>VWZW01001166.1:670670-738483 GCA_013397115.1 Edolisoma coerulescens | reverse complement strand
GATGGGACACGATGGGGTGCAGACATGTAACCTCTTGTATGTAGCAGTTCAAAAGCACGGGAAAAAACGGCATTTTTGATTGACTGAGAGGAGAAGCCTCAGTCATTCTGCAGCAACAGCAGGGACAAACTATGGTATTTCAGGAGATTCTCCCACCAATGCACATGGGAATCGGGGTGGGATTTAGGTCACTGAGAAGTAGCACCTTCCACCATCCTGACAAGCAGGAATTTGGCCCAGTCAGGGCACTGGCAGAACACTGGAATGTGGTGACAGTTGGCTGTGGATTGCTGTGTCACTTGGCCCTGTGGTGGGTAGTGGGAGAAACTTATTCCCTGTGGGGCTGTATTTCCATGGATAGCCCTGTAGCTCTTGAGCAAGACTGAGGAAATTTCCTAGGAATATCTCTGCAAATTCTGCCCAAGACTGGCAGGCGAGCACCGCTGGGAAATGAGCTCATTTAGCCAGGATCTGGGGAGGATGCTCAACAGGAGAGATGTTAATATTTTTAGAGCTGTTTATTTACATTTTCTGAGAGTCCCAAATTTTGCAGAGATTAAATTAAAAACATAATTGGTATAATTGCTTTTGAACCAGGCATTAATTATCATCTCCGCTTCCTTCTGGAATCCCTGGAGATTCACAACAGCCCCTTCTCAAAGCCCAGCCCACAGCCTGTATCAGGAGATGTTTCCCTCTGTAATTCTCTGCCAGATGCGCCACCACCCAAGGAGATGGTTTGTGGCTCAATTCCAGGGGTGCCCTCGCTCACACTGTTGGATGTGTTTGGAGCAGGGCTGCAGCTCTCTGCCAGGTCCCTCCTGGCACTGAGACCTGCCCCGGGCACACATCAGCATGGAGCTGTGGTCCCGGCACGTGACTGGAGCAGCGCCAAGCACGGGAGGGGTCCGTGGGGAAAACCATCAGGGAGGATGGACAAGGCACAGCCCATGGCTCTTGTGGCTTTAGAAAAGATTACCCTGGGCACAGCTGTCTTACATTTTGCTTCTGTTTTCCACCTTCAAGGTACAGTCTGATGACCTCTCCTTTCCTCCCTGGTTATCTCACCTTCCTGCTGCAGGGACCGTTCCCTGGGCTGAGCTTGGGGTGTGGAACCACAGGTCTTGCTCAGGCTGCACCCTGACATTCCTGCTTGTTGATCCAGATTGGGCTGTCCTTGCTGCTCACCCTCCTCTGCTCTCTAAATTAGAGGAAATTAGTAAGGAAACAAGAACCAGGCTGAACTCAGACCTGGCTTTATATGCTGCTTATTCCTTGTAACTTGCTATAAATTCACACCAGAGGTGGATAAAGGATGGTATCTCAGTCCTTTCTGTTGGATAAAGCCAGAGTCCAGGAATTAGATTAAAACTTTCTTGGGCTGCCAATGGAAGACTATGAAAAAGAAAGGGAATGGGTAAGATCAACGAGCCTGGCAAGATGACACACTGGAGAACTTCAAGGTCTGAGTAAAACCTACTGGGGCAGCTCAAATGACAGAGAAATATTCAGAAATCTGCAAAGCAGCAACAGCCTCCAGTGCTTGGGCAGAGAAACCATTAGTGGAAGCAAGCGATAATGACGGAAGGAGGGAGAGGAGCTCATTGACCCCGTACAGCCAGAGCCCAAATCAATGGGGGAACTCAGGATTCTCTGTGGCTGGCTTCCCTCATCCTCACGTGCACAGTGGGCTCTGAGAAATATTTCATCAAAAACTAGGATCATTCTCCTGTTCCTTTCGGCCTTTTGGCAGGGAAATTGAAGCATTTCGAAGAAGTTTNTGAAGGGGCTTGGTGTAGTTCGGAGGCCGTGTGAGCCCGAGGAAGGGAGGCAGTTCAGGCCAGCCTGGCACCACAGCCTCTGCACACATCACCCCCACGGAGCCCTGGGAACAGCCAGTGTTGATGGCTCTCTGGGGGCTGGGGGTTAGGAGCAGGGGCTCCATCAATAGCGAAGAAAGACTGATTAAAAAGACAGATGGACCAAATCCATCCTTTGCCTGCCTTTAAATAGTTCCTGAGTCTGTTTTAAGTGGCATTGACCTATGGTTATGGCATGGGGAGAGGACTCTGGTGCCTAGTTCAGAAGACTCATGTCTCTGAATTAAGGCTTTTCTATTTTGATTGTGGTTTTCTTCTGAGAATTGGATTTCAGAGGCCTTGCTGGGGTCAAAGGCAGATATTGTTTCCATTACTTCTGAATGCAATAAATATTTTCCCTGTGAGATCTCTTGCTTTCCATCTCTATGTGTTAAAAGACCATTGCTGCAGAACTTTAATTACCCCGAATACTTGGTGTTCTTTAAAGAATACGATGACAGAAGAAATGTCAAGAGCAAAACATGAAAAAGAAACTGTAATTGCAATATTTTATGTGTTAAATTTAATCCAAAAAATAGCCTGATAGGGAAAAATTGTTCTATTACATTATAATTGATACGATGCAGGGAGATGCTGAGGCTCATTTGAGAATAAAACCTGAGACAAAGCCATAGTTCTTCAGGTTTTCATCCCTCAACACCAGCCAAAAGCCAAGGCCAGGCAACGCTGCTGTGCTCAGACAGAGCATCTGGACATCCCTGTTTGTGCAAAGTGGTGTCTGAGAGACTTCACATCAGGGCCTGCCCCAGCATTTCCTTCAGCCTTTCTGCAGTGTTTCATGTGCAGATACAATTTGCACATTTAACATACTTTGAAAGGGGGATCTGGACAATTTGGGCTGGATCTGGTCATTAAGAGCTGGGAAAAATAAGCTCATAAATGTAAAATTGTGTTTGAATTACCACTGCAGGCCACACGAGCAGTCTGGTGCCTGGTGCCACTAAAGCCAGCGGCGCTGTGGGAGCAGAGCCCACTCAGCTGTGCCCTGCATGGATGACAGGGACAGACAGCCAAGGGCTTTCTATCAGCCACCACAGGATTTTCCTCCTCATGGACCTTGGGTCCATTTTCCCAGAGGAGAGTCTTTCGCTGCTGAGAGCACCTGGTTATCTCTGACACCCTTGGGTGAGGAGGCATGGCAAAGACAAGGGAGGAGGGCAATTGCAGCTGGAGTCTTGATCAGGGGGGCCCTCCATGTCCTCTGAGAGGAAAACACAATGTCCAGCTCTGCCCCTGTGCAGAGGAGGGACCAGAGGATGTACCTGCCTCGCCATGCACATTTAACATGCTTTGAAAGTGGGGTCTGGACAATTTGGGCTGGATCTGGCCCTTATGAGCTGGAAAAAATGAGCTCCTAATGTGAGCATTGCAGGTGCTCACAGCACTCACGCCCAGCTCACTCTGCTGTTCTGTGTAATTAGGATAAGACAGAGTGAACGCAGGAAATCTGCTCTAAATGCCCCCCCTGGACCTGAGGGATGCTGAAAATTGTAGATTTGTTGTACCATCAGGGTTAATGGAGTCTTCTTGCTCCAGTTCTGTATCTGATCTTTCCTTTGACTCGCTAATGTCAGTGGATGAGGGAGGAGGCTGGATGCTCCCAGGAAGGTGTAGCACAGCAGGCCTCGGGGAAGAGGGTCTGCATGGACCTCCAGACCAAGGCAGCAGGGGGGGTTCTGAAATCCCCACTGGTATAAATTCAACTGGAAATAATGAGAAATGAGCATAAAACTGCAGAGTGGGCTGAGGAATCTTTCCTGGACATGGTGTTAATGTAAAATATTCCATCGAGGGCTGTGCGTGGTCATGGAGGGCAGATGCCTGCAGGAGGGGGCAAGTGCTTTGTTTTGATTTGAAAAGGTGGGATCATGGATTGAGAGCAACCCTGGACTGTGTCTCATCAAAGGCCCTGTGGAATTAACAAGACATGCAAATATATGCAAATTCTGCCTTTAAACATAGAGGATTTAAACATGCTAATTAGATGCATATTAATTTTGTAAACAGACACATTGTCTGATCCGTAGCAACGGCTTCTCCATTCTTTTGATATAGGGAAGGGTTTGTGTGAGCTTTACTGGTGGAGGGATCAGAGACAGAAGTGGAAAATGGTGTGGGAGATGGGAGCTCTGTGCCCAGGACCCAGGAGGGACTGGGAAGGGTGTGAGCAGTGACCGAACAGGAGCATGAATGGACGATGATACAGAGCAGGAGAACTACTCTTCATATACCAGGAGGTGCTGACGAGATGGAAAGGCTGCAAAATTTCTAAAATCATGAAAGAAAGTCCATTTTAAAATTCTTTCATACTGGAAATGTGTGAAAGTGAGAAGCCAGCCCATGGTGATGGACCAGAGGGGATCTCAGTGGTGACTCGGGTTTGATGCTGCAGCTCCCACCAGGGACCAGCGTCCCCTTACCTGGCTATGACAAAGAGCACACAGCTGACCCCCAGGTAGGCGAGGAGGATGTACATCCAGATGTCGGGAGAGAGAGGGTTGAGGAAGGAGAACACGCTGGGGTTGGTCCCGTTGGGCTTCCGGTACAGGATGCTGACCCCCAGGGTCATGAAGGGTTTGGAGAAATCGATGGCTTTCTCCCGGACATGGGTGATGGTGAGAGGAGCCACGGCCAGGTCAGCTTTCTGCAACAGCACAGAGGGAGGGACACAGGCAGGGAGAAAGAAGGAGTTACAAACGGAGGTGTTTCCATCCCCTTGGAGACACCACAGCTCTCACACAGCCAAAACAGGCCAAAAGTCTCCAAACCCTGGGGTTCCCCCCTCCTGTTGCACATGTGGTACCCATTTGCTGTGAAGTACAGATGTTGGGGGTACGATGTTTGCTGTGAAATACAGATGTTGGGGGTATAATGTTCACTGTAAAACACAGCACAACTAAATGGAGACGTTACAGGCTCTGCAGCTTCTGCCCCAATGTGACGAGCTCTTCTGAAATGGTCAGAAAAATCAGATTTTACAGTGTTCCAAAGTGTCAGTGACCCTTGCTGTGCTTGCTCCTCACCACAAGACTCTACAACAGCGAGTAGGCTGTGTGTAGACCCTGCCGTTGGCAGCAGTGGTTTGTTGTTGTTGTTGTTGTTGTTGTCCTTCCTTTCATTTGTTGTATTCCTGCCTTTCACGCTGATGCAAGAGAGGAGGGTGTGGAGGAAGGCTACTCTGGATGGAGCTGCAGGGAACCATACTGTGGCAGCGTGAGATAAAAGGTTCAATTTCTTTTCCCTCAGTCATTTCATGATACAACTTGAGAGGCCCAGTCTCAGGCAGGAATGCTTGGTGCCTGCTGGGTGGGAGGGAGGGAGGGAGGTGTGGAGGTGAGACCCTCTGAGGAAACACTATTTAATGAGGGACTTCCCAGCCCACCCTGCTGGAATGGTCTGAGCTCCATGAAGAATTTCAGCTGAGCATATTCTTTATCCTGACAGCTTGTATGAATTGTGTTTGCTTCTATTATTTCTGTTATTTAATAATTTCTGTGCTAATTCAGCAAGTGACCACATACACCCTCTTTCTGTCGGTTAAGAGCTGCGTTCATTCCTCTCACTAAACATTCATCCAGGTTCTTAAAAGCCACAAGTAAATACATCCAAGGTTTCCTCAATATCATCCACCTTGCTTGAGCTTTGCAAATCATTCTTTGGGATTGTGAACTTCCGAGGAAACGCAGACACATAAATTACAGCTCTGAAGTTGAGCAGAACCTCCCCCCATGCAATGAGCCCAAGCAAGATTTATTTAACATCTGGTTCTGAAAATTAAAATTCTAAATTACCCGAGTGATAATTACCTAGAGATATAGTGGATTTGTCATTATTCATGAACTTTAAATCAATACTGGCTGGAACATACTTTGCTCCAGCAGGAACTGGGGGTTCACTGTAGGAACCAGAGCAGATCCCTGGCCTGTGCTGGGGGTAAAGGTTGTACTAATGGTTTCATTTGACCTTGCCAATCTGTGATGAAAGTCAGTGCAATATTTATAAATAGAGGAATCTGGGCCTTTTGCTCTAAGAAGAGTCTCTGCATGAGCTTTTGTCCATTTACACGTGTGTGGGTGTGTGAGTGTGTGTGTGTAAGGGACCCCCTCTTCAATGAGTGCAGCCTCAGAGCTCCTGAACAGAGGCCTTCAGGAATTATGTAACAAGGGTAAAAATGATGTATTTTTGTTCTAACGTGGTTCTCCAGCTGCACCCTGGTTGGTTTCCTTTCCTTCTCACTTCCAAATGGAAATACATTTTTACATCAGCCTGGTACAGGAAGAGCCCATTTCAGTAACTGGCATTTGTCAAAACTTGTGGAAAATGGGAACAATATTTTCCCAGTGAGCCCACAGTGCCAGCTGTGGTTGTGGTGACATGGATAGAAGCTGAAGGGGGTTGGAACTGGATGGGCATTGGTGGCTGCCCAGCCTGAGGTAGGGATGTTCTGCATCCTCGGGGCCATCCTGGCAGGTTTGGAGCTTGACTGCTCCCACCACCTTACAGCACACCTGGAAATTTTGGCTTAGTGCTCCCCACAGTCACAAGGCAGAAATGGCAAAAGGAATGCAGCATTTTCCCTCCTCCATCACTTCTGTGTGGGTGTCCTGACTCACCAGGAAGAAGCAAAGAAGATGTTGAAGGATCTGGCTACGGGTTTTTCTGAAGGAGGGAGCAAATGTTCTGTGGTCAGAGCTCGCTGGCGATGGCTGGGCTGGAGGATCCTCGGCCAAATTTGACAGAATGATACAGTGAGTTAAAGAACGGCCTGGAGTTTGTGCTTTGCCACAGAAAATGAAGAGAGAGAAATCTGCATGGATGCCCAGGGATCCAGCTGCTTTTAGCACAGGAATAAAATTTTACTGTGTCACTCCAGCAGCTCCTGTGATGTACTCCCAGCCCTGTGTCCTTGCAGGGAATGTCACATGCAGTCAGGACAGAGCACGGATTCAGAAGCCTGGGCTGGGGTGTGTCCTGAGCAATTAGAGGCAGCACAGGGCTGCACTTCCATATCCTTTTTATCAATGCAGATTTTTCTGAAGGTGGCCTCTAATTAAGGGTTTGCTGACAGAGAGGATCTAAATCAAACCCACCAAGGGTGAAGCTTTGATTTGTCGTGCTCTGACATTCCAAACTGGGCAGTCAATTACCAGACTCTGGCTGCTTCCTTCACTCAGCCCTGACTCTTGTGCTGTTGCACAGTCAGGTGGGTTTTATTAAAGATGAGGAATTAGAGCAAGTGCCAGTGGCTTAAAGACCCTTGTGCAGAAAAATCACTTAAGCCTACACCTCTGTTTTACTGGAGCTCACACGTCTTCCAAGTCTTGTGCCTGTTCTTAAGTGTTCTGCTGAACTGAGGCCAAAAAGATGAATTCTGCCTAGGCAGCTACACATCAAATGCAGACACTTCTCCAACACACCTCCAAGGCTCTGGATGTCCTCATTCACCCAGTTACAGCGCTTCACTTGGCTGGAACGGCTGTGAGTTCACTGGGCATTCAGCACAGGGATGATCGTATTCACTGCAGAGATATTTGGCTTTCATCAGAAAATGCCAAGCCTTATCTCCAAGTTCTCAGTGATCAGGGAGATGTGGCCTGTGGGTCAGGACAGCTCTTGTGCAGCCACGGTCACTGTGGGAATCCTGCAGCGCCTGACCTCAGCCAGAGCCAACCCACGGGCAGTGGCCGGTCATGGCAGAGCCCACCAACAGCATAAGCACCAAGATAAATATTTATTGAAGAAAATAAGCTGCCTCTGTGCTTATTTTGCCAATCTGCGTTAGGTATTTACATAAACTAATCATGTGTGTGTTGCCTGAGAGACAGAAATAGTGTGTGTGTTTTACTGATTTAATTGTAACCCAGGTCTGGCAGCATCGACGCTGTCATCCCTTGGTCTCTCTTGCCACTGCCAGCGCTGGGGCTCCTGCCTTGGGTCCTGGCTCTACTTCCTACTCTACTTGCTTGGCTGCTGTGCCCTGCTCCTACTCCCTGGCCCCATGGTCTGCTGGGCTCTCATCTGCATCTCCCTGCACCTTTCCCTGCAGCAGAGCAGCCCCGGGTGTCCTGGGGGGCTGGGGACGAGGGGGCCAGACACAGCTGAGACAGCTGGGCTCTCCTGCAGCTCACGGCTCAGAGATAAGGGGCTGCTGCTGGGGCAGGTGTGGGAGTGCTCTGTGAGAGCCCCGTGCCTGCCCAGGGACAGGGAAGGACTCACTGGGAGCAGGGATGCTCAAGGAGAGCGGGGTCAGTGTTAACTGTCTGACTCCGGCTCTTAACAGCTGCTCTTGCAATCTCAGTCCTAATTTAGACATAATTTTTGTCAATGGATTTATTCAATATCAGCAGTGAATTAAGAACAGATGTCAGCAGGAAAAACCTAGCTGTGAGCTGAAGAGGAGGAATGAGGGCCACAAGGTCCTACTGGGATTTTTATAATCTTCACTTCAAGGAAGTTCTTCAGAGCTGGGACTGCCATTAACTGTACCTGAGGGATGTGAAGGCTGGAGGATCCCGGTGAGAATGGCACTACTGTGAGAGACAAGCCCTATCCTATGGATTCCTGGCAGGTGAACCAGCCAGTGAGGGGCAGGGACACCTGCTGAGGCACACAGAGAACTCAGGGCTTCCAACATACAGATCCTTCACCTGGATCCCCGAGTATGACCCAGTTATGAATCCACCCAATTAACGATCTGAGCACAAAAGGAAAACCTGTTCTGGCTTACTTCCATCCCATCCCCAACACTGAGGTCCTGCAGTGTCTAAACAAAAGGTGGAGGACACTTCATCCAATGAAATTGGTTTTTTCCCTATTCCTGGCCCAGCGACATCCAAATGAAGCCCCAGTTCATGACACTTGAGATAAAACAGCCACCAGTGCAGGAGCATTAATGGGGAGCTGGCAATGTGGTGCAATATGTATTTCTGCCAGAATGTACTGTCAATAAATGTCCACTTATTGTGAAAATGTTAAATCAACTGTCAGGAATCATCCCTAAGGATGGATATTACAACTCCTCTACAGTTACCATTGGCAGGGATTTCCATTAGAAACCCTAGTATTTGCCATATCTGTTTTATTCCCAGCTGAAGTTTCAGATTGAATAGCAATTTGATGTGCACTGTCGCAGCAGAAGACAAGTTTTATTTGTGAACAAGTTTGTGCAAAATGTCCAGAACAACTCATTCTGCTGGTTTTATGGGATTCTGCCCACAAACAATAGGGAAGATTTGCAGGCGTTGCTTTGCCAGACAACTGGAATTTATAAATCAGAACGGATGGGCCACGGTGTGCAGTGGAGCTTTGCTTGTATCAGTAATAATTTCTATGAATAAACATCAATAGCAGTTCACTGTTGCTGAAAGGAGGAGGTTTGGCAGTTGTCAGGTTCCCTGTTTGTTATGAATAAAGGGCTCAGGAGCTTCTCTGCATCACCTGGGTTCCCCAGACCTCCCTCAATACCTGAGTTCAGCTCTCATGGCCCTTCTGATCAAGGCTCCTCTGCAGGAATGGCCAGAGAGGTGACAATAAGTAGTAGACTGTGGTGAGGAGAGAGGCTGCTTCTCCAGGGAATGAACTGAACTCCTCAAAACAGGGACTTTTTGTGCTGAGGGTGAGCAGCAGATGAAAGGCAGCGGGGCAGGGCTGTTGCACTCAGCTGCACGAGGCCGTTGTCTCTGGATCTGCTGCTGGGGACCTGTCGGACAGGGTCGTGCTGTGGCTGCTCTGATTGCTGTTGCTTTTCCTGTTTATGCTCAAGGCCAGACTAGAAACACAGGGATTTTACAAAGGATCATAGCCTGAGGCATCCCTGCCTGTGGCCAGGCATGTCTGGATCAGAGAGAGGGGAGGGGGAGGATGCGTGACTGCACCAAGCCCAGAGCGCTCACTCTGTAAACACCTGTCCTGGCATGTGATTTACCTTTGGGGTGCCACGATTTACCCCTTTGGTGACAGCACCTTTGTCCCCCAGACACTGCTGTCATGCACCCAACTGGGACACCCTCGCCCAGCTCCTCTGAGGTGCATCTCCAGCCCAGTGAAGGCCGTCCCGAGGGACAGGTGCCCCTTGCTTTGCCCATTTCCTCCTCTCCAAACTTCAGCCCCAGCTCAGGTTGAGTTGGCTGATTCCTGGTATGCAGAATCTGCTGCTTCCACAGTTCCCAGGCCCTCTGAGCAACAATAATCACCATTTTAGCCTATCACTTCACCTCAGGAGCACCCCCTGCTCTGCATTCAGGGAGCCCACAGCAGCTCTGCCCACCTGTGTCACAGCAGTCTGGGGGGCTCCATCTCCTGAACTAAGTGGATCTTCAGCAATGCACTGACTTTCTGCATTGAATTAATCTCGACCTGGGTATTTGGACCTCACAAAATCCTGCCTGCTTTATGCTCCCACCTGAATGATTCCAATCTGTTTACGAGAAGGAGACACTGAACACAGAGGAAAGCCAGCTCAGATACCAAACTCTGGATGTGGGCAGCCCTGTTTTCATCACTACAACTCGATTTGAATGCTGTCTCTAACACTTTTCCTCCTGGGCATGAAGTAAGCTTGATCTTGCCTGTTGCAGAGTGTCCATGGGTTGTGCCTTTACCCACACCATGTGAAGATGCTGCTGAGGAAGGGCCCATCTGCTTGCAATTTCACTTTTTAAGGCTTTACATAAACACGGCTATAAAAAGCAATGACATGCAGATAAAGGAACTAATGCCTTCATGTGGGGCCTGGGCAGCGCCATCACTCCCTGCAGGCACGTACCCAGTCATGCAGGACAGAGTGTAGAACTGCATCTCAGTGTTAGAGCACAACTTGCAAGAAGGGGGTTTGGCCCTTTCCTGCTGCTGCGTGTTGATTTGCTTTTTAAATAGTTATCCAAAAAATACTACAATGCAGGTTTGACCACAGATTTTGTGTTATTTAAATGAGGTGGCTTCCCAAACCTCCTTCTTGTCTATCTCAGTTAGCTGACCACAGCTTCAGGAATGGCTGAAGCCTCCTGAGAGCCCTGTGGTGTCTTGCAGGACACTGGAAGTGACACGGTTTGGGCTAAATGACTGTCTGGCTTCTATTCCCTTCAGAGGGATTTGCTCCTCGCGAGCCCTGCACTGCAGTGAGAGCTCCAGTGCCTGCTCCCAGCAGCGGGTGCCGGGCGGAGGAGCCGTGTCCCGGGGGGCTCTGCCAAGGGGCGCAGCCGCCGCTCCGCGTCGGTTCCGATCTGTGTCACACACATCACTCGGAGCGGCAGAGCACCCGCGCCTTCCGCTGGGACGCTGCCACTTGTCTAACTCGGCAAGGCTGTTGTGTAAGAGGCTCTAAAGTCTGTATTTTGAGCTGCACGGAGTTTTCCAGAAGGAAAAGCACCAAGGCAGGTTTGCAGAGCCGGTGGTATGTTCCCCCATGAGGCAGTGTCCTGCTCCCCAGGGCTGTCCTTGCCTGCCCTTGCTGCTCTCCTGCTCCCTGGGCCGAACCAGCCGAGGGCTGCAGCGCTTGTCGCAAACTGATTAGGCGTCACTTTGTCCCTATAAGGGACATAATCATTATCATCTGCATTTTACAGATGGAGGAAGCAGTGCACAGAAGCAACTTGTCCAATGTCATTTAGGGCAAAGAAGGCAGATCTGGAAGCCCAGCCCAGCTCCTGAGCCACTCAGCAGCCCTTGCTTGACTCTCCACACACCACAGTGACTCACCCAGCAAACACTTTCCTCTCCCATGAATGGTAAGAGCATCATGACTCTACAGGGGATTATTTTTGTGTCTTTGCTGCTTAGGCTGTGGATTCAGAATGTAGCCAGGACCTGGAAGTGGTCAAGGGGTGCCCCACTTGAGCAGGATACTCATGAGGAGAGCGCTGTGCACTGCCCGTACTGTTGCCTGTGCTGCAGAGAGCAGGGATTCTTTTTGTCCTTAGCTTTTTTTCCAAAGGCCTTCTCTGAGAATCAGATATTCATAAAAACACCAGCTTTCCTCACCTCCATAAGTGGGCTCCTGGGATCACAGGATGTGCTGGAGGCAAGATATCTAATTAGGAAACTGAGCAACCTCTGGTCACGAATGGCGGTTTTAGACTCGGTGATGCTTTGGCGGCTGCGGGAACAAAGCTGCTGCAACAGGTTCCCTGGTGTTTAATGGGCTTTTGGAAGTGGCCATGGAAGGAGAAGCACAGCTGCTGTGTGGCAGAGGGAGCTCCGTGTCCCAGGAGATTTTAGAAAATAAGTTGCTTTTATAGAAAATAAAAAATGAAGCTGTCCAGTGCACACCTGCTCCCGCAGTCTGGATATCTCCTCTGGACAGGGGCTGTGTCTGGGACACGGCTGGGGTCCCCAAGCTGCATTGGTGCTGTGCCCTTGCCCATGTTTTCCCTTGGGGATGAGAGCAGCTCACGCTGCCAGCCCAGGACAGCCAGTGTGCCCCAGGCCCAGGGGAAGCCTCTTCCCTCTCCACATGCCCAGCCTGTGTCCCACCGTGGGCAGCATCTGGAGGGGAGAGGCTGTGCCTGGAGCCACAGAGCCCATTTCTATGCTGTGAGAATGGCTGTTTTCAGGAATTTCAAATGAATATTTGGAAGAGCCAGACACAGGGATATTCCTCTGACAACCCATGTGACAAGGAACCAGGTGGGGTCAGGAGCTCGCTGTGGGTATTCCAAGCCAGCGAGAAATGGTACCTGTCCCACCCCGGAGAGCCAGCCCAGGGACAGCTCCAGGGACAGCCTGGGCACAGCCCGGCACAGCCAACCCTCGGCAGCCACCATGGGCTCACTCACGTGGTCGATGAGCTCCTTGATCATGCCATTCCATTGCCCCTTCTCATCCTGTGCCCCATATTTCCCATCCTCCACCAGCCGGATCTCGTAGGAGAAGCCCAGGATGATGGCCAGCTCCTTGAGGAGGTCGATGCAGTAGCCCTCGAAGCGGTCATTCCCGAACAGGGCTGTGTCAGACTTACGGAACATAACAAAGGGCTCCTCCTGCACAGGGAAAGCAAAAAGTCCCCGTTCAGGGTCAGCTGGAGGCAGGGCCACCTCTGTGGGTGAGCCCGAGCTGCCAGGCACCGGCTCTCCAGGCAGGGCTGGCACTGTGACATGTTGGGAATAAATTAACTTTGCACAGCACATCAGCTAATTAGCAACCTTGTTTACCCCACAAAATTTAATTTTGTCTCTTCTGAGCAGCCAACTGTTTTCCATTTGGTAGGATTTCAGGGAGAAAAATAACCATTTCATGCTTTGAAAATGAAGTGTTAGAAACAGTAAAAGAGGGGGAGGACAAACCCACCCCTGAGCCCTGCACCCGGTACCTGCCATTCACCACAGCAAGCAGGAGGCTGGTGGGTGAAATTCAGGGTGAGGGAGCTGTACATGGCTGGGGCCACCCCAAAACCTCCCCACTCAGCTCACTGGCACTCCTCTGTGCTGGCACTCCCTGATGGACACGGGGCCCTGCTACTGCCCAGGGAAACTTTGTGCCGTCTGCTGCACTTCTGGCTGCCTGGGAGAGCTGGGGGTGTCTGAACCAGAGCAGAGCTGAGCACCAGCACAGAGGAGAGGAACGAATGCAGTGGCCTGTGGATCCCTCCCCTTGAGCAGGGGCTGGCAGGTGAAGTCACACAGCGAAGTCCAGAGTCCTTTGGTGCCTCTCAGGCTTGGGCAGCCACTGAGGACGCTGAACACTGGAGAGCCCGAGGGAAAAACGTGTGGAGGACAGATGGAAATGGGAAGAGATGGTGGGCAGCAGGCAAGAGCTGGAAGGGAAGAGGAGGGTGAGATACCTACAGCGAGTCCCTGGCTCAAATTGGGGGTGTCTGCAGGGCTCCTGTCCTTGCCGTGGGGTGGCCAGCGAGGGAGGGTGAGGGAGGGCTACGCTTTGTGCTGGCAAACACCCTCTGTGATTTTTCTCAGGCACAGGGGGGGCTTGAAGAGGTGGGAGGGCAGGTCTGGAGCCCTCATTAGAGCCCTGTCACATTGCCTGGTTTGGTGGGGCATGGGTGCTCCTGCCCGGGGGTGCTCTGAGGAGGGGGGTCAGGGCCAGTGTGGGGCTGTGCCAGCCTGGAGGCTGGTGGTGCTTGTCTCTGCCCACCTGCCAGCCCCCAGCTCTGCCCTGGGGATCTGTGCTCCCACAGAGAGGCAGGAGGTGCTCCTTTGGCCTGGCAGCAGGGTCAGGAGGGGACGTGGCAGCACATGAAGCCCCATTTGCAGAGTTCTAAAGCCCAACCGATCACATCACGCCCGTGGAGTTTAACTTGGCACGCGCAGATCGGCTCAATCCTGCGCTCCCCCGCCGCCTCCTCGGCTTTCTGCTCTGGAATTAGTGCTTTGTTTGTGAATCAGCTGAATCTATGGATCTTGATATAAATACGCCAGCTCCAGAGCAGCCATAAAGCACTATTAATTTTGGGAAGCGCTGTAGGGATTACATACATATTTAACAGCCGAAGCACTGAACATTAGGACGCCACTCACTTCAGTAATGTATCTCCAGGTCTCAAACATTTCCTAGGGGGTAATTCTGAACTCTGTGAACCACTTATTCACGGACTATTTCACAATTTATTACTGAAAATGGCCAGACATCCAATTCACAAGCTCTCTCAGTTTGCTAATCGATTTCTCAGTGAAGGTGCCCTCAATTTCATAACTTCACAGTTCCCATATTGCTTGGGGAGAGCGGCGCTGGCTGCTGGGGTAATATTTCTCTTCCAACAAGTCACTGCAATATGAGCAAAAGGGGAAAAAATAACCTTTCATGCTTTTTCTTTTAAAGGCTCCTCCTATGGCTCTTTCGTCATTTACAGCAGTGCACAACTACAAAGGGGTGTTGCAAATGCAAATAACATCTAAGGTTGTATTTTATGTTTTAGACTCCAGCATATGCAGTGCAATTACTGCAGAACTCAGGTCTGAGCACATTCCCTCCTACCACGGGCACAGGGATGCAGGACAGCTGTGGTTCTGAGGTGGAAACCCTGTGGCATGTGTGCAGGCCCATGGAGTGGCACAATTAATGGGAACTGGTATCACCCTGTGCCTTATGTAATTTGTACGTGCTCGCAGAGCATGAGATGGAAATGCTGCTCGAAAAAAGCCCGTCAAAGGCAGATGGCTGACAGCCCCCTCCTGGCTCCATCGTTTTGCATTATGCCATTGCCTTTGAGGTATGGTGGGTACCACAGCCCGGACCCAGACAATTCCACAGCCATGGAAATGTTTCATGGGAAAAAATGTCACGTGGTGGATGGGAAGTTCATTAGGAGGAGTGGCTGATTTGCATGGAAAGCTGCAGCATCATCTGTCTTTGGCTTATGTTTTGCTTCCACCCTGCTAACCCCTTGCTGAGGGATACAAGACCTTTGGTTCCAGCCTTTCTTCTGCCTGAGACCAAGTGTCCCCTTTCTCTGTTCCTCTCTGGGCACCTTGGTCCCATTCCTTTTATGATACAAATCCCCACTATATCAAGTTACGTCCTTTTGGGAAGGGAAGGACATCACAAGGCTTCACACTGCTCCAGACTGGGGAATGCATCCCCAGCTGGCTCTGCTCCATCTGCACCTCTATGTTCCCTGAAAACATGGAACACAAAAGAGCTGGAAAATTTCCCTAGGAAAGTCCATAACTCACGCCCAGTTCTCGGCAGGTTGGCCAAGGGCTGACGCGGTTTTTGCTTCCCAGTGCCACGCCATGAGCCCGTGCTGTGTAACAGCCACGCAGGAACCAATGCCACCAGAGTCATGAACTAGTCAATAAAAACTCAATGAGATCCGACACCTGCTGTCAGATCCAAGAGTGAGCAGGAGAACAAAATACAGCGTGACACTTGGGAGCAGAGCTGGATAACGGCATCAGTCCTCCCCACTTCAGCAGAACGTGCTCAGGAGGGGGACAGACAGACACTGTCACAGCTGAGCCGGGGCTCTGGTTGCTCTTAGTATTCTCTTCAGTACCAAGAGCACTCCTACCTGAGGTGGGCAGTGCTGGCCAGCTGAGTGCCCGCTGCTGTGGCCCTGCCTGCCCGGGCACTGGGTGCACGGTGACACGGGACTGTCCTGGGGCTCAGCACGTGCAAGCCCACTGTGCCCTCTGGCATGCAGGGATCAGTCGGGGATGGGCCATCTGGCATGCAGGGATGGGCAGAGGAGGACTCTCCAGCATGCAGGGACTGACAAGGGACAGGGACCTGGCCGGGCAGAGGAAGCAGAAGAGCTCAGCCAGGATGAGCAGCAGCTTCCTGGGCAGGGGAGCCACCCGGGGGGGACAGGGGCAGCTGAAGTGGAGGAGCTCGGCCAGGACCAGCACCCGCGGTTCCGACTGGCCTGTGCCAGCCTCGCTGGCCACCACGTGGGGGCTGGCAGCCTGCTCAGGGATGGTGGCACCAGGGATGTTGCAGGTCACCTCTGTGCAAGGACACGGGGATTGGGTGCCCCGTGAGCCCTGCCCACGTGCAGGGCCTCTTCCAGCAGATCTGCACTGGGGTGCTGTGAGCTTTCAGAGATATTGGATATCCCTGGGATTTGTGGGGGAAGGACAATGACAGGCTGGCAGTCTCCTACCAGCACCGTGGTGACAATTAGGGATCTGTTGCTCAGTGAGTCCGTGACGTTGGGCCCTCGTCCTTTGGAGATTTCCGTGATGTTCAAACCATCGGAAGGGCTCCATGCTCCAACCTGAAATGAAGCAAACCAACACAGTGAACCCCCATCTCAAACTCCTCAATCCCTACCTGCATTCCTTAATCCCTACCTTGCATTCCTCACTTGCTCCCAAGCATCCTACTGGCCTGGAAACTTCCTTCTTTTGTCTGCAGTAAACAGCAGCAAAACTGGAATTACCATGTAATCTGCATTAACCCTTCAGCTGCAGGGCACTCCAGTGGCACATGTTCCACAGTCCCTGTGCTGCTACAGTGGATGAAGACCGCGGGGACTGGAAATTAGGGGCTGAATGAATGAACAATTTGCAAAGGCACCTTACAGAGCAACAATCAAACCACACTAAAGAGTCAAATCTGGGCAAGGATAAAGCACAACAAAAGAAAAATAACCACAAATCTGAGTCCATTTTCTTTCTTTTCTATTTCCCCACCAATTTGCTTCGGTGGGGAGGATTAAAAATTACTCGAACGGCTCTGCAGATCCCTGGTAGGGACCATTCCTGCTCTCTGTGCCGTGGCAAATCAGCTGGAGGTTTCTAACACATCACTTGGCAGGGCCCTGGGCCCCCCTTCGGGAAATCCCTGCAATGGGGGGTCTCAGTCCTGGCTGCAAACCTGGAGGAGTTGGTGGCAGCAGCCCTTCCCAGGCATGGCACAGGCACATCAGCTCCATTTCAGGTGCTCTGTTTTCTCAAGCTGTCAAATTTAATAAATTATTAGACTTTAAAGAAGTCTATTGATCCAGAAATGGCAAAGCATGTCTCTATTTAAGGAAGTCATCTGGGCGAGGCTAAGCCTGTTAACCTGATCTCCACGGTGCAGGGGAGGCTTTGGGACAAACTTTGAAGGCAGGAGTGGCTAAAGGACTGTGACAGTGAGATAAAATGTCAGGAAAGCTGGAGGAATATGGGAGTGCTGCCAGCAAATGGAGCAGGGTGGCCACGGAGCCAGCCTGACAGCGAGAAAAAAACAAACCCCACCTGGAAATGGGAACAGAACGATCCATCTGTAGGGTCAAACTGCAAGGCGGGACTCGGAGAGAAGCCAAAGGCAGCCAGCTCAACCCACTGGGGAGCCAGCAGCTTCCCATCTTTTATTTATTGCTGTTTTTAAGATTCTTCAGTCTCTTCAGCAGTCCAAGGGGAGAACTTGGTTTTACTGCATCCCCAAAAAGAGACTTTGTAATGAGCAATGCTGCCTGGCAAAAAAATTGTCATAAATTCTAGAAGAGTTTCCATGAACTTTGTGAAAGGTTTTAAATATTTCAGGTAAAACCGAAGCAATCCCCCATCTCTGCCTTGGATCACACAACAGCTGCAATGTCAAAAATTATTATTATTGTGGATGGGAAAAAAGCAAGTCCAAGAGGCCCCAGTTTGCTGCACTGCAGCCCCAATCACTTCTGCCTTGCTATGTTTTCTTTAAGAAAATTAAATGCATGGCACTTAAGACTGAATTAATCAGTTTAAAATATTAAAAAAGGAAGAAAAAGGAAAAAGTGCATTAAGAGAACTGTGTGAGTCAGATAGTCAAACTATATGTAATTAGGATTTGTTAATACTCCTGTAATCCCTGGAACATCCAGGAGGTATGAGGATCAGGGGTTCAATCCTAAAGCTCAACAAACGTAAGCTGTGATACATAATGCACAATCCGGCTGGGATTTGTTTGTAGTTTGGCGTTTTGTAAGTTCAGATTAACTATTGACAGAATTCCGGCTTCAACAGAGATTTGACATCGATACTTTAAAACCCATCTGGAGCTGACATGAAGCTTTCAGAAAAATAATAGTGGAAACTGTGAAATCTCTGAATTATTGGAGGCAAAAGTTGATGGGGTTTGCGTCGAGGTTTGGCAGCTTCCAGGGGGCTTGATGTGACAGAGAACTGCAATAACTCCAGCTGGTGCCAGCTCTGCTCAGCGCACCTGAGCGGTGTTGGTTTGACAGGTGATACTGCGGCTGTGCTTAAACATTTGGATTCACATGGTATCAAAGGCTGGCACGTTTTCTATTACCTGACCAACACAGCTCTCCAGCAGTGTGTCGGTGCTGCTGGACTTAAAAAAGATGTGTTGTTATTTTTGGGTTAGACTCTATAAACAAAATATTTTGTAAAAAAATAAAGCTACAAAGGCCAGCTCCTGCTCAGTTCTTGCGAGGCAGCGGCATCTTCCCCAGCTCCGTCCTGCCTCCTTTCTCAATCGCAGCGAGACTGAAGGTCACTGGGTTGATTTGAAATGTTTTCCTTATTCCGTATTTGACACCAAAACCTCCTCAGCAGGAAAGGGCTGTGGTGACCTTGAGCTGTGTTACCTGAGGCACCAAGCTGCTGCTGTGGTGGGGAAGTGTGGCAGCCATTCATTTCAAAGCCCAGGAAAAACAAACGGTGAGGAAGGGGGATGGGGCACAGGCTGGTGGGTCCTGGGAGCCTCATGGTGCAGGATCCGTCGCCTCCAAACAGAGGATTGATCCATGGCTGCCTTCAGCCCTGGGGCTGCCTCCCTGTGCTGAGTAATTAATTCCCTGGACAAGTCCCCTGTGCTCTCGGGCCACGCACGGGTAATTGAAATCCCTCCCCGCTGCCAGCCGGGTGTCCCGCAGGCTCAGAACCTGTCACCCTGCCCAGAGGGACAGACCCTGCACCGTGCCCGGCTGCCACAGGCACCTTGTACCTGTCGGAAAGCAGACTCTGCTCTAGAAAGGGCCGTGCTGCCCTGCCAAATTCCTCCTGTACAGGTGATAGACACCTGTAGCAGAACAGGGACACAGAGCTGCTCACAGCGTAGTCAGAATCACAGAAATTCTTGGAAATCACAACTCCCTGTGTTCCGGCCACTCTCTGCTCTGTTTGTCATCAACCGATCTCACCTTGAAACCTGCGTTCTAAGGGCTTTAAGGCTGTGCATGTTGCCTTTTTATTTTAAGTTTGGTTTCTTGAAGCAATTGAAGAGAAGGAAATTAAGTCCCCAGGCACACTGGGGATCAGATTTGCACATTAGCGTGGTTTTACTGTGCCCAGAGGAGATCTGCACTAATTTGGAGGACCCAAGGCTGCAGCCTTCCTGCCCTTGACCCTCATGACACCCTCAGCCAGCCAGGCAAGGCCACACTTCACTTTTTTCCTTATTGTCCCTTAGATAATAAACAAAATACCCAGTGCATCCTCCTGTGAATTCCAGGCCGTAATAAACTGGGGCCATTCCCAAGCCTGGGGCAATTTCATAATGGGAAATGACACCAGATGATGATCTCCAGAGCTATGGTCTCCTTGGGGAAGAACTGAGGGTTTGTGAGCCAGGCCAGCAAGAGGGAGTGTGACAGGCATCATTCCTGCCTGCTTAGGGCAGGGAGGGGTTAATGGATGCTCAGAAAGTTTCTTTTGCCTCCACTATCCCAGGAAAGTGCCACAAGCACTTCTGCAATCTGTAATCCCACGCACTGGCTTCAGGGCGAGTGAGTCATGGTTGAGCATGGAAAAGGATCTGAGAAATCCCACAAAGTGAATATCCTTTTATATAAACCCCAGAAACCTGGAATCAATACAACACCAACCATTTCTCTGTTGCTGAGCACCAGCGTTATCCTCAGCCACATGCAGATAAGACAAACCCTGCCTACCTTTTCAAGGCCATCTTCCTTGAGACTGATGATATCCAAATCAAAATCTGTCCGTAAACCACTGGTTTTGTTAAAGACGATTCGTCCCGTTAATCCTTCCCATTGGGCCTGTGGAAGGGAGAAAAAGTAGCAGGGCTGTTACTTAGTATCATAAATAATCTTTTGCCCTCCACTGTATGTTCTTTTAATTAGTCCTTATGCTGGTTCTTTCTCCCTAAAGAGCTTGATTAATTAATAATCCCCCCGTCACTGCTCAGACTGCAGATAGAGCTGGAGATTTCCTTAACTCTCTTGCAGTCCTTGCTACAATTTCTGTTCGCACCTTTTGTGTTCACCAGCTGTTGCAGGACGTGATGACTCAGTAGAAAACGACTTGCATTTATCACGGCATCCTTGTGTGCTGCGTTTATCCTTGTAGTGCTGATAAACGCCTGCTGCAGGGAGCCGGGTCCGGGACAGCTCCGGTCAGAAGTAATCCCTTTGAGCATGAACTTGCTGGTGCTTCCAAGGTGTGTGGAAGCTTAAATATCGGGAACGCTTCCCTCTGTCCTTCCAGATGGAAAGTGGAGCAGAAGAGGCCAAGAACGTGTCCGTGCAAGCAAGGTCTGAGGTTTGGAAACAGGTACAGGAGTCTGGGGGCACGTGCTGCTGGTGCTCTGCTTCAGTTTTTGGCAGCATAAGGATGGGGCAGGTGCCCACTGGGACTGGGGATGTCCTGTTCCCAGAGATTTTCAGTGCTTGGCTGACCAAGGTCCTGAACAGCCTGGTCTGACTGGGACCAGGACCAGGAGCTTGGGGTAAAGATGCCTAACTTCAATTCCACAAAAATTACTCTGTGATTCTGTTTCTTTCCCACTGTTCACTTTGCAGCACACCTAGAATGAATCTCTCTGATTTAGGAGGTGATAGAACCCACAGCGCCAGGTGCTCTGTGTCAGCAGAGCAGGAGCTGGGGGACAGCGAGGTGTCCGATCCTGGGGACGGTGCTGGATGTGCTGTAGCATTGTCCTGAGGAGGATGCTCCCGCAGGAATGCCAGGCTGCTGCCAGTTTGCTGCTCAGCAACCACATCCCAGCAGCGGGGAGCCGAGCCTCGGGGTCTCTCCCCTGAGCAGCTCCATGCAGGCTGCTCACTGGGAAACATGTTTCCTTTATGGGTGGGGGAGCTTGAAATATTCCGCTGTGATCAAGGTGGCATAATGTATTCTCAGGGGGAATAACTGGCATTTCTCCCGGTAAATACGCTCCTCTGGCTCTCCCTCATTAATTCCTGAGGAGCAGTGACAGCCTGCTCCCAGCCTCGCCACCCTGGAGTCCCGGGAAGGCTCGTGTTTGCTCACTTGGGCGTGCAGGTGGTTTGCCTGTGGGATGCGCAGCCCGCGGAGCCCCCCGGGAGCCAGGGCAAACAGGGAATGTTTGACGTGCCCAGCTGGAGCAAACACAGCTGCGAGCCGAGCCCGCAGGCTCCCGGGGGCTGCGCAGCCCGGCCCGGGGGAACAGCGCGTCCCCCGCGCTGCTCAGGGTTTTCGGGAGTTCGGAGAGAGCAATTCCTCTCTTCTGGCTGCGGCACGAAAGAGGCTGATCCCTGCAACGGGCTGACACGGTGCCAGAGAGGAAAACAACAGGCAGGGCTGGAGTGTGAGGCGCAGGGTGATTTGCAAAAGGTGCCAACCAAACAAATTATTTACACTCCGTTTTGGCAACCAGCTGGAGCAGTGCTCTGCAGAAGGGAACAAAGCATGGGAAAGGAGAGAGAGGCAGAGAGGGGAGAGATTCGGTCCTCAGTTCATACTGACAGAAAAGTTCATTCTCTCTCTGCAATGGAAATCGCTGTCCCCTTCTCCTCCCGCGGATCCGTGTGCTCCACGCAGCTCGGGCAGTGCCAGGTGGGCACAATCCCACGTCACGGATGGATCTGCTGGGGTCAGCCGGTGACACGGCCGCACAGACCACAGCAACAATTAACAACGTGCTCTACTCTTCTGTTTGAAGACTTCTGGGGATTTTATACCCAGCCTTTAAACACGGCCCAGTCATGGGACCAACACGGCAGCCAATTCCATGACTTGCCATGGGAAGAGCCACAGGCACTTGGGGCCAATAAAGAGGTTTGTCACAAAGACGGCTCTGGCAGGGTTTGCAGTGTCTACCTGCAGCTCCGCTTTCATTTTTCCATGGGCAAGGACTCCTTTTTGCAGAGCAAAACCCGAGGTGTGGGTGCAGGGGTGTGTGCTGGGGGCTCATTGGGAGGGCTGGTCCCTGTGCTGTGCTCCCTTGGAGTGCCCACTGCTCCTGACACCCTGCTCTGAGCCAGCTCAGGGCATTAAGCCAACAAACAATTCCATGGGCTGAACAGAGAAATGGTAATGCCTGAAATCAGAGAGGGAGAGAAGCTGCCACCTCATTCCCTGGCCCCCACCTGCTGAACCCCCCTCAGCCAATGCCATTCCCTGGCACTCAGGCAGGGACAACCCCAGCTCGGCCCTGGGGTTCAGAGGCACTGAATGCCCTTTGTGGACCCCAAAAACCATTTCAATAGAAGACAAATGGCTGTTGGTCAGGTATGGAATGACCTTGGACAGAGTGGTCCAGCTGCTTGGAGAGGCCAGAGCCAGTCTCAGAGACACATGGGAGGTTTCAGCTCCTCAGGGATGTTTTGGCATGGCTGCACAGGTGTTATTTTGAAGACAAAGGCGGGATTTTTCCTTTCTGGGTGCACTCGGCAGCCTGGTGTGTGTCTGTGCTTCCATCCAGTTGTACCTGCCCATGCAAGGGTATGTTTTCTAACCCTGGACCTGCCAAGCCTCCACCACCTGCCCCTGACACCCCCCAGCTGTGCTGCTCCTCCTGGGGAACACTTATGGTCAAAAAAATCACGCTTTTACCTCTTTTATGAAGTTCATGAAGCGGGCGCCGAACCTCCAGGCCTTGTGCCGGTGGCACTGCAGGGAGTTCACGGTCATCTGCGGCGCGCGCTGGTAGCAGACGGACACCACGTGCACCGCGTCGTACAACAGGGCAGCGTCTGTCTAAAGGGAAGGGGAACAGCATTGGTGGCCGTGGGGTGTCATAGGAAAAGGTGGAACCCCCTCTGAGTCACCCCCTGCCAGCCCCAGGGTTTCTCTGTGTTCCCTGCTGATCGTCCCTTGGCTCTTTAGACCAAAAGCTTGGGGTTCTGTCTAAAATCAGCGATTCTGGAAGTGTCATTTGTCTGTGAGCAACTATTCGGGTTGTTTCTTGCACATTTCCTGCTGTGGTGTCAAAGAGGGAGGCAGCGACTTCTAAATGTAGAAGGTAGTAACAGAGTTTTCTTGTTGAGTCTGTTTTGTCTGAGTGTAAAAAAAAAAACAACTATATGAGAACATATTTTCCACACTCTTTTTTACATGGGAAAATAAGAAACAGAGATGTTTGTGGGCGCACAATTTCCCAAAAATGACCCAAACTGTCACCAAAATCAGGACCTCATGGCTTTGTAACATATTCCAGCATTTCAGTGATCTGAACTAGGGAGAACTTTTTTTTTTCCCCATATAATGTGATGATTTTAGATTCAATTTGAGATGCCCCATCTCACCTCCAAACACTGATCAAGAGAATTGGATTTATTTTTCACTCTGATGTGGTAAGACCTCCTAGTGAAAATACATTATTTGCTGGCTTCACAGAGCCACGAAACAGATGCGAGGGTAGCAGCAGCGTAATAAACCACAATAAAACAAAATAATACAGCAAATAACTGAGCAAACATCTAACAGGACGTAGCCATGGAGAAAATCCTCTAGCATTGGCAGCCATCCCTGTGACCTTCCTTTCCCTCAGCAACCAAGCATGAAGAGCAGGAGCCCCACCTGCATCCGTGGGCGGATATGGACCGCAGCAGGGACAGGTTTGTGAGTTTGGGGCTGGGGGAAAGGGGAGCCAAGGATGTGTCCAAGCAATTTCATGGTGAATTACAGGCTGTAATGCCCAGCTGAGTCCAGGGCCCCACTAGATAGACACCTGGCAAACAGGAATCAAAGGCAGGATCCCTCTGAGAAAGCAAAGAGGGGCTGGGAGCAGGGGCAGTGTTGGGGACCAAGCGCTGCTGCAGGCACAGGAGGGCTCAGCTGTGGGCAGCCTGGGGAGAGGCAGGAGCCTGCAGGAGAACGGGGGTCTCTCCTCTAACAACTAAAACAACAGGAGGAATCTGAGGAACCATTTCAAGGTGAAAGTCTGGGAGGCTTTGCCACTTTGCAGGGCTGGATCTGGCAGATCTAAAGGGAGTGGGAAGGAGGGAGCCAGTCAGCAATTCCGGGGGTCGGAGACAGCCTCGCAGGGAAGACAGATGGGCGAGCAGGTGCTGTACCTTCCAAGCAGTAACTCAGCAGAGCAGAGCTGCCATCAGACCCTAAAAGGAGTCATCAAAGCTGCAGCACAGCCCATCTTTGGGCATTGCTTTGGCGTTTTCCCCCTGCATCAATCTCAGCAAAGTGCCTGGCCCAGCCTGGCCGTGTGCTGTGCTCCCAGCCCAGGGAGCTGGTGTCGCGCTGCTCTCAGGGGCAGCTGGAGCCCTTTGGGACAGGTCCTGGCTGGTGGCAAATCTGGTGGCAAATCTGTTGGCAGCTGGGCCTGAGCAGGAGCGTTACCACAGCAGTGGGGTGTGGGCTTCACCCCAGACTTTGAGGGACAGTTATTAAAGAATGCAAGAAAGTACCTCAGGGCAGATACCTGGGATGAGTTGTTACTGGTACAAGAACCAATAAAAGTAGCATTTAGGCCTTAATGACTGTTCCTGCCTGCCTTACCACCCTGCTCTGCTTCCCAGCCCCCTGTGCCCTGTTTGAACTGCCCGTACCATCATCACACCATCGAGAAGCCCCAGCTCTGCCTTGGGCGCCGACTGCAGCCGCTCCATGGACCACTTCTCAATGATGGAGGACACGTACGGGTTCTCCACGTTGAGGATCCGGAAGCCGGTCAGGTTCACCCCAGAGTAGCGATATGGTTCTAGGTCTAATGCATAAAGATCCTTAAAAGAGAGAAACCGGTTTAAACATTTTGTTTAGCTTTGTTTTGTTTGAGTTTTCTGCATCGGTTCATGTCTGTGTTTGGAGTGAGACAGCAGAGCCCGCAGAAGGTGGGAGGGAGGACATATCCCTCAGGAATTCAGAGGATAACGCTGTCTGTTGCCGTCAGTCGCTGCTTGCAGAGGCCTGTAGGTGTTGGTGGAATTTGGGTGCCGTATGTGCAGGTTCCCCCACACACAGCAGAAGGGAACTTCTACCAAAGAGCCCAAGAACTTGCTCTCTGCATGAAAGAGGCAAGTGGATTGTGGGGAGAAAACCAGAATCACTGCCTGTGACCCTGAAAAAATAGACTTGCAACCCAGGGAGAGGGGACAAGGCAGAGTTTCTGTATCTGAAGCTCCCATGGGCCTTTCCATGGAGGATTTGCTGGGAGTGCTGAGGCCCACAGGGTGCTGCAGATGACAGAGTCACTCTGAATGCAAATCACCAATTTGCAGACTATCAAAGAGGAACTAAGACGCATTTCTTGACATTCCGACCAGCCTACACAGTCTGCAGATGAATGAGGGTGCCCTTTATATGATGTAAAAACCAGAGCCAGGCAGTGCTCAGCTCTGCTGGCTGCCGGCCTGCGAGCATCGTTTAGCAGACAGCGAGGGGCACTGGGGGTACTGGGGGGCACTGGGGGAGCACTGCTGTGGTGCAGCTCTTGGCTTTCCACATGTCTGAATATCAGCTTCAGTGCTCAGGAACGAGTCTGAGTACTTTGGGGTTAAGACAGCATGTCAGGAGCATTGGCAGCTGATCTGCTCCCCAAAGCCAGGCAGCTCACCCAAGGGGGTGACTGAGGGAGTGTGGTGAGATGGCAGCCAGGGGTGGCTTGGTTAATGGGAACCATTGGTTGGATGGGACATATTTAATCAGCGTTTATCCTGAACAATTTCTGCAAGTGTTTCATGGCAGTATAAATGTGGGGAGGCGGAAAGGCAACCCCACAAGTCTTCTGCAACAGAGAGTGGGGTGAATATGTGACATTCATTGCTCTCACAAGGGCTTATCAAAAAGAGGTCCGGTATGGTATGAGATGCTGTGGCTGTGCTGGGGCTGTTCTGTTCTGTGCTGTGTGGTGGGGCTGTGCTGGTGGGACACAGCTACACTGTGGGGCCACCCAGCTACAGCACCCATCTGCCCACGGGGGGCTGGTGAAGTCCACACATGCTGCCCTAAGCAAAGCAGAGCAACAGCAGCACTTGCCAGCAACTGAGACATCATTTTCCGTGGGGGAGTGAGGGTTCTTACGGCTGTTTTGGTTTAATAAGCTTTGGGGGTTTGATCTTTTCTGTAAGCCTGGCCCCGGCCTCTGCAGCCCCAGGGCTCACTGCTGATGGATGCAGTGCTCAAATCTGCAGGTGCAGCAGGGACCAAATCATTAATCACCCTACAATGGAGGTCGGGGCTTGGGGTTTTGGGTTGTTTTTTTCCCCTGAAAAATTGCAAGTGCAAACCTGCACATTCTGTTAAAGGGCACTGGGAAAACCAGGCCACAATGTTGACTTTTAAATGACTTAAGGGAGCTAAGGGCAAATACAGTGGTTTGACCTCAGACAGGTGCTCATGTCTCTGGCTGTGAGGGGGGACAGCAGTTCTGTGCCTGACCTGCTGGAATGGATCTGTTTTTTCAGACTCATTTTCAATCAGACACTTAGTTTGTATTCCAGAAATTGTTGTGAGGAAATAATTTTTGGTTGCAAAAGCCGATGATTTCCCCCTCAGAATGTGACCATATATGACAAATCAGATCCCCCAAGCTCCAGACCTCATGGTCTCTGTTGCCCATCTGTCAAACCACCAGCCCTGGCCACCTCTCAGATCCCACCGGTATTTTGGGTGCTGTCCCTGCCCTGCTACTCCCCACTGACCCTTCCTTTCACCAAGTTCCTATAAAAACCAACCTCCCATCAGGTCCCTCCTTGGTTCCAGTTTAAATCTCAGCTGCAGCCTGATTTATCACCTCCTGGAATCAGAGGATAATTCAGAATACCAGCTGAGTGTCAGGACGTGGGGAAGTGTGGATGGGAATCATCAGATCAGTTTCTTCTGGGTTTTCTGCTCCTGCACAGCCACAAATTGAAACATCTGGTTCTATTTTCCACCTCATCTACATTCCCTTTCACTCATTATTTTCTGTACTGCAGATTAATTCTCCCCTCCACCCTTTATTTTACCCTTGGTGTTTCTGTGGCACTCTCCCCCATCCCCAGCTGGCCCAGCTCGGGCTCCTCGGTGGTGGCAGCAATGCTGAGGACTGATCCTCAGTGCACCCCACGTCCTCAGTGGGAAGCTGGAAAGGTGGGTGTCCAGGAAGGGCATCCCTGTTGCTGCCCGTGGGTGAGGTGTCCCCACAGCTCTGCCCTGGGATCTGGCAGGGGGGCATTTGCCGTGGCTGCAAAGCCCCATTTTACAGACACCTCCAGAAGAGTGGAGTTCTGGGGTTCTCCCTGCAGGGGCTTTGGATGTAAAACCTGCGTGTGACAGAGACCAGGGCTCATCAGAGATCCTCCTCCTGCTCCTCCCCCTCCTCCTCCTCCTGTGGTGGAAAAGGCTGATGGGGCTCTTCGTGCTGGAGTCAGTGAACTGTAGTCGTGCTGCCTAGCAAAATGTTGAAGCATTTCATGCCAAGTGTTGATACACTGTGCTCAGTATTGACTGGGGACCTTTTAGAAACATTCAGTATAACATAATAGACTAATTCATTAGCACCCCATGGGTCTCGTACTGGGGAAGCTGAAGCACAGGCATTGCAAGCTAGGAAAACATTGCCTTAAGGAATGACAGATTAAAATATCTTTCCCATGATATAACTGTTATTTCAGGAAAGTGGCATTAATTGTGATTGCTTATCTATTAATTTATTATAATTCCTCTTTTCCCACCTCCAGGCTGTACCTACACATGAAATGTACTCCAGGCTCAGCTGGGGCTGATTAATAGGAGGTTATCTGGGAAATGCTTAAAGCTGCCTGGAATAGATAATGGCAGCAGGGGTAATTAAAATGTCTTTTGCATTTGAAAAATAAATTTTGTAGTTTTTAAGGGTTAGTTTAGTCTGTTTCTTTCCTAAAGGCAAAAAGATAAATTGGATTTTCAAAACCACGCAAAATTCAACAGTCGACTAGACAATAGCATCTTCTATGGAGACAAAAGTGACCCTGCCAGGAAAGCCAAACGCCTCCCAGAGTCAGAGAGGAACTGGCCCATGTTTACCAGAGGGGAGTTAATGTCAGGCTGAGTTTCCCTCCTGCAAAATAAACCTTCAGGACTGAAGCTCAGACCACAGCAGGGCTGCTCCTGGATGCAGAGGGGGTCCTGGGTGCTCATCCCTAGCTCCTGCTGAATTGGAGTCCCACCAAATCCTGGGTGGAGGCTGCAGCCTTGCACTCTCCCTGTGCTCATTGTCAGTGCGTGGGGAGCTGCACTGAAATCAAAATGACCGGGAGGGAAAATAAAACCAGAACCCACATCTGCACACTCCAAAGGACTGACCCGTCCAAGGGCAGGGGAAGGAAGATCTGATGTCTCTGAGCACCTGGGCATTGCTGCAGAGCAGAGGAGTTAGAGCCAGGTCACTGGGGTCTGACCCTGACCTGCAGTGAAGTCCAGCCCTGCTCTCTCCTTCTGGTAGGGTCCCAAATCTCCCATTTCCTTGCGTTTCCCACCCCATCGCGGTGCAGTGCACACCAGCATCAGACACCCATCCCACCCTCCCGCTCCAGCTGCCCCTCACATTCCACCTCCCATCAGCGAGTGTACAAGGTGTGTGCACAGACAGATACTTTACCAGGGTGGTGAAGATGAAGTGGTAATATTCTGTCATCATCCCCATTGCCATAGCCTTAAGGAGAGTAGGGAAAAGAGGTTAGTAAAGTGGATATAAGAATATAACAACAGCCATGCAACACAGAACTCAGAGCTCATAGGTAAATGTGGCAGGAGAGGCCCAGAAACACTGGGGCTGGATTCAGGATTGATCTCGTGGAACAGTTAAGCTGTGCTCAGTCAGCAAGAGACACAAGCTCAAGCACTGAGCGGAGCTGCACTGTGGTCCTCAAACTGTTCTGAAACAGTGGCAAAGCCTCAGTATCCAGCTCCCATGAGGACTGGTGGCATTTCTGGGTGACACTTGGTGTCCCTGGGTGTGCCAGGACACTGTGTCACTTCTCTGTGCTCATGGATGCAGGCTCCTCCCAGGCCACAGGCTCTGTTGGCACAGCTGTGGGAAAGGGCGTCACCTTTCCTTCTCTAGTACCAAATGAGCAACCACACATAACCCTGTGCAGATTGACCATAAATAGGCTGTTCTTACAGTTACACACGCGTGTAGTGGCTAAGAAGCCAGATGAAAGGCTTTTGATTTCTGACAGGTGTAATTCTGGGGCGCTACATCCCCACCTTCAGTCCCATTTGTGCAGTGAGTACATGGAGCTCCTGCTTCTGTCCCTCCTTCCTGACCACAACAGTCAGATCCTAACTTAGGGCTTGCTTTAGAAGTGGGTCAGTGAAGGTGTTGACACAAGGATGGGGAGTGGGAATACCCCCTGTCCCTCAGCTTTTGGACATCATGGTCCAGAGGGCCCTTGGCCAGCACAGCTTGAGATTCCCGGCCAGCCCCAGCATGGAGGATGGCTCCTGCAGATTGCTGGGATTTGCATAACTGAGCACTGGAGAGAACAGACTGTCCTGGAAGCTCTTTCAGAGGACAACCATGGGCTGAAGGGGTCTTGGCTGGATGACCATGTCCAGGCCCCACACAACATGGGGGGAGCACATTTCAGTCTATGAGAAAGGTCACCTTGAAGCTGGTGGCTGGTGACAGGAAGATTCCCCTGGGTTTGGCTGGGATGCTGACTGTGTGAGCATGTTTTCTGGAGAAAACACATGCAAGAGCACTTTAAAATCCCCACTGATGGGAAAGCGACTTCAAGTCCCCCCAGGAAATGTTTGCTTCCCTTGGTTTTTTGCTAAAATTACTAGGGCGGAATTTACCTCCGAGGAAGGAAGTGACAGTCTGAAAAGAACTGAGATGTCAAAAAACAAGGGAAAGGAAAGCATCTGGATTGCAAGCCTAGATACTATGACTCTGGAGCGTGATTTCACCCCAGGTTTCCTGCTCTGGAAGTAGCTTTTGGAAAGTCTGGGGCCTGTCCCTGGCCATTCACCATCCTGTTCCCCAGTCCCTGCCTGGTCAGTGGATCCAGGGGGCTGCAGCGTAGCTCCCTCCCTCCTGCACACCCTGGTCCAAAGAGCTGAAGCAGGGAATGGTACCTCAGTATGGGAAGCATCAGTTAGTGATGGGAAGCCAATCTGGAGCAAATAATGAGATCCCAGTTCAGGTTCTACAGCTGGATCCTTCGGGCCGTAGCTGAGGAGCCCAGACACACTGCCAGAAGGAAGCTTCAGCTTCCCAGCGCTGGCAGCCTGGGGCAGGATGCATCTGGGTTTGTGGGGAAATGAATAAATGATAATCCAGGTGGATAAGCCACAGGCAGTGGCCAGGATGAGAGCAGGAGCTCCGTCAGAGCTGACAGGCACAGCTGTGCCCTGCGGAGCACAGCGGCTGCTTGGGACAGTGCAGGGAAGCCTGGGAACAGACCTGGAGTGATAACAAGGGACCAAAACCGAGCAAGGCTGGAGAATCCGGGGTAGAATGGGAAAGCCTCACAAGCAGGACTCACTCTCTGATAGGTTTCTACAATGATTTGCTTTCCAAGAGGGCAAAATAATGGATGGTTTGATGTCTGGTCACTCCAAGGGACCCAGGCTGGAGCAGTAGTTGACAGTGCCATCTGCACAGTCGTGCCAGCTCATGTGGTGTTACTCATGGATTACTATTCCGTGGGGTTTTTTACTACTCCAGTTTAAAAAAAACTGCCCGGATGATCAGAGGTGTGCTGTGGGAGCATGGAACCTTGAATCCCTGGGGAGCAAGATCCTGACTGGCAGGATGGTGTGTGCACTGCTCAGAGCTGCCTCAGCCAGCACAGGCTGTAGGTGCTCAAACCTTCTGTATTATCTGAAGATGTGCAATGAAAATCAATGTCAAGGAGTGGAAATTTTAGCACAAGTCTTGTGAGAACCTTGTTGCCATCCATGAGGCTGCACGGGGGTGGCAGCAGGGCCGAGAGACTCCAGGGATTCTGTCCAGCCAAATGTCTGCAGAGCTGACTGGTGTAGTGACCAAAATGTTACAAAAGGCACATAACAGCAATAAAATATGAATATTACTGATTCTGGCATAAACAGAAGACTGGGCCTTCCTCCCTGGGTTTTCTTTGCAGCCCATTATTTGTTCTGTGCATTGTTCTTCTACCACTGCGAAGGGAAGCAGACTCCCCTCCTCCAGGAGATGGCTTTGCCTAGCTCATACTTTTGGTGCAAAAGAGCTGTTTCTAGAGGTGGCACCTCTAGACATGCATTTCTTTCTACAGGTAGAAAAGAGGAAAACATGAGGTTTCTCAGCTTCCTAAGCTTCAGCAGATGCAGGCGACCTGCAGGTCGTGGTGCACTGCTCCAAGCCTGCCCGATGTTACACACCAGAGTGGCCAGGCCTGCAGAGACCAGTTAGGCCATGGTTTGGGTTTGTGCAACTTCCCAGACTGAAAATACTTCATGTTATTTCCCTGAGTAAAAATACACTGTCTTATATTGCTGAGCTGAAATCCATGGCTTCAGGTCCTGACAAAACCCTGACACGCACAAAAACCCAGCCAGAAAGACTTAGTGAGACTTGTCTCCCCTAGTCCCCCCTCTCCTCCATCTTCCTCACTCTGCACTCGTGGCGATGAGCTGAGCAGATGGCACAATAAACTATAATAAACTGCATAATAAGTGAGCAGCACCAAACACAACCAGCACGGGAAAATAACTGGCAGGAGACAATAAGCCCCTTCTATTGCTTCCTATAATAATCCCTCCCAGGCTTTCCAAGTTCTCTGAGCGCTTCCCTTCATTTTGCATCAAGCAGGCTGCAGGAGAAGGCTCTTGCCTTGTGCTCGCTTTCTCATCCCTTCGGGGATTTATTTAATCTGTGTGGTGGTGTTGTGCTGGGCTGATAGGAGCAACACTTCCACCGGCTGGTTTTTACCATCTCTGTGAGAGCCTTTTCCTCTGCCTCATATTGACCCTGAAACCCAAAGGCACTGGGGAATGAGGAGGAGCTGGGGTGAGCAGCAAGAATGCCAGTGGAGGAACTTGTGGAGGAAGAAAGGAGGGAGCCTAAATGAATGGAAAATCACTGACATCTGGCTTAAAGTCCAAGAATTGCAGACAGTGCTAGGGAAGGGATACTGTCTCTCCTGGCTGGGCCTGGCTGGGAGAGCCACAGGTGCCAGTGTGGATGGAGGGGGAAGAGGGGAGAGGGAAGAATGCTGGGGCTGTGCAGCTGCAGGGAAAGCCACAGAGTTGTTGGGCACCAGCCTGGGCCTGGCGCTGCATTTGGTACAGCCCCTTCTCCTCCGGTAACATTTGTTCGTTCTTACCCACAGCCTACCTATTTGGTACTTCCAGTTTTTCAGTGAAAACTCCATTTTCTGTAGAAATCCAACAGTGTCCTTGAAGGATGGACATGCTGTAGCTTTTAGCGTGGCTGTGGATTGTGGCCCAAGGGAAAGCTGCACCCCAGTGTGGGGTCACTCTGCAGTAGGGCCACCCCACACCCATGGGCTCCTTGGCAACCTTTGCTTTCCCCCTCCCCCCCCACTCACCTGCTTGAGGATCTGAGCTGCCATCAGGTGGCTGCAGTCGAAGATGATGCGAAATTCCCTGCCCCGCTTCATCTCCTTGAGCAACGGCCGGGCATCGTCGGTGTCCAGCGGGAGCTGGCGGATCTTCAGGCGGATGTTATAGCGGGACGGGGCCATGATGAGCTCCTGCAGCCGTATGAGGCCTTCGGGTGTCACATGGAGACAAACCCACAGTGTTACAGGTCTGCCTTCCCCACAGGCTGGGCCACAGCAGCTCAGTGCTTCCCCCGTTCCCCACAGAATAAGACCAGGACCTCCTTCCCTCCCTCCTTCCCTCCCTCCATCCATCCCTCCCTCAAATGGCCATTGCTAAAGGGTATCAAAGCCAAGGTGTCACATGTCAACCATTAACCCCAGAGCAGCTGTTCTAGGTTAGAATGGCTTTTCCTGGTGGTTCCCTGCCACTGCTGCAGCCAGTAGAGCTGGATGGGGTCTCTGCACTAGGTAGGAAGGGGAGAACAGCAGGTTGGTCCTAACCTCTGACACCTCTGGGATCACAAAAAAAAATTTTCTTATGCAGATGTGCCCTTGAGAAAGGACAGGATGTGATAATCAGCTACACAACAAATTAAAATCTGCATATTTACCATGCACAGCAGCAAAAGGAAAAAATTAATATGCGCTTGGATTTATGAGTCGCGTAGATCGTAACGGTCACTTAATCACAACTCGTAACTTCCCACTACCCTCAGAATTCATTTCTGTTTCCTGCACAAGGCAAAGAGCCATGGTGGATGAAGCTGAGCAGGAATTATTGGAATCTGGTGTCGCAAGGAGAATTTCAGCACATGCCTATTGCAAAGGGGAAGAGAGAAGCGTGTCCCTCTGCATAGTAGAAGAAACACATTAGAATATGCCACGAAGGGAACATACTGTGACCCACATTTGCAAAACAGGAATGTCAAACTGTGTTCTCATCAGCCCTCCCCTAAAGAAACCATTTGGTCTAGAGAAATTAGGTTGGACAGGCTATCCAATGTGGCTTTTGTTTTTTGGGGGGTCTATATCTAGCGCTGTGCAGTGCTTTGCTTTGTTTAACCATCAACAGCTTTCCTTACATGAAGGACTTTGCCAGCTCTGTGTTACAGAATTATCCAGAAAACAAAAAACTTTCCAGAACTGCTTTTGGTTTTAGCTGGGAACTGCTCCCTCCATGGCAGCTGCAGACAGGGGCTTTTCTGGTGCAGAGGGGCACCACAGTCCCAAAAGAGCCAGGCTGAGATGGTCACCCCATGTCAGTGAACCCCCCCCATGACCCTTTGCCAGCTCATGGGGCCAGGGGTTCCCCCCTTGCTGAGAGCTTTGTGAAAGAAATGCTTAGAAAGATCCCAGGGCCTCCCACAGCACCATTCAGAGCTCCTGGGAACTTGTCACTGCACGGGGCATCATTTGGCTCCCGAGAGGGTTCATTGGAAAAGTTCCCAAAGACACCCAGAACAGAAAATCTCCAGGATTCCTTCTTTAAGCCCCTCCTTTACCCACCTGTGCTGTCGTCGTACACCACTGTGGCTGACCTCCATTTCAGATATTGCACAAGGTCCAGGATGGCGTGGCTCAGGGAAGCATAGTCAGGATACAGGTTGACATAGAAAGTGTCCTTGTTATCCAAAGGGTGGTGCTTCCATCGGAGCTGTATGTGGGGGACTTCCAGGGCGTTGCAGATGGACTGGACAGCGTTGGTGCAGGAGCCTTGGGAAGGTCCAAATATTGCAACGACCCCCAGAGCGAGCTGATCACAGGCTGAAGGGGGAAGAGAGGGAAGTTGTCAGCAAAGCCTTGGGGGGCTGAGTGTGAGGCAGCCCTGGGCACAGCCCTGCTGCCTGCCCTGGGCTGGGGCAGTGGGTAGACAGACACTTCTGGGCACTGACCCAGCACTGATATTGGATAATTACAGCAGTGATGAGGCACAGAGACAGAGAGGAGGAGTTATGCCAGCTGGGTCTGGACCAGTGGGTAGAGGCACAGAGGAGTCCCAAGATCCTCTGAGGGAGACTTCTCCACAAAACCATCTGAAAAGGGACAGGGGGTCACTGGGCTGGCTGGGAGCAGATAGCTCCCTCCTGGTGATGTCCCTCCAACAGCAGCCAGCTCAGGCAGCAGGTTTCCTTTCTTCTCAACCAGAATCAAATTCCACGAGCCTGCAGGTCACCAGCTCGCAGCCTTTGCTGTGCAGTCCCTTCCCTTCAGCAATTCAAGTGTGCTGCTGTTATCCAGTAATCAAAAGTGACTGTTATTAAGAGAACAGAACATCCATGTGATGGATGTGAACACTGCCAGGGATACAGTGACACAAACACAGGCATGGCCTCCAGACCTTCTCTCAGGATTAGAGAAAACGCTGAAAGGAGTTTTGTGAGGTTTTTAGAGGGAAAAAAGGTAGTTGTTCCCCTTGTATTAAAATGCCTCCGGAAGGTCAGCTCCAGCAGGAGTTCTCATCCAGATCACTGGTGAGAGCAGGATGGAACAAGCTGCTGGTCTGGAAGCCAGACCTTTCTTACGCTGAATAAATGGCCACAAAGCTGCTCAGAAGTTTGCTCTGCTCTTACCTTTCTTAGTTGCTTCAAAGCTGTCGTGGAAGTGTATCCTCTGGATGTCATAGGTTAGGGTTGTGTTGGGCAACAAAGTTCTGTTCCTGTTAATGATGTTGGCGGAGAATCGGAAGGCATGTTCCTCGGCACTCATCACCTGCGGGTTGGGGCCATCTGCATACTCAAAGATTCCTCCTGCAAGACAAAAAATCCACCTTTCAGCCACAGTTTGTTTCATAAGCTTATGCAGCAAGGATGAGAAAACTCTTGGAATGTTTGCAGGTGGAAAAGGGCTTGCTTGAGGACCTGTCCTGTACTGAAATGAAGACATGAAGACGTGGGTTTTTCTTACATCCTGATCTATCTGAGAATGTTCAGGGTGGCAGCTTTGTGGGGCAATAAGAGGCAGTTTAAAGTCTTGGAATATTTTTATGAGCCAGATAAGTGGCTTCCCATAAAACTTTAGGACCAGACCTTGGGAAGTGGACAGGCTTATTGCCCAGCTGCAGGGAGGCTCCAGGTCTGTGCTCTGAGGAGTTGCTAGGTACAAAACTGCCCTCCTCTTGAAATCCTCCTGCCTCATCACCCACCTCTGGTCCTCGCACAGGAGACAGGCAGGGCAGTGCTGCTGATGGCTATTTTCAGTGCCATTTTCAGTCCCCTTCCCCTTTTTTATTGTTCCCCATGTTTAGTTCTCCAAGTTCTTAATTGAGACCAGCAGAGACTTCTGGATTTGCCTGCCCTACAGCTCCTCTGCACAGTAATGCACATCTCGGATGCAGCCTTCCTGTGTCCAAAAGTTGTTAATGCCATTACACCTCCCCAAGGGCAGCAAGCTCATGTCACAGCAGCGCTGGGTTTCTTGGCTCTGTGTCTGTGAGTCTTGTCCTCAGTTCCCACTGACAGCCACGCTAATTGGAGTGACTTGGTGCAGGCGTGGGTTATGTAACGACGTGTCCTTGTCTCTGAGATGCAGGAGCCACCCCGCGCCCCTCGCAGAACCACGGAAAGACACAAACCTTGCTCTATCTCATTCAAAAGTAAACCAAAATAATTAATGGATGAGCGAGATAAGCAAGTACAATTGGTAACAGATGGTCTCGGGGTTCATTAGCAGAAAGAAAATCTTCCTCTTCAATTTAAGATAGTCCTCAAATGTTTTGTTGCAGACAACAGATGTCTGCTCAGCCCTCCTGGCAATGCCATGAATCCTTCTCCAGCAGCCGGAGCACATTTTCTATAGTTTTGTGGCAGTTTGGTGTTAGCCAGGAGTGCCAGTTTGGCCAGAGCCATGCTGACAACTTCACTGATGGCCGTGCTCTGGGTGTCCTCCCAGGAATGTGACCAGAGCCATGGACTGGGTGAAGCACAGGAGTGACAGCTGGAGATGTTCTCAGCAAGGAAACAGAAGGACTTGCAAAAGGCCTCTGACTTTCTGCTCCCATTGATCATGACAAGTCCCTTTGCTCCTCTTCCTCTGCAATCTTCGTGCATCCGTGTCCCCAGTTGTGAATTGAGTGTGGGAATTAATTTGCATTCATAGACATGAAAAAGTTTGAGCTGTTCCCTGCATGTTTCTGCTAGAAAAAACCACTGAACTCAGTGCTAATTTTGGTAATAGGCAGAAGAATAAAGAAAAAGAGGCTGAATGCTCATTCTGGAGCATCATTTCAGTCTCACGTGATTTTCAGCCAGTCACTCATGGGCAGGTTTTCAATCCAGAATGCTGAGCAGCGTAGGCAGGAGTGTAGCGGAATTGTCCACGTGCCTCATTCTCACTGGATTATGCCAAAACATTTGGGTTTTGACTGGTGCAAAGAAAAATTATTCATCCACATCAAAGTTTGCACATGCTGGCAGCTCAGTTTAAGTTTCTTAGGGCAGAAGAAGGTTCATATACATCAGACACAATAAACAAAACTAACGTGAGTGTAAGATTCACCACTGTCTTTCTGTTCAAAGCTTCACTGTCCAGATTGTTTAGCAAGGGATTTTTTGTTTTCTAGCATCGTCCTGAAGTGATAACTCGTTCATGTTACATTGATTATCCACTAGCTAACATTAGGCTTTCTCCCAGCCCAGCACTTTCAGGGTTGCGTTGGAGCATGTCTTATTATGAGAGAATATAGAAGGGCTGGGTGTGTGGATTATTGGTGTTTGATCCTAAATGAATTCCCGTTCCAGACATCCAACTGGATATAATAGGCTTTTTGACAGGAAAGAATTTTCTGTGCAGCCACCCAGTACCTTGAGTTCAGGGCCAGACAATGAGAGTGCTGACAGGCAGGAGGAATGCATTTCTGTGTATTTCCCACTGCTGGGAACACACCGGGAATACACCGGGACACTGGGAATCTCCCACAGTTGCCGAGGTGCTGAGGGCAGCCACCACATGCCCCAGCCTGGTCTTTGCTCTGAAACTGGGGAGACTGGGAGCAGCGGATGTCGGATCTGCACCGCTGGCACAGCGCATCCCGTCAGATCCTCACATCCCACACTCCCGTCCCTCTTGGCTGCTGCGCCGCTCCTTCAGAGACGCTCATTCCCATCATTATTTAAAGAGCCTAATAACTGGCTTGAAACAGCTGATTAATGCATAATCTTCATCATGATTACACAGCATAACTGGCATTAATTTGCAAAGGCAGCTAATTATGAAAATAATTGTTGCAGTTCTTCCATTTGAGCAAAATGGAGATGCTCAGCTCGTGGCATTGAGAGCACAAGCGATGTGACATCAGCTGGCTGATGGCCGGGCTCGGGAACCCCAGGGGTTCCCTGCAACCCTCAGCAGGAGAGATGAAGGAGCAGGGCTGGGCAATCTGCTGCTGAGGGCTGGACAGTTGTGGGCAGCTCCACTGCAAGGGATCCCCCACGGGCCTTGGGCAGAAACCTCATCCGGCTTCACTCTCACAAACGAGAGTCAATGGGTGTGAAAAGTCCACAACAAAACAGTCTCCACTTTTATACATTACCTATCAACAAATCCCACCCAAGAGAGTAAAACTAAAGCTTCTTTAGTGTTGCTGTCTCTCTCTAAACCTCTGCCCTATTTTGGAAGCTAGTTCCAGTGTCCTGGAGATCACTGGATGCTCTGTGGTGCTCATGGCCTTTCCCACTATTTCCTGTCTGTGCAGGTCTCCGCTTCCCATTCCTTCTTTCTTTCCCTCCCGTGGCTCGGCAGAGAGATAAATGATGGCCGTGACAAGGTCTGTCATGCTTTGTGACATCCTCCTGAGGTTTGTGAGAGGATTTGCCACCTGATTTATCTGTGCTGTTCCTTGACCAGTCAATAGAGCCCGTGGACTCCCCACTGCAGCGCCATGTGCTGTTCAACCCACGCTGAAGTTCATCCATTCAGGCTGACTTTGTTTGCATAGATATTTTTCCCTGGAAACCGTCTTTTTATGCCATGTTTGTAGGGCCTTTGGTGCGGTGGGATCTGGGACTGGGAGTCAGCCTTGTAGGAGATGCCTCACACAAGCTGTTGATGAAGGCTTTCAACCCTTATCACTTACTTTTACATACTTTTTAATGAAGTTGTCCATTATTATATCTGACTTCTTGGATTTTAAAATCAATCCCAGGCAGGTTAAATAATTATTCAGTTGTCTTTTACTCTTAAAGCAGACTAATTGCTCTCTGGAGAGCGTCAGCCAGCGTATGGGAAAACACACTAATTACAATCAACTTCATGTCTGACTGTTTTATGTTATTTTATTTTATGACCTCGACATTGCTGCTAAGGTGAGGAGTTTTCAAAATCTGAAATGAGATTCCAGAGCAAATGCCTGAAACTCCCTTTGGATCTAGACCAGAGGAGCAATAGTGGGGCCAGGCTGGCAGAAGCAGCCTGGCCTGGCACAAGGGGAAGTTTGGCTGAAAACCACAGAGGGTCTCACTTGGAGTAGCAGAACTTGAGCCTCTCTTCAGGGTAAAAATTGGATCACACAGAACACCTAAAATCCCTTTGATGACAATCAGAACAGGCCCAGGTCTGTCTGCATCCAGCAAAACTGCACTGCATTCCTCTGTCCCCAGGGATGGTGCTGGAAGACCTTGGGAATGGCCCCAGGATGGAGCTGGAAAGACACCTGGACAATGAGCTGGGAACCATCCTCCACTACTCCAGTGATCCTGGGACGTGGCTGCATGGGCTCAGTGCCAGTGCAGTTATTTTTAGCTTTGTCAAGAGCTACGTCAAGAAAGTCAAAGTATTTTAGGTTTTCATTCCTCCCCTCTTTTGCTTTTTACCAAAACAAACAGCTTCATTCTCAGAAAGAAAATTCCAGCAGCCCTCAGTGTGTGGTGTGATCTCTTATCTTCTACTCCTTATAAATCACGGAGTTATTTAGCTTTGAAGAACAACTATTTCTGATAACACTTTTCTCTCCCCCGCTGACAGTGTTGTTCACACATTTAGACAGCTCTGACAGCCTCTTTCCGTGTGACATCCGGGAAGAAATACCTGGTTTGAGACAGCTCTTACCGAGGATGGAGCCAGCAGAGCTCCTCAGGGACACGGGAGCTCCTGTTCCCTCTCACAGCCCTTCCATGCCCAGAGCTGTATTTTTTGTGGTTTTTTTTTCTTTGAGGTTATAAAATGTTTTTCCTGTTGCCTTCTGAGGCATTGGATTTGCCCTCTTTTGAGGACAAATCACTCTGTTTTGGGGACAGTATTAGCAAATGGGCTGATCAGGACAGGTACACAGAATTTAGTGCCTGTTCCTGCAGGATGCTGCTCCACAGGTCCCTGAGGCAGAGAATGGAGATTCTGTGGAGCTCACAGAGCTGCCTCCCTGGGAAGGCTTGGAGAACGGCACTGCTGCTCGGCTGAAAAGTCCAGTGGGGAGAATCTCACTGTCATGGCCCAGGTCCCCCGAGAGCTGCTGTTTATACAGCAGCATTATATAGAGAAATGAGATAACACTGCTGGGAAGTGAAAGAAAGTTCCCTGGAGCACGAGGTTGTGACTGGGAATGGGGCTTCAACTCCCAGAGCCTGCCCATCCTGGGGGAGTGTGGCAGTCTCAGGTGCAATAACAAGGATGCAGTGAGAGCAGCAAAATCCCGAAGGCAATAAATATCAGCAAAACTAAAAGGGAAAGCAATGACATTTATTCACAAGTCTCTCCTTGCACCTTCCCCCAAGGAGCTGCTACTGTGAAATGCTCCACGAGTATGCTCCAGGGAGCTGCTCCTGTGCTCAGCCCGGCATGGAGCGGAGCCCCCAGGTCTGGTGTCGATGCCAGCTGGTCCCCAAACAGAAACAAACCCACCCTATAAACTGATGAGTGAGGGAAGCAGTGCCAGGAGCACTGGGGGCTCCCACCCTACCCGAGCCCTTGTTACTCCTGGGAAGCCCGTGCCGACAGAGAGGTGCAGCGGATCCCCCTGCCCCAGCCCTCCACAGGCTCCCAGCCAGCCCTACGTGCCAGATGGCAGCATCCTGGGATGTGCCCTGCAGCAGGACCACGGAGCTGCTCCATGCCAAGGCAGTAAGCACAACTTGCAAACTGATTGAAACAAACCTTCTGGGAAGGAGCTGAAAATAATTCCCGCGGTCTGTCACTGGGTTCTTGGTTTTGACAGAGCGGCAGGATCTGAGTCCCTGTCCCCTTCAACTGCTGCTGATCATGCACTGGCCCTGTCACTTCAGCGTGGCACTGCTTAATATGATGCAGCACAGCCACGGATCCAAAGCAATTTCAGGCTTCATCAACACGCATCACGCAAGAGAGCCCCTGTGCAGGGCTCGGTGGCCCGGGGGCTGAGCTGGGCCTGCCCACGGGAGCTCCTCGCTCTGGATGCTGATTGCTAAAAACCCAGGAGCAGGATCTGCCTGGAACACAGGGAGAGGATTAACCTCAGAGCCGGTGTGTCTGGATCACTTACGCTCACACTCTGCCTGCGTTCATTGTGTGTCTCTTCTGTACAAATTACAAAGGCACCAGCCTGTCCCTGAGCTGCTCCCATCCTGGCAGCTTCCTTGCCTCTCAGGTCCAAGGCATTTCCACCTGGTTTTTGTGAGGACCCCAGTTTCATGCTGCCTCCATGGGCTGATGAAGCCCATGACATGCCTGCCCATCCACGAGCTTTCCCTGTGTCCATGGTACCCTACAGAGAGATGAAGCCAAGCAGGGGCTGAGCGCAGCCCCTGTGGGCTTGGGTTTGGGAATTCCTGTGTCACAGCACACCTGACTGGATTTGCTCCCCAACATCCTTTGCAAGAGGCAGGATGTGGAGCTTGAATCCCCCGTGAGCTGAGAGGAGTGACAGGCACAGTGGGGTGGCTGATCCCCGCAGTGTCCAGGAGCTCGCTGTCCCCAAACACCCTCAAACGTGACCAGGAACATTTCTATTCCAGCTGCTGTGACCCTGCATCATGGGACCAAACCTGAGTGGGGACAGTCCCGCTGCCACCTCCCTGCCACAGCCCCCCACACTGGTCACTCTGGGGGTGTCCCTAGGACCCCACAGTGGCTTGTAGAGGAGCTGATGGACAGAGATACATTCCCAGTGCCTCTGATTCCACCACCTGGTACAGCAGGAGGAAGAGCCAGGTACTTGCTGAGTAATGCCAAGAAAATTAATTCAACCAGAAAATCAGATACGCAAAGTGCGAGTGTGTCCCGCGAGGAGGGATTTCCCGCCTGCCAGGACCGAAATCCCATCACAGCAGGTTGATCCATTCCCAGGAGAGGGTGTCTCCTTCTTTTCTCATTTTGGTATTGAATATGCAAAATCCTATTTCATTTGCTCTGAATTAGGCACTTCATGTCACAGGGGGTGACATTCTTCTATGTATAAGCTGCTTAACAGATGAGCAGTCAAGTGGCAAAGCAATACATTATTAATGCTTCTGGTTAAATTAACTGATTAAAACCACTGGAGCTAAAATGTATGTATCAGCGCTTTACTCGCACTAAATGAGGAATTAATGGAACATGGCGGGTTGTGTTTTTAATGAACAGTAGATAGGGAAGGTCTGGAAAGGTTTGTCACTGCTCCTAGGGATGACCTGTTGCATCCTCGGCTGGACGCTGGCACTGCTCGTCCCCATGGGCCACGGCATGGCCAGGGCATGGCAGAACAGGCTGTGACTCCTAGAAGCAAACTTCTCCTCATTGCAAACCCTCCTCATTTGGCCTAATTGGCAGCGTTTCCTCTGCCATGCTTTGAACAAGCTGTTCTGGTGTTGCACGTTTGACATCTGAGGAAGAGCGTTTACCGCAGTGGCGGAGCGTAACCCCGACCAAGGGAGCGGATCAAAGCGCTAATCTGAGATCAAAAGCCTTCAGTGGTGCTACAGCAGAAATAAATTAAGTTAGCAACAGATTCCTTAATGATATTTAAATTTCTAATTTGCATAATACATGATTAAAATGAAATGGGCTTTTTTTTTTTTTTTAAGCAGGCTCAATTAATTTAAAAAAAGAAAGCAGCATCATACTCTCAGAGGAACAGATTCCCATCAAGATAAAGGCAAGGAAAATGCCACGAAACTTTTAATTTACACAATATTCAGCTCAGGAAATGCAAATCTCCCAAAGTGATGGTGGAGTTGCAGCCTGAGACCTCCCCTAGGGGCCGATCTCCCAGTGACACCCAGTCCCACCATTGCCCTCGGCACTGGCTGGGAAAGGCTCCCACAGGCTCTAAGTGGTTTGTTTCTCTGCAAAAGGGAGATCTGGCAGCTTTGGGCTACTTGTGCTTGTCTTGTTATCACTATGGGACACCTCACCAGGTATCTGGGCTCCCTGGCATTATTTACCAGTTCACATTTGTGTGTGAGCTGCCACAGGCACAGAATTAAACCACGGTGTCAATTCCAGCCTCCACTCTCTGCCACCTCACTGCCGGGGAGGGGCAGCTGGACTGGACTGTGCCATCAGCCCCAGCCCCCCGCATGCCCATCCCTGCCCTCCTGCTCTGAGCGATGGGCCCCCCCTCCCCAAAACCTCACTGAAACAGTCTAAACTCAGCAGATGTGTGCTGGGAATCACTGATGGGTGGATAAATCAGGCACACTCAAATGTCACTTCTATGGCAGTGCTTTGGGCTGAGATCACGAGTTGCTCTGTAATATATGGGGGAAAAAAGGGTTTGAAAGCTTCAAATTATTGCAGATCTGTACTACAGGGTTGAGGTGGCGCAGCTGGAAGTGTATTTTCTGTGGTGTTCTACTGCCCCGTGGAGGGATCTGGGGTGTCCATCGTGGCACGGCTCGAGCGAGGTATGGAACAGGGAGTGAGGCCACACTGGAACATAAATCCCAGCTCGTGCCAGGACTGACCAGGCTTCTAACAAAGCCTGCAGGGTGATAAAATACTCTGGATTTCTCTGTACTATGTGCTGGAGAGCTGAGGGCAGGCCCCGTGTGCCCCTGCACACTCCCCAGCTTGGGGCTCCCTGCCCAGAAGAGCTCCCACTGAGCAGGTAACTGTTCTTCCCATTTATCCCAGTGCAAACTGGGTCCAACTGGTTCATTTGTGAAAATTCACTATGAACTGAATAGACGGTGTTGGAAACCAAAACCACTTCTTTTGGGAAAAAAAACTGCTTTCCCAGATAAACTGGATTTTGCAAATCTCTGAGCTCTGCACTGGGAGAGCCCTTTGGCCGCATACAAACCCGCCAAACTGAATTAAAATGCCAATTATTGCATGTTAATTAAAGTCTTCTCCAATATTCATTGCTAAGACCCAGCTAATAAATGTTATTACCCACCTGGCATGTAGCATATATTAGACTTAAAAAACCTACATTAAAAGCTGTTCTTCATCCCCAGTGTAGCCAAACACCAACAGTCAACTGCTTGTTTCTCACTCTTGCATTGATGCTTCCAAAAATTGGAGCCTTGACTAAGACGATGCATTGAATGGCAAATGCAGTTCTGCAAATATTATGACATATTGTTTGTCATCTGCCCTAAATATTTAACAGTTCCATTTTGCAAGATTTTTGTGCCACATGCTGAGTATTTGCTCCTGATAGATGCTAAATTTGACTGATGGAATGGATTCCATTCAGGAGCTGACAGTCCCAAAGCCTTGTCAGGATCTTTGCTGTTGGCATCTTCTGTTTAAAAGAAAGCAGAGAAGGAAAAAAACCCGACAGAGTGCCCTGGGAAAACTGTTCCTGCTTCATCCCATCTCCTCTCCTCAGAAAATCCTTTTTGTAGAAAGAGATCAAAGGTCTGTAATGGATTTCAACAGGTCTCCAGGAAGTGCGGGATGCAGAGGGAGCGTGGGGCTCTGCGGGATTGACCTGCCCCTGCTGCTGGTGCATGGGGCAGCCAAAGGTGTAATTGGGAGATTCAGAGACCGATTTTGCCTTTTCCTCTTCCTATTTTAATGTTTTAATGTTGTTAAGCAGAGGGAAAAACCAGACTTTGCCAGGATGTGGCATTTGCTGGGCACAGGAGGTGGGGGCAGCACAGGGACCTACACTGGGACTTGTTGAGAATAAAAGCTCACAATTTTTTACAAATTCCTTCCCAAACTACCTTAACTGATATCTTTTATGGTGGGAAAGATCTGTCTGGGGAGGGCATTTTGTAAACCTACAATCTTCAATATATTTTATGAATGGTTATTTTCCCTCCCTTTGTTTTAACCCTCCCCCCCCATTTCTTAATTTTCAATTCTGAATGCCCAGAGTAATTACAGCTGAAAGATTTGCCGGCTTAAAAGCAGCACTTTATTCCAGAGAATGAAAGAAAAAAAGGGAACGACAAAAGGATCTGCTCTGAAAAATGCTTTCATTATTTTCCTGTCATCTGTACTCTTGGTTTACAAACAGCCACACACAGAGCAGGGGATGCGAAGGGACATGCTGGACCTGCCCCGCAGCACGGCTCCAAAGGAGTTCCACATTCCCTAAATGATCAAAACCAGCTATTAAAAACCTATTCTGTCTCCTAGAGGAACAGGCTGCCCATGGAGGAGCAGCTGGCATGGGGCTGTGCTGGCACCACGGGCTGAGCACGTCGCTGCACCGGGCTCGGGGAGGGTGGCCAGGGGTCCCTGTTACAGTGGTGGGTGCCCTGCCTGCTCCCAGCCACGCTGCCAGCCTGCCCAGGGTGTGGATTTATCCTGCTCCTGCCTCTTTGCCCAGGGTCAGGGCTTGGCACATGCCCTTGCAGAGATGGGTGTTCACAGCAGAACGGGGTCCTGATCCCATCTGCGCTGATCTCTGCTCCCATGGGAAAAGGGCTTTGGATTGTGCTGTGGGAGGGGACCGGACCCAAACACCATCCGGGGCTCCAGCTGTGCCATGCTGAGCTCTGGGGAGGGCAGGAACCCGCTGTGGGCACCCTGCTCCAGAGAGGTGACGAGCACCAAGTGCCATCGGCACCGCGTCAGTGCCGCGGGCACCGCGTTCCTGCACAGAACTGGGGACCACTGCTCCAAAAGGTGATCCCACTGCCAGAGGGATCCACTGCCAGTGATCCCACTGCCACAGGGATCTACTGCCAATGATCCCACTGCCAGAGGGATCCACTGCCAGTGATCCCACTGCCACAGGGATCTACTGCCAATGATCCCACTGCCAGAGGCATCCACTGCCAGTGATCCCACTGCCACAGGGATCTGCCACAGGGATCTACTGCCAATGATCCCACTGCCACAGGGATCCACTGCCAGTGATCCCACTGCCAGAGGGATCCACTGCCAGTGATCCCACTGCCACAGGGATCTACTGCCAATGATCCCACTGCCACAGGGATCCACTGCCAGTGATCCCACTGCCCCAGGGATCCACTGCCAGTGATCCCACTGCCACACTGACAGAGCTGAGTGTCTCAGTAGGAACTGAACCAAGTATCTGCTAATGAAGCTGAATATTCATTATTATGACTAAACACAGTGAATCACAAATTAAAATCGGTAAATTATTAATTGGTAGATCAGAAAAGGGGGAATTAGAAAAATATTCCAATTCTACAGGAGGTGAAAGAGGAAAACTTTATTAAGAGATCCAAACCTGGTTAAAACTGAGTGTTAGTCACTGTGCAGTGCTTCACACACCCCTTTGACACTTGTGACAGTGGATGACACTGTGCCACTGGCAGCTCAGCACTGACCTGACCCTGTAACTGCTCACACCAACCCTGGAGCCTTGATGTTTTATGGAATTCTGAGATTCATCATCATGACCGCTGTTTATTTAACGCTAAGGACAGCGTTTCCTCTGCTCCAGTGTTATGAATTACCAAGGATTATGTGTTCAGTAGCTTCCATTGATTCATGCAGAGCTAATTAATGGGATACATCACCCTATCATAAACATGAGCAATAACTCATGCCTCGTTAGCACCAATGAGCAAACTGCTCCAGGGAGCAGGCAGGTCTCTGGAAGGGTTAATGGATCTACTGACTGAAGTGAAAGTTCTTTTTTTTCTGGAATAGGGTTTTTTTCTGTCATTTCTTGTATTTTAGGTGTGTCAGTATCTCCTTTGTAATGGTGTAAACTGGAAGCTGTAAACTGGGAGTAGCATGAATTCAATGGAAAAATGGTTTGAAGACGCTCGGGAAAAAAGGGATACTGGTGAGTGGGAGATGCAAAAGGAGCTGAGCGTGCAGTTGATCTGACTTTGACTTTAATTAAAAAGCATATTGAAGGAAGAGATTTCTGACAGGAAAACTGAGGAGTGAAGGATTCCTATTTCCCACCCTATTTATAAATCAGTGAACATGAGCTGGCATCCTCCTCTCACAAGGGCTGTACAGTAAGCAGATTGTCTGGAGGGAAACCACATGAAGTTGGGCAAAACAATCCTCCTTCTCTTCCTCTCGTGTGTGGGATGAGCAGCCGGGGAACAGCCCCATGGGGGGTCACTGCTCCGTGCCTGGACACGGATTGGAATCAGGGAGTGTCCCTGACTTTCCCTCTCATTTACAGGTAACTGCTGCAGAACTTGAGTAATATCTTCAGTTTCAGAGTTAAGCGACAAAACCCAAGATTAATAAGTAGAACAGTCCATGTGAAAGCAAATGTGGAGAGGATGCTGCAGACACCCCCTGCTGCAGCGCTGAGCCTCTGGTTTATGCAGCACTTTCTTCTTGAGGCGTGTAATATATTTAAAGGCTATTTGGAAAAGATGCTTCTAGCATCTTCTGGCCCAGCAGTAAGTGGGACTGTGCTGGGCAGCAGCACGTGAATCTGATTAGATGAAGTGTCGGGTCACTGCCACTTGTCCTCTGCAAAATCCAGAATTAAGCTGCTGCAAACACGTGAGTCCCAGTAAAATCCCAGTGAGGGGGCTGGACAGGGGGCACAGGGGTTTCAAGTTGCATCCTCTTGCCCTGAGCTGTGCTCTCCTACTGCTGCTGTTGACCTCGGCTACTCTGCCAGGGTGAGTGTGTGCAGTTCCCCTGCTTTGTGGGATTCCCTTACCTAAAATCAACCAGTAACATCTTGGGGCTGTAATAATGAGGATATCTGAGGCAGCACTGGGAATCAGTGGTGGTATTCCTGCTCCTGCGGTGGGCCTTGCTGCTGAAATGTAGAAACAATGCAGAAAAGATCTGAAACTAAATCATGAAGTGAGGTGGGGTCTGTCCTTGCACCCCTCACTGCTGCCCTTGACTTTGGAGCAGGAGAGTGGCAGCTATGGGGGTGCCCCAGCCATGGAGGTGACCTTGCCTTCCCCAGAGCAGGGAGCACTGTGGATCTCCAGGCTTTGCTCAGGTCCCTCTCAGGCAAATACTTGCAAGAAATACAGTGTGAATTATTTTACTTCTTAAATACTGTTTATGGAAATACTTCAAGGCCTGACCTAAGTCACATCTCACCAGACAATGAGTTGGGATAACCTAAACCGCGTAGTGCTTCACTCGGCTTTGTAGTAAAAAGAGAATTCTTCAGCTTTATAGTGCAAAGAGAAAAACCAGACATCAGCTAGAAGGCAAGGGGAGAAGGGAGGTGACTTTTAGAGCTTGCAGGCGGTAGGATTAAGGCCCAGGAAGATGATTCTTTGCTCAAGATCAGCAGTGAGTTTGGGTACCCTGGCTCAGTGGGGATCCTCTCCCTCCTGGCAGGTATTAGGGAGAAAGGGCTGGCTGGAGCTCCAGGCCTGATCCTTTCCCATCTTGCAGTAATAAAATGCTTCTACCCCAATGAACAGGAGTTAATCTCAGTGTATTTGAGCTCTCTGTTCAGTTTTGTGGATTTGGGAGGTTCTTCCCAAAGCATTCATGCTGAACTAACAAATTTTTATTAATGCTTTCAAATGGAGATGAAAATGATGTGTTATCTCAGAGATGTCAGGCTTGATGAAACCAAAAATCCCACAGCTTCAACCTCTGTTCCTCCTGCTTTGTTTAGCTGAGCCTTAATGCAGTAATGATCCCACAGTCCCCTTGGAGATGAAGACAGAAACTCTGACTGGATTAGCATGCAGTTTATTCCAGCTGGGCTTCCTTTGCTCGCAAGAGCTGCTCTGAACTTCATTCATTAACATGCTGCTAAAACAACTGAATGGGTTTCAGACGTGAGTTTCGTCTTTCCCTTCTCCCCTCACCTAAGGAAACCCACAACTCATTATTTCCTCCAGCAGAGTAATCCAGACACAAATCCCAGGAGCAGCCAGGTTAATCTCTTTGGCAATTGCAGCTGGTCAATAGAATCCACTGGAAAGATGAATATTGGAGTGGTCAGAGATAACCCCACCCTCATTCCTTTATCCCTTAGTGAAGGGATGGCTGGCAGCACTCACAGTTCAAGGCTCACCTTGGTGGAACAGGGGGCACGGTGGGTCGGGGACAGGTGGCTTTGGCCACCAAGGATGACACAGCTCCCGTGTCACACGTGTGGCTTTGGCTGCTGAGGATGTTGTGGCTCCCTTGCCCCACTCATGGCTCTGCTGGGGACACGTAGACATGTCCCCATGGGCTGGTGGCTCTGCTCAGAGGGGTGGGCAGTCACGGTGATGGGGTGTGAGCTGAGGAAGGGCCACAATCATCAGTGCAGCCATGTGTGTGCTGAGGTGTTCCTTTGTCCTTTGCAGATTTTACCGTTAATAATGTTATTTTTAGCTTTCCCTCCCAGAACTCATCCAAGCAGGGATTGTTGATCTTGCTCAAGTATATTTTGCTGGCAAATTTGAAACATATTCTTACAGGGTATATTGCATGAATATAAGAAACCTAATTTTTCCTTGGGTGTTCTTTGAATAATCCCTGCTTTGAAATGCTGAAACAAATATACACAAAGGTCTGGCTCTGCGGGAGGTGTGTAAGTGAAAGGCCACAGAAGAACATGGGGGTCATCTGTGGAGTTAAAGGGATAAACACAAATGCCTTTCTGAACTTCTCTCCTCCTCTTGCTGCTCACCCACCCCCACTGGAAACACTTTTCCGGAGGAAGGGGGGAGACTTTTCTCTCTTCTGAATCTTTCTGCAAATTTTCATTTTTAAAGTGGAATCAGATACTAATAACTGTGCCTTTTCCTGGCTTAACACAAGGAATCTTCCCAATGTCAAAGCAGTATTAGAACCGATGGGGCCAATTCACTCCCTGGGTTTTCCTGTGACCTTTCAAGTCTGCACAGAGCTACACTTTGTATAAACAGACTAAAATAATAGTGAAGGATGTGGGTTGGTTCTTTAGTTTAGAAGCAAAAAAGGCTTTGCTTAGATAAACATGGCAATCGCACGCAGAAAGGTCAGAAACTGAGCCCCGCAGCCAGCGCAGGGGTTGGAATTAAAGCCTGAATTGCCCTCTCGGAGTCACCTCACCACACCAGGCCAGCCCTGGGCTGGATTTTGGCTACAGCGTGGCCAGCAGCCAATATCTGCTGGGCTTTGCCCCTGGTTGGGCTTTGCTGGGGCTCTTTGGGAGCAGGCAGAGCCGTGGCCGTGGCTCTCGCGCAGTTCAGCTCTCCAGGTGCCAGAGCAGGTACTCGAGGTCTCCACACCCGCCCCACACTGGGGTGGGAGTGTCCAAGCCAGGAGATCCCTCTGCCAGGGCACAGCTGTGTCCTACTTGTGTCCCTGCCGTGCTGCCTGTGCCTATTAATGAGGAGGCATTTTAGGGCAGAGCACTGGGGAGTTGGTTTAATTAGCAGGTTACAAGGTATTTGTGCTTAAATTAACTTTGGCTCTATTTTCTTTCTATTACACAAACTCAGTTAAAACACCAGTTACTGGTGCAGCCTCCTGACAGGGTCCTGGGCAAGAGGCTGTGGCTTCACCTACCAACAACCAGAGGCTGGACTTTAGGTTGTGATGTGACATTCTCCATGGGTATATAGAAAACACATGCAGTGGCCTTTCAGTAATTCTGTTCAGGCTTTGGGCAGGGGGACAGAGCATAAACAAGGCCATAAAATCACTGTAACATCACACTGCTCAATGACAATATCTTCTCTAATTATGGAAAGCTCAGAGACATCCTCAAGAAGATATAAAATGGAAATGTAGGTCTGTGGACGGATCCAGGATGAATTCTGAGGAGACTGGGTAAAAGAAGTGGGTATTAATGAGTAGTACAGAAACAAGGACTTGAGGAAATGCAACTATAAAAAGATGGGGAAGAGGGATTGTCCGTATAACTAGGAAACAGCTAAAACAACAGACCAAAAGGGAGACATAAAGCTGGAAATTGGGTAATAAATCTCTGCCCTCATCAAAGAAGAGACATTTCTATTGGAAAATAAAAATAACATTCTAGAAAACAACAAAGAGGAATTTATAGTCCAATTAAAAATGCATGACTGAAAAAAACCCAAACCTCAAATACTTTTCTTCCTACTTTAGGTAGAACGCAGTGAGAGCACAGCATATGGCGGGGGCTGATCAGAAACTGGAAGGAAAGAATAGCTTGGATGTATAATTGATTCAGGACTTCTCTCTGCCTCAGAGGTGGTTTGCAAAGTCACAGGCTGCCCCACAGCTGCTGCTTCCCCTGGTCTTGGAAGTCATTTGCTCTCCACCAGCTGAATGTCTGGCTCTGGTGCTCCAACCTGAGGTTGAGAGACCATGGAAATGGAGCCCAGGGAAGGGTGTGCAGGGGATGGCTGTACTGTACATGACAGGACTGTGTGGGAATCTTGTAGGTTTAACCCTGATGCTTTTAAACTCGTGGGAGATGCAACTGGACGCTGGGGACAGGATGGAGGCTTGTACCTGTAGTGGTGTTGTCACAGGAAGCTATGACAGGAGTCAGGAGCAGCCCCATGGATCTCATCCCCCGAGGAAATGCTGTGCCAGAGCATTAACATGCCGACAAACCCGTTGGAACAGCCTGATGACAACAGATTGTCTCATTATAGAGCCCACAAAAACATGTTTAAGCATCGTAAAAAACCGAAGTGCAGATCTGAGGACGAGCCTCTGACTCCCCAAGAGCATGGAAACAGGGGAGAAACACCAGGGTGCTGCACAGGGACAGCACGTCCCTCTTGTCCACTGCCCGTGGGGACAGCAGGGAGACAGAGGGGACAGTGGGGAGAGAATCCCCGTGTCCGTGGGGGGAGGGAGAGAGGAGAGCCAACACTGTTGCCATCACAAACGCTCCTGAACACTCAGGGCAGCTTTTGCATGAGCAACAAAAGCCACGCTGGCCACACAAACCATCTGGAGCTCCCTGTGGGGATTCAATAAACTCCTGCAAATTGCTTCAGACATTTTCCACTCTCTCCACTCATTTTATGTGCAGAGTTCAGCGAGACACTGTTTCCTATTCAAACACTACTTGTCACTTATATTTGGGTCGTTTTTCTTCTCTTTGGCAGTACTTTGCTTTTCTGGTTCTTTAGTTTCCTGTGTGCCTTCCCACCAGCCCTCAGTGTGGAGGGGCCGTGAGCCTTGGCACGACCTGGGGCAGGGCACAGCGGCCCCAGTGTGGGGTACAGCGGTGTGGGGTACAGCACTGTGGGGTACAGCACTGTGGGGTACAGCACTGTGGGGTACAGCACTGTGGGGTACAGCACTGTGGGGTACAGCACTGTGGGGTACAGCACTGTGGGGTACAGCACTGTGGGGTACAGCACTGTGGGGTACAGCACTGTGGGGTACAGCACTGTGGGGTACAGCACTGTGGGGTACAGCACTGTGGGGTACAGCACTGTGGGGTACAGCACTGTGGGGTACAGCACTGTGGGGTACAGCACTGTGGGGTACAGCACTGTGGGGTACAGCACTGTGGGGTACAGCACTGTGGGGTACAGCACTGTGGGGTACAGCACTGTGGGGTACAGCACTGTGGGGTACAGCACTGTGGGGTACAGCACTGTGGGGTACAGCACTGTGGGGTACAGCACTGTGGGGTACAGCACTGTGGGGTACAGCACTGTGGGGTACAGCACTGTGGGGTACAGCACTGTGGGGTACAGCACTGTGGGGTACAGCACTGTGGGGTACAGCACTGTGGGGTACAGCACTGTGGGGTACAGCACTGTGGGGTACAGCACTGTGGGGTACAGCACTGTGGGGTACAGCACTGTGGGGTACAGCACTGTGGGGTACAGCACTGTGGGGTACAGCACTGTGGGGTACATCACTGCGGGGTACAGCACTGCGGGGTGCAGCAGTGTGGGGCACACCACCACCCGTGGAGTGTCCCAGTGACACGGTGATCGCTGGTTGCACTCCAGGGCTGTGGCTCGGTGCCTGCCCGTTCCCTCCTCTCCCACGGAATCGCTGTGGTTTTCCCTCCTGTCCCGCTCTGTCCTGCCGGGCTCCAGCCCTGCTGCAGTGCAGGCAGCCGTGCCAGCAGCACCAGCTGGTCACCACGGCCTGCCTGTCTGCTGCTTATCAGGAGTCCAGCCACAGACACGCACACTCCAGCAGTGAATTATGATATAAAAATAAGCACAGGCCTGATTATTCCCTTTGTCTGCTTTTTGCAAACAGATGCTCCATTATTTATCGAGCCTGTTCTCAAACTCCACCGACATGTACGTGGTACAGGGTATCTTAGATTTGCAGGCACTTTCGTGTCTTAATTTTTAAAGTGCATTCTTTAAAATGCCCTGCTGGTGCATGCTGTGTGTGCTGTGTTTGAGGGACCTTCTGCCCCAGGACAGTGCAGTCAGCAGTGACCGAAGGCCAGAAGAGCTTTGCTTCCCAACCCTGTGAGAGACGTGGATCCCACCACAACCTTGACCTGGAGAAAGCATGTCAGCATCTACCACAGCCTTCCCACACTGGGGCTCAGGCACTCCTCTCAAGGAAGGAGAAACTTTGTTGTGCTGACTCAGAGGCAGAGAGTTTTCTGCTAGACAGTGTGGAAATGTGCTGAAGGAATGGTCACCGACCCCTGATCGTGTCATCTCATGACATACAGAAGGCTGAACTCTTCAGAAGTTGCCCAGTGCGTGTTCTCTGCTCTACTGAATGACCAGATAGGTGTTTCTGGGGCCTGCATAGACTTAATTTGCTCAGCTGCAGGTTTTCTGTGAATATAGGAGCTCACATGATGAAGAATTACCTTGTGTTGAACATATTATCCCTTATCTATCTGCACAGCACATACATGGCAAGTAGATTCATTTAAAAAAAAAAGAGTTTTACATTGAGAATATTTGAAAGTGTCATGCCTACCAGGGTTGTTATGCACATGGTGAGTAGAAAAGAGCCCCTGCCTGCTCATCGTGCTGCTTGTGACATTCTCAAATCTCAGCCCTGTCCCGTCTACCAATGCTGCAAGAGTGTGTCCTGAATAAGGGGATTTGGTGAAACTCTGCAGTACTCAGCAATTTCAGCTCCCAGGGATACAGAGGAGCAATTTCCTTCATGCTCCTTGCCATTTCAGGTTTCATTTCCGAAGAAACTTAAAGGAAAATTCAGCCCAAATTACTCTGTATTTGCCTCCCATCAGAGAAAAATTGTATGATAGCTTTTACTTGATTTCTGCATGAAACCCCGTGTCTTTGTTGAGTACGTTTTGGATGGATCCCGCTAAATCAGAAGGAAATGCAGGTGTTTGAAAGGGTAAAACCCAGCCTTGAATCACTCTCAGCAAGCTTGACTTACTGCAGCTCTCCAGCCAGGGGAAATGAAGAAGGACATCTCCTTTCTAAAGTCCTTTCAGCTCCAGTCAGAACTTGTCCTGAACTGAGGCAGCTGTGGTGCCTCTCTGGGTACCTGGAGCCCCTCCGCATTCGGCAGTGCTGGGAGACGCCTGTGCAGGATCCTGTGGGAATGGAAAAAGCCCAGGCAAGAAACACTGACCTAGGCCAGGCTCTCTGCTGCTGATGCCAAATCTGTTTGTTCTGCTTCTGAAATAATAATAGAACAAATTTTCTGAGCATCTTGGCGCCAGACTTCTCTTCCCTGGGTGCTTCAAAGGAAAAAGCTCCTTTTTTCAGACCTCGCTGAGGTCACTGAGGCTGCGGCACAACAACACTCCATGGCTTTCAAAAGCATTTTCAATTAACACAAAAATCTAATGAAAGCACGTAATCACAGGTGCTCAGCTGCTACGGGACTAATCGGAGACGCCGACTTCAAATGGCGCGTCTTCAGAAACTCGGCTAAAAAAGGCTTTTTATGCGTGTTAGTCTGAGTCGGGCCTTTCCACTTGTGCCTTCAGCCAGGGGGATGGTATTTACTTCATCCTGACAGCAGCAGAAAGCACTTTGCCCTGTAGGGACTGAGACTGGTCCCAGCCAGCAGAAGCCCAGTGGGCAGCCTGGTGAGCAGCGCCAGGTCCTGCTCGGTGCTGCCCAGCCCAGAGCCACCGCTCGCTGTCTGATCCTTCCTGCCACCAACCAGAACCCTCATCCCTTGGGAGGTCTGGCAGCAACCATCTCCTGGGTTCTTGCCCTTGCCCTGAAAGAGTTTGAGTTCTATAAACCAAATTGAAGCCTTCTAAATTATGTGCAGATGGGCATGGCTGTGTGTGGCTGAGAGGGGAACTCTGGCTCCTCCAAACAGCCACGAATCACTCAAGTTGGGCCACTTTTGTTGTTTTTGATAGCCAGGAAAAAAGCCAGTGCAAATTCAATAATGACCAGAGTTTGACAGCCATGTATTAGATTTGTGCCCTGGAAAAGCAAGTAAAAGGAACTTTTATTATTAAGTGTCCCTACAGCACAGAATATCTGAGCATGAATTCGCCGGGCTGATTCAATTGGATATAATGTTTTCAAAAACAAGATGCATCTGTTCTCACGTCCCCTAATGCGATTATTTAGTGCCCTACTATTATACTGTTGCAAGAAATAAGATTCACTGGATGCTAAAAATGACACAAAAAATTGATTCAGGCAGAGGAAGTGTGTCTGGAGCACCAGTGGTGACCCGAGCAGCTGTGCCACACTAGCACACTTCATGGGAAGTGCTTTTTATAGCAGCACCAGTAAGTGCTTCACAAATGTGCTGCCCTGTTTTGTTCACAGTCCACTAAAGACGGCACATTGTTTGGAGTTCTTGGTGCAGGGACGTGTAGGACGTGTTACTTCCCAGCGATGGGAACGGTTGGGGTGGGGGGAAGAATCATTAAACCTCATTAAGTGGAGAAGAAATAGCCCTTGAGTGCCTTTTCTTCCAGAATACTGTTTCTCATTCTGGTGTCCAAAGCCATGGTTGGTGCTGGCACTTTCTTCCCACTCTAAAAACCAGAGACGTCATCCCTTGCTCTCAGAATTGTGTGAACTCTCCACCCATACCATGGACCCCTCCAAGGTGATGTCATTTCTAGGGAGGCTTCAGAGTTAGTCGTACAGTGATTTATTTTTTTTTTCCTAAAATTAGACAGGAAAGCAAGAAATGCCAAACTGCCCCTTCAGACCCCTGGCCTGGCCCTACAGGCCCCTCCAGGTGCACCTCACCAGTTTCTGTGCCTTTCACCATCCTCCCAAACAGCTTCTCACACTGATTTATGTCACTCACCTGCGCCAGGCTCATTCTAACGCTAAACTCCAACACTGGATAAGAGAGGCTGTATCACCCGAATCCCAAACCTCATCAGAGAGCGAAGTCAGATTTATTTGACAACTGTTTTCCATGAAAATGTGTGGAGCAGCATTACACTACTGCTAAACGCTTCAGTAATTGACTTTCCCGTCAGCTCTGCCAAGCCTACATTAACGGGTTCATCCTGCTCTGCTCTCTTTCACACTGCTCTCTCCCAATTCCTTGAGCTCCCCAGATCTTACACATTTTGTTGGAATCAGCTCTTGCACCCAGAGCTGCTCCTGGCCATCACCCAGGCCTCGGGGCAGCTGCTGGGTTTTTAGTCTCTCCTTAAAACTGCAATCTGGGCTCTCACTCCAATACCCACAGGGAGAAATGCACTTCAGCATCCCTCAGTGCCACTAGATGCCGTTTTTCTTTCCATGTAAAGATCAGGAAATCTGTCTGAATATTATTCTGGTCCCCTCTGCACTGGTAACAACAATTACACCATATTCCTCTAATAATGTCCTATCAGTTCAGTAATGTTTCATAGGGTTTCACCTATTCTCCTCTGTATGGCTGACCACAGATATTCTATCAGGATGCCTTTAGATTTTATCAATTTTTTACTTCTCATTTATCTTTATTGTTACCAATTTGCTACTTTTCCTTTTCCTCAACAATGCTTTTTGTGGTTTGTTTCTGCCTTTTAATTTCATTGCTGGCTCCCATTCAGCCATGAGCCAGGGAGGGCTCCCAGCCAAAGCTCTCTTCCTCTCTGATTTGCTGAAGAAAACTTATCTCCATATTCTGGAACATTCCCCATGGCTGGGATGGCCGCAGTGTCCCGGGAGCTGCTGGCTGGGGCTGTAGTGCCAGTGCTGTGTGAGCAGCTGTGCAGGACCAGAAAGTTACTTAGAAAGATTCACCAGCTTGATGAGCTGCGTCTCAGCCCCCAGAGCCTCTGCAGTGACACAGCAATGTTTAAACAACAGAACCTGGGTGCTACACTGCAGGGAAGGGGGTTTCCAACTCCCTGTGGGCAAGGTCTTTTCCTCGTGTGCCTATCCTTCACTCCAGAGCCCAAACACAGCTCAGGGCAGTAGAGAGATGCTCTTTGGCTGGCACGAAGAAGCAGTTGTCTCTGTGACTCTGAAGCACCTTATCCAGACAGTTTTGAGCAGGTTCTTCCTTTAGCCAGACAGGGATTGAGCCATGTCCACGCTCACGGGTGTCTGATCAGCCCACATCCGTGCTCTGCCTGTGCCTGGATGGAGTCCACAGAGCACATTTGCCCCAAGCCCATGGAGCAGGCAGGCCTGTGGATGGGGAGGAGGCAGCTGGCAGAGCTGCTGCCAGATCCTGACTCAGGGGAACAGGGACAGTGCACGGAGCACCCACAGGCTGGCAGCGCAGTGCTCCCACCTCAGTGTGCGTCCTCCTGCCACTTGGCACAAGATGGTTTTTGCTAATGGGAGTTATGGGTCCTTTCATCTGCACTGCTGGAGGAACTGCTGCATGATCCCACCACTCTGCATGATTCCCAGTGCTCTGCACCCTGAGGGGGACACGGATCCAGCAAGGAGCCACCAGCTGTGAGACTCTTCCCTGTGCTTTCTCCAACAGAGTCCTCTCTCCTGGGTCCTCTCCAGCCCCAGCCCTAGGTTAGTGGAGGGCAGTGGAGCACCTCTGAGAGCCTGCAAAAGCATCTGTTGGGATCCAATTTCTCCTCTTTTAAACCTCCTCCAGCATTTCCTGCCATTTAGTGGGAGCTGCAGAAAGCTTTCAACAACCATGGAAAATTCAGAGTATTGGGATTTAAAACCAGCAGTCACAGGGGTCCTGATGTACCTGGCTGAGAGAAGGCTCCATTTGCTTTGCTCTCTGCAAGCCCACTCCAGCAGCGCTGTTCTGAACAACACACCAGTTCCTGGAATCTGAGACACAGGCTGAGATTGCAGTGTTTTTAAGACATAATGAAAAAGGTAATTTTCCAGCCTTCCTGCAATCTTCATCATTGGGAAGGTATTTTGTGCAATTTTCAGTACTGGCTATAATCACGCTCCCAGAGATGATAGCGTGCTGCCGTGACACTGGGGGTCCTTTGAACCCTGCCATGCTTTGGACCCCCAAGTAAATGGAAGAAAAAGGGAGTGCAGCCATTGAGGTGCCATCCCTGCTGGGGCTGCCCGTGTACAAACCCCTACGCTGAGGGCACGGCGCGTCACCGAGGCAAAGGCTGGCAGAACACCCAGATGTGAATCTCTGCTCACGAGATGAGAAGTTAAAGAAAACAGAGATCAAAGGTGAATGGATCCCTTGGATGTGTTGGCACACAGACCAGACATCCCGTGAAGGGAGCACTGACCTGTCCCTGGTGACACAGTATGGTCTGTTTGCTCCTCTGCTGTGCTGCTGTTCCAGGGGAGACACCCACAGCTCTGAAATTGTGGCAATCATCATCATAATTTTGGCAGGATTAGTTGCTATGCAATGAAAGGGACACGCAGTCCTTCTGATGTCCAGCGCCTTTGAACACATAATGGGGCTTGGAAAAGCTTCTTGCTTGCCGGGGACTCTGTAGCCCTGGCTTTGTCTGGGATAGATTTGCTGAAGCTGAAGGCAGAGGGGGAGCAGAACAGGCTTTATGGGGGAGACAAGGGCTGGGGTACAAGGTGCAGCTCTGAAGGCACCTGGGTGCTGTTTTGGCCCCCGTCCTGGCAGTCCCTTTGGCAGGTGTTGGGCTGGGGAGGCGCAGGAGCAGTGCTGTGGCTGCCACGTGGGTCTCCAGTGGCACAAGGCAGCCGAGCTCCCCTCACCCCACAGCTGGGTCTGTTACATCTGCAGACTTGGGCTCGTGGAACAGGATGTTTCAGAGTTGTGGGACAAGACCTGAGATGAGCTGTGAGGAGCAGGTTGCTAATGTCTGAATAAGTAGATGTATGGGGTATTAATAACAGAACAGCAGCTCTTTAGTCGGGCGCTCCCAGCAGCGAGGCTGGCTGGGATGGGCTCCCTCTCCTGACACTGCAGGGATGACTCGGTGGAGGCTGCGTTTCCCTCCCCGACTGCCTGTACCCACGAATGAGATGCTGAGGGGTAACACAAAGCAGCACAGGGTCTGTAATGCACTTGCAGCAGCAGCTGATGGAAGAAAAGTGAAAAGTTGTGTTGCTGGCAGAACAGAGCCCAGGAGCCCGAGCAGCAGCCTCGGAGCACTCATGAAATAAAAACAGGCTCTTGTGCTACCTGCCAGGAGCCATTAGCCAGAGAGCAAATGATCTACAGAATGGTCTGTGAGGAGAGAGCAGCTCGGAGAGGGGGGTGCAGCAGCTCATCTGCCATCATTCACTTCATGAGGACATCTCTGTCACAGCCTCACACCTCGTGCTTCCAGTGTGAGGGCTTGTGATAGATATTCGCAGGCAACAGGATGCAAACAAGCTGTAATGCTCAATCAGATGATGTTAAGGATTTCAAGGAAAACAGAAATGAAAATGTCAAACCTGTTAAGCTGTGGAGTGCTTTCACCAGAACGTGGGCAGAGGGACTCCAGGAGGTTGTTTAAAAATAGGAGCCAGGGGAGATTGCTCTCACAATGGCACCATTCTGGTGCCCATGCCCCGCTGGGGCATGGTGCACTCTGCTTTTTATAGATCTCAAAAGGAAAAAAAGATCATGTGATGCTGAATTTATGAACCCACTCAAAAAGCAGGGGCTCAAAACTTGGCTGTTATCTCAAGTTCAGCCTTGATAGTGTCTGTGTCATTGTTCTGAGAGCTTGAACAAAGAGGCAGATGAGGGGAGGTAAGGCACTGGCAGCCACATCCAAGGCCTGGGGCCTCTTAGCATTTTTTTTACCTGTGTAAGGACATCGTAGGACACTGACACCTTGGAAAGGTGGCATCTTGCACCTTTTTTGCGGCTCTTGAGCACAGATCTCTACTTCAGAACACAGAACAGCAGGCCAACTGCCTGTACTGCCTCTGCATGTGGCTCAGCTCACAGGGGCTGCTCAGCTCTCCAGAGCTGCTTCTCAGCTAAAGCACAGCATGGGTGAGAAGCTGCTGAATTGCCTGAAAGTATGGCAGGAGCAATGAGCACCAGGAGAAGTCTCAGGAACTTTACATGTTAAGGTACAGTTGTTTCTCTTCCATGAGAGCACTGAGCACTGAAGAGAGCAGGAAGGGTCACTGAGCGGGATTTTAGCCTGCTTGTTGCAGTTTAAAGCCATTTCATTCCGTGTGTAACTCAGACCTTTGCTCAACTAAAATGTGCAGATGTGGTAGTAGTCTTTTCTCATGTTTCTTTACGTGCAAGGCTCTGGCTTGTGCTGTGCTGAAGAGGAGAGGCATTACTACAAACCTGTTTGTTAATGAAACCAGTGCACTGGGAAAGGGAGGGTGCAATTCACAGGGATGGATTCTCCTCCCTCCACGGCTCCTCTGGCAGCCCCTGACCCGGGATGGCTTTGCTGCAGGGGCTGGGAGCTAAAGATCATCTGGAGGCATCAGGCACAGAAGTCCCATCCCTCCTGCCTCCCTTCCCCGCACAGGGATGTCCTCACTCCCGTGTGCCAGGGAGGGGGTGCCAGGGCTGTGTCTGGCAGCTCTGCCAGGAGCTGTCTGGCAGTGGAGATGGACTGGGAGAGCAGATACCAGATGGGGCTACGGCAGGTAGGTGAGCAAACAAACCGTGGTGCTGCCCTGCCTTGCTCAGCTGGGGGAATCTCCCCTCATCTCCTGCCCCGGCAGTGCCGGTGCCAGGCAGTGACCTCAAGGGATGGCCACAGGGTCCCCAGAGCCCTGGCTGGCTCATGGTCACACCCAGCATCTCTGACCAAAGTGTCACAGGAGCTTGGGAAGGTTTCCTTTAGCAGCTCTTTCAGGCCACCAGGATTCCCTAATGGTTACAGCTGCTCTGGTAACATAAAAGTGATTTGTTCCAAGCCTACAGATACAGAAACATTTTGCCTACCCCATTTTTCTTCTTGCCTGAGAGGAGGCCAGGCTAATACATCATCACCAGGTCTGCAAGCAGCATCACAGCCATAAGTGATGTGTGAAAATGCTCTGAATCCTCTGCCCGTGGCTCCTACCACAGGCTGGGGACTCCGAGTGTCCCTGCCCTGCCTGTTCCCTGTAACTGTCCAAGGCTCCTGCCACACAGGACAGAGCAGAGGGCCCTCAGTCCCTGGGTGGGTAAGGAGAGATCTGCCCAGTTCCCTCTGTGCTGAACTGAGAGCTAGAATGCTGTGCTTTGGGAAGCCTGAAGAAGGAGGGATTTGTAATGTGCCATATGCTGTCCCTTGGTAACCACACTCCAGCCACTCTTCCCTCCATCTGCATCACGAGGCTCCCACCCTCCCTCTCTTTCCCTCTCCCTCCTTCCTCTCTCTCAGCTATTTACAATCCCAAAAGCTCTTCACAGTCACGGCTGCCTTTTGCCTGGGTTTGTAGAGCCCCTCTGTGACAGGGTCCTTTTGCTGTCAGAGCCTCTGGCTGTCCCTGTCCCTGTGCTGGGAGCAGGGACCATCTCTCTGGTGGCTCTGCCACGGGTGGTCCCTGTCTTTGCCCTCGGTGCTCCAGAGCCACCCCGCCTCTGCTCTGTGCTCCCAGGGGGCAAACAAACAGGGACACTATGAATGCACTGAGCAGGACCGAGGGCACAGCAGAAAGAGAGTCTGATCCAACATCCAGGTGTGAGATGACAAAACCACAAGCAGCCACCAGTGCCTGTGAGTGAATTGTGGTTCAGCAGCCACGCGCGGCACCAACGGCTTGTGGGGGGCACAGCTTCCCCCACTGACTTCCAGTTACCCCCTCACTGGGCTGCTCCATCCCCAGGCAGCAGGAGCCCCGGATTTCCATCCTGCCAGCAGGCACCCACAGTGGATCTGCTTTATGCAAAATCAGTATTAATATTACTGTACATGGGTGCTGAGGTTGGTTCCCTGCCACCCACGAGAAGGAGGAGAGCCACAGTGAGCACCCGACCGGCCTGAAACAAGGGGGTTTAAGGTTTTAGGGTTTTAAGAGTTAATTGCCGATCGTGAATATTGCCAAATTTTGCAGCTGCTTATTAGACAATGCGTATGGCCTGCTCAATACTCTTGCATTTGCCAAAGATGTAAGGGAGGATGCAAGACCATTGAAAAGGGTTAGAAACCGTGACCGAAGATCCTGGTCTCAAACCCTGAAACCAGCTTGAAGCAGCCCTAGAGTTGGGACTTGGGCCAAGGACTCAGAGAGTATGTGCAAAGAAGCAAGGTGAAAAGTTTAACCCGAGGAAGACGTGTTTACTTCATCATGAAGACCCCTGCCCATGACCACCAAGAAGCACTGCGCAGGCGCAAGGCATATGGAAATGACTTTTGGACTCATTACCACATGAAGCGGGGCTAGGCGGGGCTAGGTAATGAATATGTATAGGCGTATTGGGAAACTTAATGCATATGTAACAATTTAGAGAATAAGAAGAGAAACGAGAGCTGAGGAAGTTGCGCAAGTCTTTGTGGAACTATCCCACTTGCGTCTTGCTCGGCCGACCGAATAAATAGCATACCTACTTCACCACTTTAATTAGTGATAAAGTCATTTTCCATGAATCAGCCACCCCAAGGTAGGCATGTGGCACCTCCTGGAGCAGAAAGGTGCAGAACTCGGCCCCTCCTGCCGTGAAGGGAAATGGAGACAAGGCAGAGCTGCAGCAGCTGTGAATCCCCCAGGGCCAGGGATGGGCTCCATGCACCGGGAGCGAGAGGCAGGGAAACAAAAACTTTGGTCCCATAAAAAGTCGTAACGTTCACCTTATAAAACACACAAACTCAGTGATTTAAAGGGGGGAAAACTACTATTTGTTTCCAAATTTACAGGCAATAACACTTGATTTAGATCCCTGTCTGCCTCCTGTATAGACTGCAGTATAATTTAAAGGACAATAAAGTCTGAGGCCGTAACACCATCACCGCAATAAATCAGGCCAGCTACCACCACTCAGAACAGAAATTATTAATCTGGGTTCCAAATGATATGCCTGCATATTGCTTATTTGAGCTGTTTATGCAGCAAGCTGAGATAGCACTTTCCCTCGTTATTATTTTTTACTTTTGCAGTGAAATACCGTCTCCTCCTACCAAGGGGGCATTTATTACCCAATATATATGGGGGCAGCCAAGTGTGTTGTGCGGAGCATCCAACATCGATACAACTTGCCAGCGTCCACACTCTGCCTTTCTAGGATGTTCTCAGTGCTGAGGGCACTAACTCATCCCCAGCCAGCGTGGCACATGGCAGTGGGGTGCCCTGGGCAGGCCTGCCAATGCTGCCACATCCTGGGGACAGGATGGTGCCACCCAGGGAGTCTGTCTGCAGCCAGGGACCAGAGACCCTGCTCCCAGTTCCCCTAGGAATGCCCAGGATCCCCAGACCTGTTCTCCTGTCCCAGCTATGGCACTTCTGGGAGGGGTCAGAGCTGCTGGAGCATTTGTATCCTTTGCAGTTACAGACCATCAGTGAGTTTGTTTATTTAAGGTATATTTATTAAGGTATATTTACAACACTGACAGAATTCAAACTAAAAATTCAAGTTTGAGAGGATTTTTAATTCTACAGGGGAGGGAGGTGTTAAATTTTGAGGGAGAAAGCATGTACATTCATGAAAAAGTGCACTGGAGAGCTGAACAGCCTGGGGGTAACCGCTCAGTGGGGTTTCAGACCCATCATCAGGGTGCTAGTGTGCTCTGGGCTGGGAGAGTCAGCAGCTGATGTCTGCCTGGTGCAGCCACCACCGGTGACAGGGGACCCCATGTCCACACAGGAGCCAGATGTGCCCGTTCATCCCTCTCCCGGCCCTGCAGAGCTCCCTGCGGCCAGACGGGCACGTTGTCATCCTCCATGGCCATTGATACTTCGAGAAGGCACCCAAAGCAACAAAGGCAAGAATGAGACTTTTCAGCTTTCGGCCCCTGGACAGCAGCTCATTAAGAGCAGAGTCTGTGGTCTCCTGAGGCCACACAGGCCTCAAAAGGATGAGCATTGCAAAATGCTCCCTTTCTTCTTTGTAACTCACAATTAACACCGGGAATTTCCTCATCATTCCAGACCCAAACACAAAGAGGAGGCTGAGCTCCCTTTCCATATCATTCCCCAGTAACTCTGAAGCAACGGACTGAAAATAGCGGTTTTTTCTATGTTTGGGGACCATTCACACATCTTTACTGAGGCTTGATTGTGCAAGGTCCACCCTTCCTCTAATAAAAATTATTGGAATCATATTTTCTGTTCAAGAATGATGAGTCCAGCTTGAAGCAGAAACCACCCCACCAGGGGTCTTCATCTGAATGCAAAATATTATGAGCCTCGTGTTTAAAATTAGCAAAGTGCCAACTCTCCTGAAATCCCAGGGATTTCCTGAGAGGAGGAAGTGCTGCTGTCACAGGCAAACCCACTCGCAGCGGAACTCAGGATTTTGTCTGCGTTATCCAGGGATTAGCATCGTTTTCATTTGCAGGAACGATCTGCTTTCATCTGGTGTAAAACATGAAGATGTTAACATGGATTTTAACATACTCCTCAGGACGACTTAAAAATTTGTGTTTTTAATAAAGTACAATTTATTTGCTAAACAAACAGCATTAAAAAAAAAAAAAATTGCCACCTCCCACATTTTCTGCAAACCCCCTTCTGTCTGAAGCAAAGGGCTGCGAGTTACACTGGTACATCATGAAACATTCAGCACTGAAATTGTCCCCAGGAATGCCCCCATCTGCTGCTAGCTTTCTCTTCATGCTAATTATTACATATATATCAGAACAGAAATAAATAATAGATTTCCTTTAAAGAACCAGAAGTAAAATTTAATGAGCGTTTGGTGTCAGGATGGGTTTTTCCCTCTGAAGTTGCAGTCCCTTAACGCATTCTGAGCCATCCTGAGCTCCTGCCCAGCACACTGAGACTCCCTTTGGCCACGTGCTTTTGTTTCTTTCCCAGTTGCCATCAAACCGTTTTCCAAAGCCAGTCCTCAGCTATTCTCAAGCAAACTGCAAGACCTCCTGCCCCTTGGGAAGGCCCCAGTTCCCCACAGAGCCTCAGCAAACCCAGACTGGAAGAGCTCCAGTTGCCTCCATCATTTCCCTTCCTGGTGAGCGAATTTCATGCCTTCACTGGAAGTTATATCCAGGAATAAGGGAGGGTTTCTGTTACAAACCATCTCACAATATTACACCCTTTCTTTTAAAATGTGATGTGCAGCATTAAGTATAATTATTTTTATTGCATCACTTAGTGCCACAGGCAGGGCCAGGGCCAAGGCAGCAGCACTAAATAGCCCAAAAGATTCTGCCCCGTTCCTACTGGTGTCTGAACTCCTTGGAAAGCTTTATTGAGCACAAGGAGCCTGAGGTTCCTCTGACGCTGCCTCGGTAAAGCACAACAGCGTTGGGTCTTGTGGCTGGGCAGTGAGAGATGGGATTCGGAGCAATGATCCTCTGCAGTGTTCTGGGGAAGGTGTTTTCTGTTCTTCCCTCACATTAAAAATGTAGTGAAATTATTAAGAAACATGAATAAATGACTGTTGTACTACAGATACAGAAAATGTGGAAGAAAGAATGAGAAAAATTCTATTTCCCGTCAGTGTAATTACTGACACGCCTCTCGAAATGTTGCCCGAAAATAACTCTGTGCTGAAGTGTGTGCCTGTGGGACCCACTGTCACCTCCATCCCACACCAGGCCTGGATGTGTCAAGCCTGTTCTGTGGGGTTCTTGCCCTGTTTGGTGATGCTGAGGGACTACAGGGATGACATGTCTGCCAAGAGACCTCCAGCCCACAGCTCCCCTGGCCCGCTGGAGCCTGTGGGAGGCAGTGGCTGGTGACACCATCCTTACACTCCACAGTGGTACATTTTCTCTCCTCTTACTGGAAGCAAATGTGTCCCTAATAGTGCAAATTGCTGCAGAAGTGTTAATGAAACACATTGCAGCTGTAAAGTCAGAAGAAATCTGTTACTATAAACTGCGTTTCCATTTCCTTATTTCCAGTTAGACTCAGGGAGTCGAACGGGTCATGTTTGTGTACGGCTCATCAGGAAGAAGATTCACAGTTAAAATACCAAGAGGAAGAGCTGTTTAATTGTTTATTCTGCGTTTTTCGAGGGAAGATGCGGAAGGGTCTGGTTGGGATGGAGGTGTCTGTCTGTCTGTCTTCTGTGGACTTCTCATCAGTAGCTTTCTTTCCCCAGAATCCTAAATATTCCTGTTCTTGAATAAGAAACCTTTTCCAGCGATTACATCTTCTTCCCTCTAGGAAGATTTTCTTAATCCATTATTTATATCCCATGTATTTCATGTTTTAGGGTGGCTTTAAAAAATCTACAAAAAGGCATCTTGTTGATGCAAAATGTTGAAGTCAAGTACAAATCCTGTTTGCATCTTCCCCCCTTATGCCATAGGAACTTCTTGCACTGAAATGCACTGAACTGTACCACAGTTCATGCGGTACTTGTACAACTGTACCTGTCCATGAGGCTTTCATATGAAATCTTAAAACACTTAATATCTGTTTGTTTCTGGTAGAAACTACAGGTCAGATGGTTGTGATGAAGATTTTTTGGATCTCCCACCACCTGGTACCAGTGGAGATGAAATCTTTGTCTTCTCCCATGCTGGAATATCTCATTCCTCCTCACATCTGTTTCCCCCAATTTATTCTAAATGGCAGTGGGATTAACATATATAATGGCAAATGAAAATCTGATTTAAAATGCTTTCCATAAACTTTCTGTCCAAAAAATTCAGCTTTGTCCTTTACAATTAGCTTTTTGGTTTTCTCGGAGTTAATTGCAGAGTTGTCACTGTCATAGTCTGTGGTACAACAGGGAGGAGACTGAGGTAGCAGCCAAAGGCTGTGAATTATTCAGAGATGTGCATTTCTCCAGGGGACACAGGTGATGTCTGTTCATGCCCAAGACCTCAGAAGACCCAGAAAAACTTGGGAGTCAGTGCAAGCCTTTCAAGATCTCCCAATCTGGGATGATGTTTTGTCCATTAGCAGGTGTCTGTACCTGTGCCCAGACAGGAACAGCCCAGACACACACACATGGCACTTTATGTATATTTAAAAGCTGCTTCTCTGCATCTTTCCTCTTCCCCTGAGCCCAACCCTCCTGGTGCTGCCCACCTTCCCCTGCTCAGCTTGGTCCTGCACCTGCCCCACTCTAGGGCTCCACAGCTCAGATCTGGAGAACAAAGTGTTGGTGGCTCTGGGGACATGGGAGAGGAGCTGTGGTGACCCACAGGGAGAGGGCTCAGGACCATGGGCTGCCGCCAAGCACAGAGCGCTGCCCAGCCCACTGCCACGTACCAGTACAGAATCCCAGAATCACTGAGGTTGGAAAAGACCTCCAAGACCATCAAGTCCAACCTGTGCCCAATCCCCACTTTGTCACCCAGCCCAGAGCACAGGGACAGGAGGGAGAAGGG
>VWZW01001166.1:646825-659919 GCA_013397115.1 Edolisoma coerulescens | reverse complement strand
CCCAGTCCCACACAGACCCAGCCCCACACAGACCCAGCCCCACACGGACCCAGCCCCGAATGGATCAGCTCCGCGCTGCCGCCGTGTCATTCCGGGATGCGCTTGGCACCCACTGACAGGCAGAATCCTCCATCGTGTGGGTCTGGGTGAGGAGCCAAATGATCAGGAGCTTATTACAGCCTCCCTTTTAATTAAGTGTCTCAAATAGGATGTAATTGCGATGTAATAGCACACGCTATTGTACATTAGTTAAATACGAAGGGATTATTAAGAGTATGTTTTAAAGGCTTTCCAGTCCCGGATTGAGTAAACAGTTGCTAAATTTCGATAAATAACTTTTAAAATCTACATTAAATAAGCAGTTAAGTGTATTCAGGATACTCTCGTTTTTCCCAGAATTGCTCCAGTCAGAGAGTCCCGGGTTATAATCTCAGTATTTCACTGGTAATAGGGTTGTGCCCGCTCATATCTGTTTGTTCTGCCTCAAAGATCCTGCTGGGTGTGGCAAGCTTGGTTACTGACATCTGCAGGCTTTAAACTGTTCCCATTCCCACAGCCCAGTGGAGCTGGGAGTGTGCTCAGCCCTATTTTACAAGTACAGAATTAAGGCACAGAAGAGCAAAGTCATTTGTTCAAAGCTATGCAGGGAGTCTGTAATAGAGCAGAACAGGAGCCTACAACAGATCAAAAAATATTTCTCTAAAAATAAGGCTTTGAAAATCCATAAAGGAAATGTGGCTCTAACAAACTCCTCTGTTACGATCAAAAATGCAATTAGTCATTACTGACTTTGGTAATGAATGTACAAATGTCCCATGACCCCCAAAACCTAACAAACGTCTCCATCCATTTGCTACTTGTGCCCCGGGAATGCCAGCTGGAATGACAACGGGGGGGGGGCACCACTGAGTGACCCCTGGAGGCAGCTCTTGCCTCTGTTGCACCTCCAGGGTTGCACATCACAAAAAAGAGGTGTCATCACCCTGGGAGCCATGGCAAGGAATAATTTAGGGCTCCCTTATACTTTGTAAGGCTGATCTTGATCTCCCTGCTGCTCCCTGCAGCTGGGGTGTTCCTGCTGTGAATGACTGGAGCATTCCAGTGATTCATAAAAGCTGCTGTCCTGCAAAGTGGCCACAGAGGCACCCGGGGCATTTGGGGGACAGGACATAACGGGGGGCACAGCTGAGCTCAGCCCTGCTGACAGGGTGGGAGCAGGAGCAGTGACGGCTGCACCGGAGGCTCTGGGCACAGGAACCCCTCAGTGATGCGGGGCTGGAAAAGCCACCGTGTGCCGGGGGCTGGGACAGCTGTACTGCCCCAGAGGGTGTCCAGGACAGCAACCGGCCCTGGGCAATGGGAGCCACCGGGCAGGCTCGGGGCACTGAGCCCCTGTGCCAGCCAGCCCCGCCGGGGACACTAAAACCTCGCTAAAATCTTGCCCCTGCTCCCACCTGCTAGCCCAGAGCTTCCTGCTCCTGTTCTCCCCCTGTAAAGCAGCCTGAACCGAAACGCTCCTTTCTGAAGTGTCACCTCCACTGCTCCACACTGTTGAACAGGTAACACTAATGAAGAAGCCAAGAAGTCGGAACTCTTCAAGCAAATGCTCTGAAAAATTAATGAGAAGCTGCAGAAGAACATAAATAATCCGTGCTCCCCATTAGAGGTAGTTAGCACCACTACAGTGATCCGGGGAAAACCTGCCCAGGCACCACCAGCCATTCTCCTCTGGAATCACTGTCCTGTAGATTTTGTCAGCTGGAGTCGAAGGACAGTTAACCCTTTAACACCCGGGCTCTTTTGAAATAATTATTGTTATTATAAATCAAAAGTGACTGCTTAACTGGTCACAGAAATGGATATATATAAACCAAAATGAAGTTGCATGGCCTCGGAGGAAAAATCATTAGCTCCCTGGTGGGTTTACAAGTAATTTGCCAGCAATAAAAATGCAAAAACACATTTTGGTGTGCAATGATCATAAATAATCCTTGGATAAGAATTCTTTCTAGGACTCACAAGTCCACTCCCTTAATGGCAAGTTTTATTACCCTGGTTTCTCTGTGTTCTGTTACAAAATGTTGCTGTCAGAACAATTTACGAATTACAGCCCTGTTGGTATCAGCTTCCATAATTCATATGGAAATTGGTTTCCCCACAAACACTCACAAAGCACAAAGAGTCATGTAACCACATAGAATGACCTTAATAACACAGTCAGAATATAGAGACCAGATGCCTGGGCCAGGACTAAATATCGATGGTCACCAGGCTGGGGGGAGACTTCTGTGTAAACTCATGTGCCTGTGGTAGTGAGGTCAGTGTGGGTGCCCAGTGTCACCAGTGCTGTCACCCAGGCTGGCAGCACTTCACAGGATCTTTAGGAAGCCAGGAACATTCTGAGGGTTCTGTTCCCAAACACTGGTGATAAGCGAAAATCCCATCCAGCTGCTGAGGAAACTCTGAATTTTCTTAAAATTCAGCATTTTCTTAAAATACCAGGAAGTACAGCTTGTTCAGGATTTCAACTGTGTTCATCTCTTCCCTCAACTTTTGAGGCCTGGGGATGAGAAGGGGAGGTCAGAGATGAAAGTCGTGGAGGGAGTGGCTGTGCCAGGGGCCCGGGGCTGGTGCTGAGGGAGCACTCCAGGGCAGGTCACACCTGCCAGGTTCAGTCCTGAGGAAGGATCACGGGGTTTGGCTGTAGCTCATCCCTAAGGATGAGTTGTTTCTTCATACCAAGTGCGTGTGTGTGATCCTTGGAGTAAGAGAGAGAAGGAAAGGGAGTGACAGTCAATTCGGTGCGAATTGCCTCCGAAAGATTCTAAAAGTAAATGCAAATCCATAGAGTAAAGAGGGGGATCTGCAGCTCAGGCTGGATTCCGGGTGCTGTGTGCCATTGCTCGCCCTCCCGTTGGAGGAAATGGATCCAGCAATCGAAATTGCCACATTTCATAGATGAAGTTACAGTGCAGAAAAGAAAACGTTCCTCAAATAGAAACCGCTGCATTGATGTCTAAGAAAATTGAGTAAAGATAGCTCTAACTTTAATTTTTTACTGATCATTTATAAATAGATGGGCACATATCCAAAGTCAGTTCTGGCTATTGGAATACACCACAGGGTAGAAGGTAGCTGCTCAAAGAACTGAACATTCCTTGTATTCAACACTTCATTTGTAATTTTAACCTAAAGGGAATTTGGTAAACTGTGCAGGGGCAAGCCATAGATTTTAAAAAATATTATCGGCTTCATCTAAGGTCTTGCAACACCCATTCTGGACAACCCTTTTGCCGTGATGTAGATAAATAGGAAAGAAAACTACAGATCTGGTTTCCATTCAAATATTATGAGCCAGGATGAGACGCCACCCTGAAGCAAAATATCCAGGGTCTTGCTTTGAATTTTGTCTAAGCAATGATGGCAAAAATTGCTCTTGCAGAAATAAAAATTCGCAAGAAGAAAAGTGCATAAAATGAGGAAGAAAATGGTTTTCTTTCCCTATAAAGGAAGAGTAGGTCTTTAAGATTTTATAGACCAGAGATTTAAACCAAGAACCTCCTTTTTACAGGTCCCTGGTTCAGCTTAAAATGGTAATGGCATAACTGCTGAAACAAATGGCACCAGTGACGGCACCTGGAGCTGCAGGAGGTGCTGGGCTCTGCAGAACTGTCTGGATGGGAGGGACATGGGTTCAGAGGATTCTCCTGCAGCTTCTTCTCCCTTTCTCCCATCCCAGGGACATTCTGGAGAGCTGCTGTCATGATGGGAAGCAGGACACCGGCCATCCGCTCCTGGGAACTCCATAGGGCTCTGCCACATCATGAGGTTTTCAGTCTCGGTTAGGTTCTCAGCTTTTGATGAGATGGTTCAAATCAGGAAAATCCTGTCTCTGTGCTAGACAGTTAAAACTGCAACTAATTAAGGCAAAATCTTTTCCTGCACAGAAAGTACCGAACATGTGGCAATAGCAAAATCATCAGCACTTCTGCCATCGTAAGCCCACAAAACAAATTGGATTTTGAATTAAGCACATGGAACAGTGACCTTTGTATACAACTTATCTTGACCTCTGAAAGTAATGGCATTTTGTCTCCGATTCTACTGCTAATTGCAAATGCTGAATTCTGAATATTCACATTTGAGAGGGATTCCTGGTTTGATTGTTTCAGAAATCCAACAAGAGCAAAACGCCCTGAGAAGTTCCTCTCCTCATATGAACAGTGTTTGCTGAAGTTCCCAGACCTATTCTTGGAACAGTTTCCTGCCCAGCCCAAACTCCAGCAGCGAACACCCAGACTGTGGGAGGCTGCACCCAGGCTCCTCTTCCCCAGCTCAACCACCCATAAGCTTCAGACTTGGCAACTGTGACTCCTCTTACTTCCTCCCACGGTTCTCTCTCTAGCTCAGCCCTTTCCCAACTCACGGAGGACAGGCACATCATCTGCCACGTACCCCAGTCCTTGAGCTGCACAAGACCAATGTACCACCCAGGTGATGGGGAATCACGTCACACCTGGGTTGAGCCCCCTCTGCTGGGCCTGGACACGGCTCTGAACCAGGGCAGAGATCCCAAAGCAGATTAAGAGCAGTTAAAGCAGCCAATAATGCAGTGCAGAGCAGAGACCAGGGCACAAGTGACCTGAAGCATGATTTGCAGTGAATGTCTTTTCCTCTCATAAATAGGAGAGACACAGTGGGACGATTATCCACCCAGATTTATCTCCTCAGCTCCATGTATATCCTTCTGCGCTTAAAAATGTCTCACTGCCCTTTGCGTTATTGCATTGCCCTTTACATTCATAGCGCATAAACCTCTCAAGTACCGTAAAACTTACAAGGTGTAATATAACGTCGGGGGTTTCTTTTACACACCATAAACAAAAGTCACTGGAAAAGGAGCACAGAAAGGGAGACATTACTTGGCCTGACAACAGTACAGGAGGAAAATATATGTGAGTATACATATATACACTTAAAATCCCGAGCTGGATTGATTATCTGGCATTGATGGATCACCTGAATGTATTACGTAGATAAGGAAATTGATTATTCAATAAATCACTGTCTGCACTAAGAATCCAGCGTTAAAAAAGAAAGAGAAAATATTATAAATCTGTCTTGCACAGGCAAAGAAAAAGCTTAAGCTTTTAAGGTTAATCATGATGTACCTTTTGCTGCACATCCTATAAAAGAACATCATCCTGGAGTTCTGCAGTGCTAAAGGACTGGTGTCTTTCCCAAGGCTCTCCAGGAAGGGAACCTCCCTTGCGTGGCTGAAGGGCTGTTCCTGCGGAGCGCGGCGTGCCAGCAGCGGGCAGGGTGATCCGACAGAGCCTCAGGGGTACATCAGCCCCATCCCTGGAAGTGTCCAAGGCCAGGCTGGACAGGGCTTGGAGCAGCCTGGTCTAGTGGAAAGTGTCCCTGACCATGGCAGGGGGGTGGAATGAGATGAGCTTTGATGTCCCTTCCAACCCAAACCATTCTGGGATTCTATGACACCCAGCCTCATATCCTCTGCTGAGCAGGTGCTGTGGCTGTTTGCTCCATTCAGAACAAAATCCACCCCGTTCCCAAGACAAAACTTCTGCTGCAGCCAGGAAAAAGCCCCCTCAGCCCATGTGCCCAGGCAGGCACAGTGTCTCACGGGTGGTGGAATTTAAAATCACTGCTGTGACTTCCCCCAGAGTGCTTTGAATTCACTGCAAAACTAACCAACAAGTCTAACACTTCAGTCCCAATAGACAGCCATAACTCAGCTAAATTTGTGGGTTATACCAGATTTTATTTACTGCTTCATCCTGGGAGAAAAGTACGAGCTGACAGCCGTCTTTCATTAGAGTAGGGGGAAGCCGCCCACGGCGACGCTGGTTCTCTCACCGTACACTTCCACGTCTCTAATCGAGTTTGGATTCTGCAGTACCAGCTCCGTTATTTTAGGAATGACGTACGTCCCTACTCACCTGGGAGCTGGTGAGTTCAGAGATCTGGTCTGTTCACCTCCAAGTCCCCAGTCTGAACAAAGGACGTGCCGTAGCCATCAGATGTCATTACCAGAGTGCCCAGTGGCCTCTGTCAGAGCACTCAATGCCCTCATCCCAGTCCTTCCTGGAGGTAGGAACCACTGTTTCCACTGAGCTGCTGCAAGGGGCACCACTGATGCTCCTAAAGCTGCTGCTTGCAGGTGCCAAGGATGAAATTGAAATCTATCTCAAAAGCCTGTGTGACACTGAGTGCTCCAGTCCCAGGGGAGCTGGGTACCCCTTAGAGGGGATCCCCAGTGCCCAGTCTCCAGAATGATGAACAAAGTGCAAGGCCCAAATTCAAGAATTTATCTGAACACTTATGTAATGTTAAGTCTTTGTTTTGTGCCTTTGGTATTAGCTGGCTTATCTGTCTGCTTAAAAACTTCTCTGAACATACTCACATGGTCCGTGCCTGTGGAAGCCCAGTCCTTCCTGCTGCTTTCCAGGTCACGCTGCTGTGCTGAATGTCCCAAGCACAACGAGCTGATACAGAATGTGCCGGCTGCTCCCTTACTACTTCCCAGGTCTGATTTTTATTCTATGAATCTGACCCCACACAGAGTTGTGCTGTAGTGTGGAAAAGGCACAGCAAAGAAGCCAAAGTCTAACGAGGTCCCTGGACTAAAATATTCAATAATACAGATGCAGTGTGGTGGCCGTTCTCACCAACGGCTGGTGTCTGCTTCCCTCTCTTCCTGCTGGTGCTGCAGAGCTGAGCAGTGTGGGGGAAGCTCAGAGCAGCGCTGGGGTTGCCTCTGACGCAGGGGTACCCCACGCTCTCCTCAGCCGTTTGCAGCTGAACGACGTCTCCCTGATGATCCTCCCTGCCAGAAATAACAGAGCAGTCACATCCCTATTTGTGTATTCATGCTCAGTGCCTCACTGCAGATTAAAAGCACAAGGACCCAGGTTACACTGACGTGGTGAGAGTCTCACAGTGCAAACCTGAGCAGTGAAGCTGTGGGTTCCCTGGGGGCAGCACAGCGAGGGGGGTGAGAGGAGGCAGAAGGGGTTAACAAAGGCAACCACAAAGAAAAGCTGGTGGAGGAGCAAAGACAAAGCAATAAGCTGAGCCCTCCACCTGCTTTAAGAGCTCTCGCTTGTGCTAAGGACCTGCATCTATTTTAGTCTTTATTACAAGTGGTAAATAGCAGCACATTATCCCTGTTCTCACTGTTAATAACACGAATCAATGTATCAATGCATGAACCCCCATCCCATCTGAATCCCCTCTGCATCAGCCCAAACTGCAACAATCCCTGCCTGGCAAACCGAGCTGGAATCTCTAAGAGGCACAGCTCTCCTGTTCCACATCTATTCCCTCCAGCAGCACCGCCGTAGAGCAGTTCTTATCCTCTCACTCAGCCCTCAGTTCTTCTCAACATTTGCCTCCATCCCCCCTCGCCCATGGTTCTGGTGCTTTCAACTCGCTATCTGCCTTTCCCAGAGACTTCCACGCCCGTCTTCTGGTGTGCAAGGGGAAAAGCTGCCTAGACAGCATCGCGTTAAAGCTGCAGCCAAAAGGAGGGGAAGGAGATGGCGAAACTGGTGGAGACGCGCATTACACTGGATTAGGAGGCTTAATGCTGGCTACAAACACCGCGCCGGGTGTATTTGATACCGTGTCTCCACGAGAGACTCCAGCATCGCAGCTCTTCTGGCGCGGCGACGCCGTGCAGATGCCGGGACATCCTGGCGGGTGCGGAGGAGCGCGGCGGAGCCGCGGCGGGGCAGTGCCCTCTGCCGATGCGGGGCCCGGCTGGGCGCCAGCGGCGTGTCGCGACAGGCGGGAAAGCGGGACTTCCTTGAGGAGAGCTAACTCAGTGAAAGTGCTGCTCTGTACCCAAGGAGCACTTCATTTTCCGGGGAAAAAGGGACCCAGCTTTGCTGGAGACAGAATGACTTTAGTGTCGCTCCGTGCATGGCTGCGCCGTGCAGGCTTTACAGGAACCTTCTCCTAACATCAACCGCTGCTTAGTTTCATTAATAAAAACATCAGAGATGGGGAGATTAAGTTCATAGAGGTGGATTTGCACCTGCTGGTGATAAAACCAGACATGACACTGCAGCACGAGAGGCAGCTCCCATGCCACAGGTGCACGTGTCTGTGTCCCAGTGTGTGTCAGTGTGTCCCGGTGTGTGTCTGTGTGTCCCAGTGTGTCCCAGTGTGTGTCAGTGTGTCCCGGTGTGTGTCTGTGTGTCCCAGTGTGTGTCTGTGTGTCCCAGTGTGTCCCAGTGTGTGTCAGTGTGTCCCAGCGTGTGTCAGTGTGTCCCAGTGTGTGTCAGTGTGTCCCGGTGTCAAGTATGTGCATCCACCTCTCTCCCTGCACAACAAGCCCACACAAGGCTCCTTCACCCCTCGAGCTGTACGCACACCCTGCTGCCTCCAGCCCCAGGGCTGTCCATGTGCCCTGAGGCAGCAGCCCAGCACTGTCTGGCTTGGTGTCTCTCCTGCCTTGTAATAAATGAGAGTCTATTCTTTTCTGGTTTGTGGTTTGATCTTAATTTCCTGTATGAAGTTCTCAAGAGAATGCCAAGATCAAATAATTAGACTATTCTGCGATAAAGAGTTAACATTGTTATTCAAATGTATTCAGAATTAATTTACCACCAAACAATTTATACTGCCGCCCTCCTATCCTGCTGAAATTACCAGAATGTGTTATCTGACACACAAAGCATCTCATGACCTGAAATAACTTTATCAACCATTAAATGCTTGAGCAGTGGGTGCATGGTCACAGAAATGCCCAAGGGAATGCAGGAGAAGCTACAAGGGCAATAGTGTGATTTAAAAACACCCTGGTGCCATCCAGCGCTGTGCCATCCTGCCAGTCTCCCCAAAGAACACAGGCCACTCTGGTCACCAGGCACAAACTGAGCAGAAAAACCCTTGAGCTGCCTTTCTGAGGATTCCCACTCCAGCATTCATGTCCCCCATGGTTGTGCAGCTCCCAGCCCCTCGGTGCTGCCTTTTCAGCCCGGAAAATCCTGGTTTTGCCTTTATTTTTTAAATACAACTTCATTTGCAGAGTGTGGGAAGGTGGTTTCAAAATAAAATTCCTGACAGGCATAATAAGCCTCAGAAAAGCCAATCACACAGAGCAGGATAATTATCCACAGAATTTGTTTTCCATATATTTATATAAAACAATCAATGATATTTTTCTCACACAGACTCCAATTTGATTGTATTTTCTGTGTTACTTGCAAATCATACAAACAATCAATACCCTGACCCCTTCTCTGCACAAACACAGCCTAGAAAGACACTACAAGAAATAAAATCCGATAAATTCCTCATGCAGGGTTGTTTGTTTAAAAGCTTTGCTGAAGACTGATCCTGCTCACAGCAACTTCAGAGATACAGCAGTGGGACTGTCAGACATGCTTGAGGGGGGATTATTGCCACAAATATCAGCAGGAATAGAACATTAGTAAAAAACCTGACGCAAAAGTGAGGACCCAGACGTGGAGGTGATGCCTTTTAAAATGTAGCAAGGAAAATGAACCCATTCCCTGTCCCAGCACACTCCTGCAGAGGGGCAAGGTGAGCACACAGCTGGGGTTGGGATGACCCAAGGGCAGGGTGGGCTGGGACCCTGCCTGTGCCTCTGCCCACAGAGGGGGGCAGGTGCCACATCAGCTGCACTTCTGGCAGCAGTGGGTGGCCAAGGGCGATGATGGCAGCAGGGCGGCGTGGCTCTGGTGTCACCTTCTCAGCAGCACCTGAGTGCAAACCCACCCAGGAATCCCCACATCCAGCTCCCGCTGCCTGGCCGGTGTTAGGGGTCTGTTCTTTACAATTTACTGATCTCAACCCATTGGCATCTGATCCGCACGTGTGTCTCACTAACACATCATCCATCAAAATAGTCACTCGGAGTAATTTCTGACGATGCTTCAGCAAAGCAGAGGTGGCTGGAATGGGTCTGCTGAAGCCGCCAGTCCTGCTCCACCTGCGCCACCGATTCCAGTCATCCCGCCCTGCTTTGTTAGGGACGGTGCCATCAGCTCTACAAAATGGCATCAAGCTCTCGCCTGTCGCGTTGAAGGGTGCTACTACCGCTTTTTCATCCAAGTGAAAGGTTAGGCAAATGGGCTCTCTACGGTACCATCATCACCTCGCTCTCACTGCTTTTAGGTACGAGGGGCACGATACTGCAAATACTCAGCTGCTCCGCGCAGCTCTCCATAGCAGGTGGATCTCCCGGAGCTCAGCCGCAGTGAGGACCGGCGGCAGCGCAGGCTCCGTCACCGGGTGTAAACACGGGGCAACTCCTCACACCACTACCCTTATCTGTCTCTATTCCAGAGCAACTCGGAGCTGAATTGAGCACTTGGAGCAGCTCTGGATGGTGTTTTCTGATACGGCATTTTCAAATATTTAACAGATTGTGTAATAACCGAGCAGCTGTTAAATAAGCTTCAGATACAAACTCCTCCAGTTTGTATCTGAAAAAAAGCCCCATCCAGTAACAAGGCACAGATTTTCTTTGTACGAGTGCATGTATAGATTATGTTTAGATGTGTAGATTAAATATTTATATTTTACTGGTGAGAGAAAGAGTGCTTTTGGCTTTTCCTTCCCTTTCTTAGATATCTCTTCCTGTATTTATTTTAATAGTCAGCTTCACAGGGAAAAAAAAAGATCTTTGAGAAGTTACCTGTTTTCTCTCTGGTTTGATTTTCAGTGCTAAACCAATAGTTACTTAACTGTTCTCCACTTCTTGGCATAACCTAATAATTAAAATAATTACTTGAAAGCCAAGGCAGCTTTGCACAAATTAATGCAGGGCAAGAAGCTGCAGTTTTCCAGTGGGCTGAAAAAGAGGTCACAAAATGATACCAGTTTTAGCTGAGAGAGAAGGTAAACACACATCTCCCTGCAGCCCCGATTAAAGCCTTTTTCTTATCTTTTAAGTTCCTTATTTTACTGATCAAGAAGGTAGCTCGATGAGGGGCCGACTGTTGTGGGATTTCTCAGCAGGTAAAGCGAGACGGTTCCTGTGGAAGGCACGGCAGTGCTGGCAGTGGCACAGCTGTGCTGCTGCAGCGGGCAGCCCTTCCTCCCTTCCTGCCCGCCTGCCTCCATCCCTCCCTGCCTGCCTCCCTCCCTCCTTGCCTGCCTCCATCCCTGCCTTCCTGCCTGCCCACCCGCCTGCCCGGTGAAGGGGAGCAGAGCTGCAGCAGACCCAAGTGCTTTCGTGGAGGGCTGGCAGCAGTCTCTGAATTGAAATCTCCTCCGTCCTTTTGTGCAATTGCTTCGAGCCTTGCCTAGAAAATCCATTTTCAGGACAACTGAGGCACTGGAAGACTAAACATCTCCACAGAGCCCCAGGGATACTCCCGAGCCTGAATATCCCCCATAAACCACGAGAGTATTCCCGGGAGTCTCAGCACCCGCCAGCCCCAGCGGCCTCAGCCCGTTCCCCCGCGAGCATCTGCCACAGCTGCAGCTGCCCCTCGCCCGCCTCCTCGGAGCGACAGCCTGGCAGCAGCCGGCTCTGCCCACCAAGAATCAGGCCCACTGCTGCCAAGCCGAAAGCAGGAGGAGCTGCCAGCCCAGCAGCCCAGCTGCGACAGCCCCCTCGCACACGGCTCGCGGTCCCGATGGGGATCTGAGCCCTGGGACCCGTCGGGAAGGGAAATTCCGCCACAGCACTGCGGTGCTCTTGGTGGGAACAGGCTGGTGACAGACGAGGGGGGGCTCACACAGCAGGACGCCTCCTCTCCGCTCCTGCAGTGGGACTGGCAAAGCCCAGCGCGCCCTGTCAGCAGCAACGGAGCCTTCCTGGGAGTGGGTTTCTGTGGCACAAAACATTTCCAGCTGTTCCAGGCGGAGGCTGAGCATACTAAGCAGCTTGGCTCTAGTGAAAGTTCATAAGCCGCCAGGGCCCAAGGCCCCGGAGACAGATCCATTAACCTTTTCCACCAGTATTTCTGGCACTACAATGTGCACGGGACAACATCTGCCTGGAGGGCCCCATTCACGGAAGTCTGGGGGAGACCAGATGCTCACACTGCAGGAATCAAGCCCTTGCCCACGAGACGATCTGGGCCATGCAGCCACTCCAAGCCATGCTGGAGGTGACAGTGTTTCACTTCAAAAAGCACCTGTCCCTCAGGACCAGCATTTTTCTCTTTCTGGCTTTCATATTGCTGCTGTGCAGTTGCACTGGGATAAGTAAGACACATTTTTTCCAGCTTAAAATATTCACAAATCTATTCAGTTTTCACTGGTTTCTCTGAGTTAAAATTTGAACCCTGAAAAGGCAGGTAAACCTGTCCTTGTAATTTTTAGTGGGCAGACAGCAAATCTCTAGGAATGCGTACCAATGGCAAAGTGCATGGGATGTAACAGAAATCAGCGTCGTTCTTTACATGACATGATTAAAACAAGTATCTCGTTTAATTAGAAAAAGAAAGATCGCAGACTCATTCCCAGGATGTTATCTGTGCAATTACTTTATGTAACATTATTAAAAATTAATTTTCCCCAGAACCTCAGCAATTTAATGAAACACGCCTGATCCTCAGCAGCAGCTGCAGCGGAGCCAGCCCACAGGCATCCTCCAGGCAGCGGGACTCGGTGCCTTGGGCCCCCCCGGGCTGTCTGTCCCTTGTGCTGGGCACATCCAGCCCTGGGTCAAAGCCTCTCTGCACAGCACCCTATTGCAGCAGGCTCACCACCGCTCCTCACACCGGGTACCGCAGCCCTCCTCGTCACAAGCTCGGCATCCCCCCGCTCCGGGGGCTCGGCTGTGAGCAAAAATCATCCTTCTCCAGGGAATCAACATCTCCCCTCTCTGGGTGCTCGGCATTCCCCGTCTTTGGGGGCTCAGCATCCTCCCTCTCCAGAGGCAAAGCATTCGTCCTCTCCGGGAGCAAAGCATTCCCCTTCTCCGGGGAATCAGCACCCCACTCTCCGGAGGTACAGCATTCTCCTCTTCGCAAGGTGCCCAGCACCCCCACCGCACCGTGCCCGGGGCGGCTGCTCGCACCGAGCGCGCTGCCCGCTCCGTTCTGGGACACAGCCCCCGCCTCGCCGCCCCGCCGGCACCTTCC
>VWZW01001166.1:619575-646045 GCA_013397115.1 Edolisoma coerulescens | reverse complement strand
GGTACCGCGGCGAGCGCCCGGCCCGCGCTCCGCAGCCGGGAGTTTAATGACCTCGGTGACAGAGACAAAGGGTTCCCCATGCCGCGGACCGGGAGCTGCTTTGTCAACGTGCTGGGCCAGGCTAGGGCGAATTTCTTTTTTTTCTCATTTAAATAATTTGATCTATTCCATCATTTCCAATCGGTCCCATTTGCCAGCTGTCTCCTAACTCCAGCGTGGAACAGCTGAAGAGCAAATCTTTAATTTTCTTACAAACATACTATTACTCTGTATCGGCTCATCTTTTTAATTTTCCTTGCCCGTCGCTTTCCCCAGCAGCAAGCTCGGCGTGCTCCGTGCTGGGAGAAACGCTGATCGCCGTCCTGCACTCTGCTCCGGAGACCCATCCCGGAGCAGCCTCCGGGAGCCCGGGTGTGCGGACTGGGGGAGGAACACTGCAAGTCATTATTGGTCTACAGCTCAAAGAGAAGTTCCTGGGTGTTGCCTCTGCCAGCAGGCAGAGGGTACGGGGAGGTGGACACGCGGGGGATTCCCTGAGTGCCCACTGCAGTGGTGTCTGGGCTCTGGCTGTTTGTACAGCAGGAGCAGTGGGGGATTGGCCAGGGAATGTGACAGCCGTCATCAACACGGAATCGTAAGGAAAAGCTGGAAGAATCTCTGGCAGATCTGCACGCCCGGGGCAGGACCAGCCCCTCCCAGAGATGTTGCGGTGCCTCCCTGGGCCGTGATGTCACTGGTGCCTCTCTGGGGCGATGGGAAGGTGCCCCTGAGCGTGGCCTGGGGTCTCAGCACTGTGTCATGGTGGAAGGGACGTCTTACTCCTACCTAAGCATCGAGTCAGAGAGGCAGAGGTACTGCTCGGCCACCTCCAAGGACTGGGCACAAGCTCGGTCTCGGAGGAGGTGGTTGTTGGTGTTGATTGTGGGCAGGGCCAAGGCTCCAGCTCCCAGCCTGAACCTTTCTGCCTGTGCCAAAGATGGTTACAGAAAAGAGTGGCTCGTGTTAAGGATATTTTTATCCCTCCTGACACCAAAACAGATAAGATTTACCGAAAGGGCATGGAAGAAAATTTCTTTACATACTGCTTAAGCGAAGGACAGCTGTTTCTGTGAACATGTTATAAAATTAAATGTCACAACCTGGTGGCTCTTTGCACCTGGAGATAAAAAAGCCCCACAAAGCTATTGGGAGGGAGCAGGTAAAAAGGGCTGTTTCAGCTGTGCCTGTTCTTTGCTCTTTGCAGACTCCAGCACACGGAGAAGAGGTTGGTTTTTGTGGAGTGTTTAAATTCAACTGTAGCTGGGATGAAATACTCTGTTCGTACCGGATGCTGCTTCTTGCCTTTCTGTTGGTACCAGGCACTGATAAGGCTCCAACCTCCGCTTCAGCCACTGGATCCTACTGCAGGGCCAGCACAAATAGTTTATTTTGTGTTAAATTATTTAATTAGTGACAGATGGGTGTATGGAGGTCATGGATAGTCCTTGACTTGTGCACGTAGATCAGAGAGGGCAGGACAGGAGCAGTCCTGTACCAGAAATCACCACAGCAGTCGAGCCTGGGCACAGGCAGAGGAGTGCTCCACGGCTGCTTGTCTCCTTACTGGGCTTCTCCTTCCCAAAGCAACCCGACGGCGTCCAGCAGAACAGCCCACCATGGCTGTGTCTCCCTTCCTTCGTATTCCCAGATTGCCACTGTCCCCCAGCCTGTCCCTCGTGTGTAACTTGGCAATGCTCCTCATTCTGGGCAGCACCCTGGGGGTCCCAGGGCTGCTCTGGGGCAGGATTACAAAGAGGGCATTTTTGAAACTTCTCTTAGATGTTGCACCATAGCTGCTTAGGGTTTTTTTGCCCCCATACAAAGACTATTTGATTTCACCTGATGCCTATGGAGGTGCTGCATGGGCCCAGACCCATGAGCAATGACCTTCAGCCTCCAGGCCAGGCTCCCATCTGGAGCGGGAGCCAGGTCGTTATGGGTAATTACAGCACAGAAAGGATGGCTGGATAAAAGAAAGAAGTACCTGGAAGGCTGATAGAGCTCCTCATGGGACCAGAGCTCTGGCTCGGTGCTGCTGCACAGGTGAGTGCTGCCCAGTGGGATGCTGGGCTGAACTGCATGGGCCTTGGGAGCGGGATTTATACCAAGCTGAGTCAGGGCTTTCTTCAGGAATCTTTGGCTGTACCTTGAAGGATGATCAAAGGTAGCAGAAGGTCTTTGGCATTGGACAACTTGTTACAGTGATGCTAAAAATACAAGATATTTGCCCAGTTCATAAGTGCTGTGAAAATAGCTTTAATGTGGTAATTCATCATTTAAGAGTGTATCAATTAATGCAAACTCTGCTGTATTTATAACTTGTGAACATGGTGTACCAGTGAGGAGAAGTCGATTAGTTATTTTGAGTTTGTTGTGAAGATATTTGGATGTTATTTTTTCGTGCTGCTGTTTTTACAGTGAATACATGTGGTATTTAGAGCTCCGGGTATTACACAGGTCAGATTTGTAACTGTGTACATCTTATGGGGTTTTTATACACATAAAAATTCAGTCCTCTCACCTACAAATAAAGCTGTAGGTTTATGGGTGTTCTCAGGTCACTGATGTAAGCCTTCTCATTTTTGAGTATGAAAGACAACCACTTGCAAAAACGGAAAATAATGTTGAGATTATTAATATCTAGAGGAAAATGCTGATTGACAAAGGACATTTTCAAATCAGACTAATGCTTTAGAGCAGAAGCAGAAGTATGAACCTGGCAGAAAGAGACATAAGCATTTCTGTAGCTATGGCATTTTTCAATACTAATGAAGAAAAAGAGGCTTCTCTTTATTTTTGTAGTGGTATCTAAACTGGTGCGTTTGAATTAGCTCCATCCACATGTGTTTTGTTTAGATTTATATGCATCAGGTCTAATAGAACCACAATCAATCTGAGTTATGAGGCTCAGTGCTCGCATTACCGAGATTCATGTGCTGAAGTCAGCTCCTAAAACATCAGAGTGAATATACCTGGTAAATGCAGATTTCTGGGACTTGAGTGCCCTCTACTGAAACCGTCCCGGCTCTGGCCCTTCGCTGTGACATCCACAGCTTGATTGATGGGTCGCTAAATTGAATTGAAGCCTGCGATTCACAGATCCATTATGAAGGATCCCTCCTTTCCTTCCTTCCCGGTCTCATCCTGCACTCAGTTCTTCTCCAACACTGTGCTTAATTCCGAGTCCTGCAGCTCTGCCACAGCAGATTTCCTGGTTTAAATGGCAAGTTTAGATACTGTAAGGAGGATTCATTTCGCCGGCATCACCTGGGAACTGTGACGGCGCTGAGGAGCGCTGGGGGCTGCGCTGGGCTGGGCAGGGCGGTGCTGCAGGGAGAAGCCGGCTTTGCCCGAGGAGTTTGGGTCCGCTCGGTGCCTCTTCCTGGGAGCGGCATTAACTCCGTGCCAGCAGCCGGGACGAGGTTGACGCTGCCACCCACGCTCCAGCAGCTCTTGCAAAAGCAAACACCGAGTATCCACAGTTGCCCCCGCAAACTCACTGCAATTTGTGTTACATTTTGCTTGTTGTGGGGTGGAGGGAAGAGGAAGAATTTCCACTTCCTACTCGGCATTCCGTCTGGGAGGGAGAGGCGTTGTGTTTCCCCATGCCTTGCCTGCAGCACGGGCAGGGTTTCTGTGGTTGGGATGGAGGCACCGGCAGCTCTGCCGTCCCTGCCGTGGGGCCAGCGCAGAGGGAACTGCTGGGAAGTGCTCCTGTGTTGTGGTGCTGGCCAGGTGATTGGAAAATGGGGAGGTTTCCCTCTTAGATTTTCATGAGGTTTATTCTCCAAGTAATTCCCGCTGTCGTGGCGTGGCTGCTCTGTCCGGGGCAGGTGGGGCGGGCAGGGAAATGTGGGGTTTCTGCGATCTGTGAGATACTCGCAGAATTGTTGCTGCACTACACTGCATATATTTGTGTTGGAACATAGTGTGGTGTAATAGCTGGTTTGAAATGTATCCAGTTCTGCTGAATATATTATTGTGAAAGTCAGGAGAGCGCACTGGGAGAACGCGAGCTCCTGTCAGACCGAGAGCAGCGACGCCCTGCAGAAACTGGGAGAGTGGGAAGGGGGCCGGGAGCCAGTGCTGCCCTCCCCTCCTTGGCTGGGCTGGCTGCGGGGGCCCGGGGCTACAGGGAGCTCGGATCAGAGCCCTGCGTGGGGCCCGTGTGTCTGAGCAGATCAAAAGGCGCTGGCGCTGCTCTCTGAAGCAGTTGGCATCACCCCCACCGTGCAAACCCCACCCCGCAGCACTGGGAGCTGGGACCTGGCGGGTCCCACCAAAAGCTGGTCGCTGCCAACAGAGCTGGTGGAAGCAGGTACGAGGTTTTGTCCCGAACGTCCCCAGGCTGGCAGCACGCGGGATTTGGCTCTTCCTTCCTTCAGTGGTATTTGCAGCACCAATTTCTTCCACTGCCCCCTTTCCAGCCGAGGCAGACGTGGGGGCGAGACAAGGGCTGTGCTGGTGCTGGGAGAGCCAGTGCACGACCCTTCAAACAATGGCCAGAGAGGTTTACCAGACTTTCTTGCCTGGAGCTGGTCTGACTGAGGCCAATGGAGACTCTTTGAATGAGACAATAACAAAGGGTGGAATCTTGTTATTATTTTTAATCAGTTGTGCTGCAGTTTGCCCTGTCCAAGGGTGCCCTGCGGGCTCACAGAGTGTCACACACCTGGCACAGACCCAGCTGGGTCTCCGCACCAGCAGCAGCACCCAAGCCCTGCCACCAGGGATGTCAGACCTTGGAGGTCTGGCTACTCCCACCTGGCAGGGCACAGTGGGAAGGTGGGACCCTTGGGTGGCATTGGAAGGTGGGAGTTTGTGGAGGTGGCTCAGCCACCCTGGCTCTGGGGCAGCTCCATCCATGCCAGCTCTGCAGCCAGACCCTCACCGGGCACCTCCAGCAGGGCCCCTTTGATCAGCCCCTTCCTTTGAAGGGATCTTGGTTTGAACCTGGGGATGGGCCGGTGCTCTGGGAGTCTGGACCAGATGCTTCCCAAAATGCCCATGGACAGAATCACCCCAGGCAACAGGGACATGGGAGGATGCAGAGACATGCCCAGCCTTTTTGGATGTGATGTGGTGGCTGTGAGCAGGGATGGAGCTGTCCTGGCACCTGAGAGGTGACAGATTCCCCCAGGGCTTGTGGAATGGAGCCACGTGCGTCCCAGCAGATTGTCAGCCTTGTGCAGCAGCAGCCGAATTTGTACAATTGCAGCGTGTCATATGGGCTGAAAAGGGCAACAGGGAGCAAATGACTAAGTAAGGCCAGTTAAAATTATTATCTTTATCACCCCTGTGTTCATCTCTGACAGGAGAAACTGTTTTGGCCAGTTGGTTCCATCAAGGTCTCTTGTTTCTGGGCTGCAAGACGATCTCTTTGAACTAGCTGAGTGAAAATACATATTTGTGTCAGACAGCCTTTGCATGTATTTTTCATCCTCTTTCTGCAGAGGTAGGAAATAATCTTTTTTCTTTTTTTTTTTTCCTCTTTAAAAAAAAGTCCTCTATCTTTAGGATTGGTGGGAGAAGCCATTTGCAACTGATGGGTGTAAATTATGCCTGCTTAGTCAGACAAGAAAATTAGAGACTGCAGAATTAGCCTCTGCTCGCTATTATCTTTGCATGGAACCAGTTTACAAAGAAACTTGGTATGCTCCGTGGCATTCTGCTCAACTCTCACGTGACTTGTTTGTGACCTGTCAGCCTCAGCGCGTGGTCCATTGTACAGACCCAGCCAGGGCAGCTCCTTTTTCTCCTGCACAAAGGTACCAACTGGCAGAGCAGAAGGTTGGGCACCTGCCAGCCTGGGAGTGCACAGGGCTCTTTGCTCCCTACATGGCTAATTACCCATGCAAGATTGGGAATGAGTTGTTAATATCTTTTTTTTTTTTCTTCTACACATGCAAAGGGCAAGAAAAGATCGCGTTATTTCAAATGCCTGTTAAATTCCACTTCGGTGGAATTATACTGGGAATTAATTTGGCCAGCTGCAGCCAGTTGTTTTGCCCAATCCCTGCAAATTCCGGCCTGTTTCCAATTCACAGCAAATTTCTTGGTTGTTCCAGCACATTCAGAGGAAGTTGAAATGTTGTGTGAGAAGCTGTGGGTGGATCTGGCTGTACCTACTGGGAACAAAATCTGGCCTGATGTGCGGGAACAAGGGGGCACCTGACGTACGGGGACAAGGAGATCCCTGCCTCGGGAAGGGAGTGGGGGTCTCGAGGGAACAGTTCTCCCACGGCAGAGGGTGTTGGCCCAGGCAGATGCTGTGGAAGCCTGAGGAGTGATAAATGTGTGGAGGCAAAAATTCTGTGCCTGCCGGAGGAAAATGAGCCATGACCCCGAGCTATGGAGAGATGCCACCTTTGGGCAGGGGTGTGAGAGAGCAGGAGGGGGCAGAAGGAGGGGGTGTCATGTTCTGCTCTGAGGTGACCCAGGGGGCTGGGATGATCCTTGTATTTATCTGGCACCTGCACAGCCAAACTCCGTGTCGTTGCCTGGAACCACCCCCAAGCATCTCCTGCAATTTCGGCTTAAAACCCCCATCTCTGTAAGATTTGCAAAGCCCACTTTTCCCGCAGTCCTGCCCGGATAACGAAATAGCAATTCACAAGATCGTGCCTGGTCCTGGCTGTGTCCCTGCTTCCTGCTGCCATGGGCTGTGACAAGCCCAGTGCCCGCAGGTCTGATGGACAGTAGGGCTGGGGGTAATGCAGAACACCACCCTCAAATATATCCCTTTTTGGTTTTTGAAGGCTTGTTTGTGACCAAACTGTGTCCCGTGAAACCATGGGGCCGGTCTGGCAGTGTGCCTGCATGGAGGGAGGAGCTCTCCAACAGCCACTGCCACCAGCTCTTCCCTCCCAGCTCAGGTCACGGGATGTGAGGAGCCTCTGGAGCATGGATTTCCAGTGGCCTTGTTTTAAGCTGCTGTGAGACTCCTCCTAAACCAGACCACTGTATCAGTTAAATCCCTGTTATTCCCATTTGCCAGTGTCTGGGCACCAGGGTAATTTTGGCACTTTTCAGCTTAGCAAGCAATGAACAGGTTCATGTCCTTTCCCATGGGAAGGAGACTGCAGCACGTGGGGATTTGTGGATTGAAAGGGGAGTGTGGGAGGCTTCCCGTGTGTATTACTACTCACAGGAAGAAAGAAATGCTGCTTTTTATTTTTTTTAATCCTATATTTATTTGGCATTTTAACAGTGGTAGGAAAACAGAGAAAATTAATTTCAAGAGATGGAAAACAAACCGGGTTTTAAAAATGTGCTGCACTCTGGTTTTCCTGGTTCTCCCAAGTCACACCAGTGATGGTGGGGATTGACCTGCTGCCAGGGATGGCTGCTGCTGATGGGAGACGTCTTTCCCTCCAGCACTGGCTGGTGCCACTGAGCAGCTTGGGCAGCTGCTGACATCCCCGTGGAGGAGATGCTGGAAGATGATGTGCCTCAGGCCAAGGTGGGGGTGGCTTTTTTTGGAAACCATTTCCTAACAGTTCCTTATGGCTGTGCAGCAGATGCAGGGCTCAAAGATCCCCCAGCAGAGGCTCTGGAGGTGCCTCATGCAGTACATTTTCTTCTCATGGCTCTAAATTGGAAGCTAAATACCTTAATTTAATTTTGCTGCTGTTTCTATGTATTGTTTCTGGTTGGTGATGAGGCAGAAGAATAATACATTTAAGCAGCTCTTAGCACAAACAAAATGAAGCTGATGTGGCTTTATTTTTACACAGTGTACACAAAATCTTCACTAGATTGTATCTGTGCACAGCCCTCCATGGTGGGAGCATGACTTGCATATTGAAACTTGGTGTGAAAATCCCTTGGAAAAATAACGAGCCTCTCTTCCTAGTTTATTTCCGTAATTTTTCCACGGGAGGCATTTGCTTTTTTCAAATGTAAAGGAAAAGCCAGAACTGCGTCCAGTAAGCATCCGATATTTAAAGTGTTTGTACACAGAGAAGCACTTTGTGTTGGTTTTTCACAGTATAAAAGCAAAAAAATGCATAATTTTGCATAACTATTTTTGTTTTATAAGCATTCCCTGGGGGAAGGGAGAGTAAGGTCTTGCCAAAATTATATGTGTTCTGCACAATTTTAATTTTTTTTTTTTTTTATCCCCAAGGCGTTTCATTATATCTGAGATTCAGCTGGGGGTGTGATGCCTGCTCTATCCAGAACTGGGGGAGGCTGATGCTGGGCTGGGCTGCGTGGCTGATTTTAATCAAAGAAGGGCAAAATCACATATAATTGATCCGTTAGCACATATTTCTACATCCCAGCTAAGACACCAGTGGAGTCAGGTGCCTTTCTGCATTGACTGGAAGTGAATATATCTCTTTCCAGGAAAGCCATCACAATTCTCATACAGTATTTCAGTGAGATACAGCCTGAAAGTGGGGGTGAGCAGAACATCCCAGCTCTGCCCTCCTGGGGCTCAGCCACTCCCTGCGGGCAGATGTGGCCTGGAGAGAGGCAATTACACACCCTTGTGTAGCAGTTTAAAGATCAAGTATGGAGTAGTTTGACTAGAGATTAAATATAAAGATACCAATTTATGAATTGGGAAAAGAGAAGAAAAAACCCTCCGAGTAGATTAAAGTCTTGCAGAACTGACTAATAAATCAGCAGCTGGCGGAGCGTGGCAGCCTCGTCTGCCACTCTGAAGTGACTGAGGACAAGTTTAATAATGCTTTACACTTCAGAGGCTAAATGAAGAGTGAGCAAAGAGGGAGCAGCACACCCGCTGGCTGAAGGCAATGGAGAGGGACTCGGGAAGGGGCAGGAGCCTTGGCTGGGGGTGGACAGTGTGACCCCCAGGGCCCGCTCCCCCTCCCCATCGGTCCTTCCCGCTGGAAGGAGCGCAGCGAGAGGAGCACCCCATCATGTAGGCACCGAGCATGGGCTGGGCCTCCTGCGTGAAGGAGAGGAATGCAGTAGGCATCTGGGATTAAGGGGAAAAGCTTGGAGCTTTGCTGGCTCGTGGTCACTCGTTATTTGTGTTGCAGTAACGAGCAGTAACTCCCTGGCACTGTCACACCAGCGCTCCTGCAGCCCCCGCGCTGCCGAGGGCTCGGAGCCACCGCGAGGGAGTGAGACAGTGAGATGTATTTTACTTGCAATGCTTAGGTTTGTTATTGCAGACTGAGGACTTGTCTAAGGCATAGACAGCCTTTTAGTGCTGGGCTTTCAAGCAGGGGTGAAGGGACATTCCTCTCCCCAAGTAAAAGCCCGGTGCAATGCCAAGCAGGCCGGTCTGCTCTGGGGACAGCCTTGGGAAGCACAGGTTAGCCTGGTGGGAAACGGACCTTGCAGAGCAGGTGCAGTGCCACGAGGTAAGACAGGTCATTTACTCCAGCAGCAACCTATTGCTTTTACTGGGTGTACACTTCTAACTGCTGAGCCTAAGGGGCCGGGAGCCCGTGGGATTGATTGCTGGCTCGGAGAGTGAGCAGCTCTAGGTGAAGTCAAGGGTGATCAGCCTCAGCCAGACAGTCAGTTCCCAGGAGATGCTGTGTGCCAAGGGTACCTCTGTCTATAAATTGCTTTGGATGTTTGAATATAGACCTCTTGTAAACTCAGACACTGCACAGGACACTTGTGTCCTCGCTCTGCCATCGCACCCTCAATCACTGTTGTTCAAGGTCATAAGAAGAGCCTGTAGTGATCCAGAATTAAATCAAATTTGTTCGACTGCTGTATTTTTGTCTTGTCTTTGCACACAGGTTTCCCAGTTTTCTGAATGCTTTTCAGTTGTGTCCTGTGGGGAGCTCCCGGGTCCAGCTCGGTGCTGATGCATCAGGCGCCTCCTGAGCAACATGCAGCCGCAACTGGATTATTTCTGCAGGGTGCTCTTGGAATCTGCTCCAAGAGGGAGCATGGTGCTGAGAGCCGCTGGCAAGCAAAGCACTCAGGCCCCTATTAAAAACAGCAGAACAAGTTTAATCTCTGGATGGCAGGGAAGTTTGCATCGTCAGCAGTGTTTGATCCAAGTTTTCAAGGCAAAATTGAAATCATTCTTCACCAGGCTCAACACATTGATCTTTAGAAAAGAGCACTTGTAAATAAACTCCTTAAGAATGTGTCACCCTCTTTCTCCTCCAAAGCTACTCCTCTGTGAGAAGGGCAATCCCTGAGGATGCTCCAAAAGCAGGAAGGAGGATAAGCAGAAATGGCTTCAGGGAATTTTTCTCTCTCATTCCTTCTCCAGTCCACCATTGCGTGCACACATCACATGCTCCAGATCACAAGCCATTAATAAGGAAAAGCACTGATGCTCTCGTTTCCCCTCTCCCAAGAAGGGCTGGCTTACTTTCCCAAACAGTTCATCATCTCTGCTGTTTGAGCAGGCACAGGGCAGGACCAGCTGCAGACCCACGGGCAGTGGACAGCTGGGGTCTTCAGTGTGTACCAGGGTGCCTCACACCCAAGAAGTGGAGTGGTTGGGTTCCAGTGCAGGAGCTTTGTCCCACAGCATCCCTGCTCTTCCTCTCCTTAGGGCCATGGTTTTCTATGTCCTGCCTTGGTGAGGAATCTTTCATGCTTCCTGTAACTTGCAGTAATCTCCTTGTTCGTGCTGTTCCTCGCTGAGGTTCCTCGCAGTGCGTAGGTGCCTGCAGGCAGCCTCGAGGGCTCTGCTCAGCCTCCCTTACTCAGATCAAGAATTTATTTTTTCCACCTGGCAATGCACAGAGGCCAAGGCCCCACCTCAGACTTTTTGGCAATTATTGGAAATTACAAGGCACTTAAGCAAAGTCCCACCAGCGTTTCCCCTCTATCTAGCAGCAGTCCAAGCCACCACCTCTTGTTCTCCAAATCCTCATCTCTTTTTTACACCCCAAGGAAACCCAGCCCACGGGAGGCACATCCCTCGGTGTGCTGTGCTGCAGAGGGAGGTGAAGGGATGCATTCTCCTGCCTTTGGGCATGGTGCTGTGGGGATTGGGCTCTGGGATCTGGATGCAGGTTCACCTTCCCTTGGTGCTGATTCCATTCCATCCCCTCTCAAGGTCACTTCAGCACAGCCTCTGGGGCAGAATGAATGAATGATCCTCTTCTCTTGGGATCAATCAGATGTTTTTAGGAATATTTTCAGTTGGAATGAGAAGCAGCTAATGTTAGACTTGCTCTAAGCATGAGATTTCCCTGGCAAGGTTGGATATATTTAGGGCATCTGAAGGCCAGAGAATTATAAAGTGATTTTTTTTTTCTTCCTCACAAAATGAAACACGATCCCTTTCAGCATCTTGTAAATTGCACTTGAAAAATGGCAAAGTTTCCCATTTGGAGACTTTTTTTTTTTTTTTTAAATTAGCCCCTGGTAAACCTTGAGATGGCTCGAGGTTAAAACATCTGGGGGAGCATGGGGCCCCCTGCACAGTGTCACTGTGCTGGTGTAACTGGTGCAACTGGTGTAACTGCCACCAATGCCTGTTGCAGCTGCTGCCACGACCGTGGCATCTTGTGGTGCAAGATGCTGAGCACTTCAGATCTGATCTTCAAGTATCTTTGACTTCTGTAAGCTGATTCATTAGTGTCAAGTTAAGAACATGTTTAAATGATTTGCAGAATTGAACCCAGCCAATGTGATTTTCAAATTAGATACATTTCCACGGGTCTTTTTCCTTAGACTTATTGGATTTTAAACGGGTTTGAAGGGATTCTGTGACAGTTGTTGTGACCTACTTCAGAGCAAAGACTGGTGAGTCTATCCAATAGCTCTGTGCTGACTGACAGTGTCTCTCTAAATGCAGACCCAGCCACTTGAATGTAATTTTCCTGTTAGAGGAAAAAAAATAATCAGGGTTGTGTAAATGGGGCAAATTCACAGGAAAAGCATCTTTAACAGTGGCAGGCATCAAACTCCTGCCCCACCCTGAAGAAGGAGGATGTCTCCTCTCCCTCTCTCCTCATCTTTTATGGACAAATCTGCCTGACCAGGGACAGAATCGGGACTGCGCTTACCGAGGATCTCAGTGGTGACATGTAGCATTTGATTGCATGCTGTTCCAAAATTAATGTATTCCAAATTTCCTATTGATCTGGCTGTCTGAGGTGACTGGGGGTTGGAGGATGTTCGTATTGGGGGTAACAACTCCAGTTTATTTTTTTTTAAGCAAAGCTGTGTCTGTATCTGAAAGTGAAAGTGGTCACACTGCATTTTCAGAGCAAGTCTCACTGGAAGATGCAGCGATGCCAGCATGGGAGAGGCCCTTCTGGCACAGCTCCTACTGGGGCTGGGATGGCTCTGGGGACACTGGGCTCCCCAGTAAGGGGCACAGGGATTTTCTGAGCCTGGTCTCCCTGGGCTGCCATCAGGGTGGTGGGTGCTCTGAGCCCTGTGGGTGCTGCCTCGTGCAGCCCCTAACTGGCAGTGTCAGGGGCAGCTGGAGTGCAGCCAGAGGCTGCTGGGATGGGGCCCAAGGCAGAGCCTGATCAAGCCTGGCTTGCTCAGGGCTTGGCCAGCACTGGAATCTCTCTGGATCTGCCAGGACACGGGGGCAGGAGAACCTCTGGTGGTTCTGGAAGCCTCGCAGAGAAGGGAGCTGTGGAGCTGTGTAACGATCCGGGCCTGTGGATCGGGGGAAGCGCAGGCAGGAGGTGAAAGAGAACAATGCGCTATTTGGGAATGAAATGAAGTCATCTTTAACGAGGCACTTCAAAAATAGCTTTGTCACTTTTACTCACAAAGGAAGTTATTGTGGTGAAATTACCTGATCATCTCGTGCTGGTTTCCCACCATGCTGTGCCTCCTGTGGAAAGGGACTCAAAAAGCTCTGCTTTTTTTCTTGGAAAGCCAGTGCTGTGTGGGGGTGTGTTTGTAATCAACGGGAGCCCGTAACTAATGGATTCGAAAAGTTTAGAAACCAGCAACAAACTGAAGGCATTAATAACTGTTGCTTTCAAGTCAATGGGATTGATTAGCAAATTCCCTTTATTTCTGAATGATCATTGTAGAAAAGTGGAAAGCAAACCGATAGTGAGAGATGTACCTGCAAGCAATAACACATGATTGCAGGCTGGGCCGCAGAGCCCGGACTGGTGACACAACAGATCATTCATAATTGTCAGCCAAATTGCCCAGCTGGTATTGAGCTATAAAAAATGAACCATAAGAAGAATTTCATATTGATTTTTGTTTCGTTAGAAACAATATAAGGCTGCCTTAAAGAACCGAGAACAGGCTGCAATTGATTCTCTTTCCTTTTGAAAAAATTCTAGTGGAATTTTATATTGGTTGTTAATGTAGGATTTTTTAATGCTTTTCCTTTCTCTTTCGCTTCTCTGTTGCTGTAGGAGAGATTGGGAGGAACGGGAGCTGAACTAGAACTTGGGGAAAATTGGTGCCATAGGACACAAAGTCCACTGAAACTGGATATTTCACTAATCCTGTAGAGAAAGGTAAAAAATTAAATCCAGAGTCCAACATAAAGCTTACAGGCCAGAGACTACTGATTTCTGGCAGGTAGGCAGGGTGTGCTGCTGCCAGCTCTGAAATTAATTTCTGCTTCTCTGCCAAGTATTGGGGTTATCACCAGTTCCTCCTCACTGTCCTTCCTCTGCTGTAAAGATACTGTCATTAAACCATTTATTTATGAAATATTAGGCCTATATTTGCAAACAGAGAGTTCAGATGTCTAGTTCCTAAATGGTTGTTAGGTTTTAAGGTGAAAATGCCCTTTCTGTGACCTGTTTCTTAGGTGTTGGTTTCATGGGGGCTTGTGAGCCCTCAGCAGACCAGGGCTCCTTCCTGAGGCAGACAGAGGCATTCCCTCCCCAGTGCCAAAAAATGATGTCACTGCATCCACGTGTGGGATTCAGCTCCCCTGCTTCCTTCTAAACAGATCTGTTTGCTCTTCCATTCCCCCATTGCAAGATAATAAATACACAGCCCCTCATCCATGAAGGCTGCACATCCATCCTTCCTCCTCTGAGCCACAGGCAAAGCCTGTAAGACCTAATGTTATTTAAGGTCCTTCTTAGATGAAAATGAGGTGTAATCACCCTTCACAGGTGAGGTATTCTGAGGGCATTCATTTCACATTATTCTACATTAAGCGGGTTCAGTTGTAGATTTTTTTTGTGCTGGCTGTGAGGAGGGGGAGGCCAGGTGGGGTCTGGCCAGGTGGGCTGAGCCAGGTCCCTGTGGGTGAGCATTGCTCCTTTTTTGGCTTCCTGCAAAGGCTCGGTGAGGCTGGAGAGCCACGCACAGCACTGGTGTTTGAGGTGAACTGAACCAAAGCAACCGGTTGTTTTAGAGTCACTTTGAAAGTGTTTATGTTTTTCCTAGTAAAATACTTCCCTGCTGCCAGTGTGAAACCAGATATTATTTGTTGTCTTCTGGCATCACCTGGAGGGTGATGTGGCCCTACTTGAGGGGAGCCACTTGCATCTGCCATTGTGCTGGTTATCAGAGGCTTTGTTTGGGCCAGGATGGTCATTACCTGATCCTTGGGGGGGTCTGGCTGTGGGTATCAGATTCCAGATCTAGAATAACATCTGTGTGTTTCTGATTTCCTGGAATGCCAGACGTGCTTCAGCTCAGCCCTTGGAGCATCACCTTCCCCAAGAGCACTGGTTTGTAGGGGCTGGTTATTCACATCCTCCTGTTAATGGTAAAGATTTAAAACTGCCAAAATAATCTCAGGATCAGAATTACTCACAAACACGTCAAGGCCTGAAGCTGCTGCAAGCTGGTCAGATTTACATAGATCATATGGCTAAATAATTGGAGCTGAGCAGATTAGTGTGTTATGCCTTTGATGAAACAATCCCTGAATGTGCCACGGCCTTGTGCCAGGGCATTATGAGAGGGGGAAAATCCATGTTTGCTGCCAGTGACATTCAAGTGACATTGAAAGCTGAAAAATACCTGGAGCTGCTGCATTTATAGATGTTAAAAAATAAAAAATTAAAGATGTAAGACTCTTATCAGGAGCCCAGGAAGAAAAGACATGTCAGGAAGAAACTACGAATCTCTGTTTTTTATGCATTTGTGCAATGTTTTTGGCTCTAGGGCGTGTGTGAGCTGGAGCAGCTTGTGTGGGGGGCAGGACTCGGGCCGTGGCAGCAGCAATGCTCTGCTCACCGTCTCAGGCTGGTGCAGATGTGCTGATGTTCCCGTGGTTATCGTGGCTCTGGCATCTCCACAGATCCAGAGATGCACACGGCATCAGCGCAGAAATCTATTAGCATAAATTACTGACAAATTCACCTCAAAAGCCAAGCCCCAGCTCCACGATTAAAAATAGTGACAGAACTTCAAAGGGGCAATAGGCATGATTTATTTTTAAGATAATGTGGATAATTTCAAGTACCAAAGGAAATGCTTATGCTGCTTTCCATAGTGTTCTGCATAATCTGCTGTGTCCAGCTAAGATTAGATAAAAGCCAATGTAGGATCTTTTTTCCCTTCCAACATTAACTATTTGACTTATCTTTATCCAAAGATGAGGTTGCAGAGCTTAACATGCAGGATGCTCTGGGCTCCAGGCCCTGCTTCCAGGTAAAACTTTTGGGGGGTTTTGTTGTTTGGCTTTTTCCTGCCTGTGCTGCTCACGGTTGTCCCTGTGTGAGCAGTGGGGGCTGGGAAGGTTCCTCAGCAGAGTCACAGAATGTTTTGGGTTGGGAAGGGACCTTAAGGATCATCCAGTCCCAGGCCCCAACCATGTCCATAGCAAGTGGTGTGTGTGGTCACATTCCTGCTGCCTGGGTCAGCCCATTCCTGAGGTCAAGGCTGCTGGCCAGGGGCCATCCAGCTCCGTCTTCCTTGCTTGTTTTCATCTGAAACTTTTTGTTTACTCACACTGGGTGCAAATGAGCCTTCCACACAAACGTCAGCAAAGCTCATTTGCAGTGTGTCAAGCATCTTTAAAAGTCCATTTTGTTTCATCAGGCTTTTAATTCTTTGCAAATTACTCAGGCTCAAAAGGGAGTAAATGCTCCTGTAAAACTGACGTGATCTGGCGTCTCTTTTCCTACACTTAATCTACTTTTGGTTCTAAAATCATGGCAATCTTTCTTATTTCATTAACTCCTGGAACACACTTGTGGTGCTGGTGAGTCTGTTCCCACACCAGGAACCTCCTCCAGGCCACAGTAACTGTGCAGGTCCTGACGGAACATTGGGACAGCACTAATTCATTTCCAAGTTTTTCCAGGATGGGCTCCAGTGATGATGAACTGGGCTCTACTTGCACTCTGGTTTTATCCCCCAATTTTGTTTTATCCCATTTTTGTGGTAGAATTCTTCAAAACAAAGCAAAAAGAACTGTCAGGAACAATGAAACCCCAGCCAAGAGCGTTCTCTTGCACCTCAGCTGTGCAGGCAGCCCAGCCTCTCCCAGAGTGAGCCCCTCCTCATCCTCCCACTCCTTCTCTTTCCTGTTGTTAGTGGCAGCAGAGGGAGGATCGATGCGTTTGGTGTCAGGGCACGACAATGTCTCTGCGTTCTGGCCATGATATTGACAGCTTGGCTGCTTTTCTTGTGTCGTCTCTACTTCATTTGTGAAAAGTACCGCAATTATCCCCTGGTAGTCATTTCGGGAATGGCAACAACTTGAAAAGAAAGCAAAATGGGTACACCTGATTGAAAGAAAACACTTTAAATATTGAACCATTTTTTCTAAATGGTTCAATATTTTCAATTTTGTTCAATTTTCTATCTTCCTCGGCACTTAGCATCTGCACAGCCGTTTTGTATGAGCCTTAACAATGGAGATTTTACATCGAGGGCATTTCGAGCAGCAAAAATGAAGAAAGGTTCATCCTCCACACCCTTTCTCACTGTTTTGCATCTCTCCTTCCCTGTGTTCCCAGGCAATTACTAAACCCTTGAATCTGTCTTTCCCCCCCACCATCCACGCAGTTCTGCCCATCCTAATTGTCAGTCTGTCTTTCATTAAGCCAACTGCAGACTTTTGATCTACTTCTTTGGAAGAGCTTTTGTGCTCAGCATTTGAACGAACCAGTCCCCTGTTTACAAGATTTACATCAAAATAAGGTTTCTGGAAAAGAAAATGCAGCTTAGCAAAATAAAAAATTGTGCAAAGCCCCGAGAGAACTAATTCATCTGCATCTCAGCAATAATAGTAATAATAAAAAATAGCATGAGACAGGCTGGCTTGGCAGTGTGGAGCTGCAGTAGGGATGGGGTGTTCTCTGTTCTCCACCTCTTGGGTGCCTGTTGATGGCTGCACCAGGCTGGAAACAGCCACAAGTCTGTAAGATCAAGGTGCAGCACCTCTGTGCCTCTTTTTATTTGGAAAATTTGTCAACCTGATACCAGCTCCTTGGGTTTTGTATTCAGATAACTCCCAAGAGCCCTGAGCTGCAGGAAGGTCCTTGGGCAGGGGGTTCCCAGCCCTGTTCCGTGATAACACTGGTCCGTGGGGATGTGTTCGGCTCTGGAGTGGGGAAGTGTTCCTTGTGCCCTTGTTCTAGACACGCACCCTGTCACTTAGGGAAAAATCAATTAAGGAGCTGACAAAAGCTGAAGAAAACTGCAGCAGTTAATTAATAGCCCCGTGTCTCGCACAGTTGTCTCCAACAGTAGACTCCAGTGTCGGAGCTAATTGGGAAGTCAGGCCAGATCGTATCCTACAGAACAAGTTCATGTTAATAAGCGATTTCTGTATTCAAGGATAGTTTTTATTCAATTTCTAGTACTTTATTTTGACTAGCAAGTCAAATATTCTTGAAGTATCAAAACAATCTTTGTAGCTGTGTAAGAGGAGCACGACGATGTAATTAAAACTGAGCCCAGCTTGATCTGGATGCTGGCAAAACAACTTCAAAAGTATCCCAGTTACTCCAGGGGAAGGGAACTGTGTTCTCTCAGGATGAAAGGATCCACTGGAGAATAGTTTAAAGGCAGGCCTGGTCCCAGGTGCAAGGAAGGCTGCCTGGGGATCCTGCCTGGAACCAGCCTGAGAATCTGAGGGTAGATTTCAGAGAGCCTTTAAGTGCTGGGGGTAGCCCCCGAGGTCACACAGACCTGAATGTTGCCTCTGGGAAGGAGACTGGGAGCAGCAATATTCTGTGCAGAGGATTTGGATTTGGTGTTCTCCCACATGGAGGGACCCACGGACATCTCTGGGCAGCTGGTGTAGAACGGAGGGAAAATGCTTGTTTTCAGAGCATGGGGGTCTTTGGTACTGGGCACTGTAGAGGACCATGAATGGGAAAGGAAGGAACAGGGGATGTCCTTGGGTGGCGAAGAGCCCAGCTGACGAGGAAATTCCTAACACTTTACCAGAGCTGGAAGTATAGAGAGCGGGAAATGTCACTCTGCACATGACACCTTTTAGTCTCTCCCCATACATCCACTTCTGCTGTTGTTGCAAGCAGGAGTGCCAGGACTCAGTTTACCTCAATTTTTATCTTTCTTGTTAAAGTAAAGTTGTGAAAATGGCACTAATGATGAGACACAAGAAAATTCTGGAGGAGTCTATGAAGAGACCATGTTGCGTCATTCAAAGCTGTGTCACTTGGGGTTTGACAGAGCAGATGACAAGTAGAATAAAAGAATTAATTTTGTGTTGGGTTATGGAGACTGGGATTCTCTGCATTCCTTCCTTGTTTTGGGATTTTTGCTTGGTTTTCTTCCTGGAGTGTCCCTTGGATTTAAGAAAGAGTAGGGCTGTTATTTAGTGGCTTTTCTTGCCCCAGTAGAGAGGAGGAATCTCAGACAGGTTAATTCAACAGTCTTGTGGGATGAGACTCTTCACTGAAAAACTGTTAAGGAATTTGGGCTTAAATTTTCTCATCTGGCAACATTCCTGTATCCTTATGGAGCTCAGCAGGTACCTCTGGAATCCTTCTCCCACACCAACTGCAGACAAACGTGTCTTTAATTTTGGGGTTGAGGCATTAAAAGTAGATCAGGATGGAGAGTGTTATAGGTTAACACAACCTTTGTTTACGAGGCAATGGAGCAAAATGCCAGAGGTGGGAGAAGTTAATGCAGAATCTTCATTTTCCCCAATATTTATCTTGCCACTGTAAAACCTCGTTCACATCGGCCATGAACAGTTGTGCAGCTCTGCCAGAAGGTCGCTGTGCAGTGAATGTGCAACACAAACTATTTCTGCATATTAACAAAAAAAAAAAAAAAAAAAAAAAAAAAAAAAAAAAAAAAGAGAGAGATTTTTTTCTTTTTGCATGCAATTTTTAAGAAGCGGAGAGCAAAGAGCCATAAAGTTTCCTTTTATAGATGGAGGAGACAGCAGCGGAATGCGCTAAAGTGAGCGAGGAAAACCCAAGGTGACATTTAATTTTAGCGATAATAAGCAGTGGAAAAACTGCTCTTATTAAAGACCTAAGGCAAAACCGTGCAGCTTGTGTGAATTCTGGAGCTGAGAACCACAGGGAGCAAAGGGAGACAGGGTAAGACACCTTGAGCAGGATTCAAAGAGCCAGGCTTTAATTTTAGGGATGAAGAATTTGAGTATCTCTGCTAAGCAATGAATGAATAATGCCTGTTACAGTGGGATGAGCTGTTCTGCTCCTCGGGTTCACACAAAGGGAATTCTCTGGATAAGGTGAGGCTGCTGCTGAGGCTGGGCTGGGCTGCAGCCCCTGGCACAAGGTTCCTTCAGCTCCTGACCCCTGAGCATCCCAGCTTCTCACAGTGTGTGAGCCATCGGAGGCAATTTCCAGTGTTGGAAGGGTTGGGAGGGAGCTGCTGGCTGTGACTGCAGCATCGAAGGGCTGGAGTCCTGTTTAGGTGCTGCTTTTTGGGACCAGACAGAGACAAGTCTTGAGGGGCCAGTCCAGCCAAATTATCCTCCAGGCTTCTGGAGACAGAATCTGCCATCCCTCATCCTAAAACCTTGCAGCCTGTGGATTAGGGGAGAAGCTGGATAAGAATTGGAGCTGACAGGTAGAAAGCATCCAGAGTGAGGTGTTTTCTTTAGCAGGTGACCAGCCAGCAGGTCCGTGTCCCACCTCAGCCTCGTTTTGCAGAAATGCCCATTGAGTTGTAGAGTATGAAGAGACAGAATTTCTTTGCTTTTACAGGCTTAGGGGTGAAGCACTGTAATTCTCACCTTGTGCTCTGCTCCAGAGCACAGGGGTGCAGTCACTGGGACTGGGGGCTGTTGGCGGAGTGGGGGTCATGTAATCCCTCCCTGCTTCAAACACATCAGTTTGCTGTGAGCACAGAGCCCTGGCTGCTTCGTGCTGCAATCCTCACCAGTTTTCCTTCATTCACTGTAAATTCTCCTGACTGAATGTTTCCAGAGGGAAGAGGGCTCCTTCGATAGGCCTCTCTGCAGATGTTGATTCCTGGTGGCAGCTCTGTCTGCAGATAATTGCCCAACACCTATCTTGGCAGCACTTTCTAGAGAAGAATTAATAAAACCTAATAAGGCACTTAGAGAGTCTTGCAGCTCTGCTGGCTGCCTCCACGCTGAGGGGTGATACAGCAGGACACTGAGTGTCTGCTCCTCCAGGGCTCCCAGCAGCTGGGGGCAGTTCCGAGTCCGAGCTGCTCCTCTGGCCGTGGCCCTTCTGGAGCTGCTCTGGGAGCAGGTGGTGCAGGGGTGGCCCACAGCAGGGTTTGCTGGTGAGCTCCAGGCATATTTGTTAATATAGGTGCCACCAGTCAGATGGAAAATAGACCTAAAAGCCCTGTGTGGCTGCTGCACGGGGAGAAATTTGCAGTTTTACCATCTCTGTGCCTGTTATCCTGTCAAGTGGTCCTGAGACGGTGCCAAATGTTGTGCTGAGGCTTTGGGTCACAATTCCAAATCTGGTTCACTTCTGCTTTGTCTCTGGTGCATTAGTGCCGTAGGATCTCACAGTGCCCTTCAGTAGAGGCAGGAAGACGTTGCTGACACCCGTAATAACTCACCTGTACAGAAATCACCATCTCTAATGTGCAAGACGGGTGCTTGAGCACCAAACAGCTGCTCCCAGGCACTGCCTGTGGTATGGTTTCCTCCCCGGAGCTCTGTGCACTGTGCACAGGCTGCTCAGAGTGCACACCCAGGGAGAGGGGCCGTGCACAACCCTCAGTCCCATCAAAGTGATCCTCGTTCAGCTCCATGGCTGTAGAGAAACTGGTGACACTCCCCAGTGCTGGGAGCAGAGTCTCCAGCTGTGCAGGTATAACTCTTGTATTCACCTCCTGTGAGGTGTGTCCGTGCCCAGGAGCGTTTCGGACGCACTATCGCAGCCCCACGAGGCTGCGGCTGCTGCGGCTGCTGGCTCCTTCTGGGGGCACAGAAATGGATGGAGCAGCAGGGCACGACCTGAAACTTCCCAAAGGGAAGCATCTCCTTCCCTTCTCCATCTGGCAGGAGAAAGGAGACGGGCTGGCCGGACTGACAGCTCCTGCCTGGCTGCCCCTGGAGCTGCACTGCAGGGGGGGAACAGGACAGTAAGATCAGTCGTTCCCAAATCCATTCCTGAATCTCTGTCTCATCCAGCTGGATCAAAGCAATGCTGCCTGGCCCAAGCCATGGCTCTGGATTTCTGATGTTAAGCTGCTGTATAGCAAGTCTGTGAAGGTAAGTAGAAGGCAGCAAGAAGGGGCATCCTGCTGACCAGCAGCTGCTGAGCCCTCAGCTGGCTGCAGAGCCAGCCCTCTCCCTGCCTGCGAGGACATGGGTATAAATAGCCATGGAGCTGAGGGGATGAGTGGGTTATACAATGAACCTCAGCACTCTCAGAGCCAAAAATACCTGCAGAAATGATGGGCAGTTTGAATGACATTCGCAGAACGCTGCTAATGGCAAAAAATTGCTGCCACATTGAGCAGAGTCCCTGTCACAGAGTGACTCATCCTGTCCTGCCTGTGTGAGCCTCACCCCCTGAGTTCAGTGCTGGGCCCTGGCACTGCACTGTGCATTCCCTGCTCCCTGTGCAGTTCTGCCGAAGGAGGGACAGGGATCAGCACACAGAAGGGTTCCAGAGTTCCATGGCATCCTCAGCCCCGTGGCTCAGGTTTCAGGTCAATGTTATTTTCCTTTTCCATTTTGCAGAATGACAGGAGGACTGATTGTGCTCACCTTGGCGAGGCAGCGAATCCTCCCTTTGTTGCCAGATAATAAGGGACAATAATTCTCAGAGAGTGAGCGGGAGAGAGAGTTTTTGTGAAATGCTCCCATTTTGTATATAAACCTGTCTCTATTTTTCAATCCTAAATGGCCCTTGAATTGAAATCCCAGTGTCAGAGCTGTCTCCATTCAGTGTGAAAGCTGCAAAGAAATGGAAACTGTCCCGAACTGCTCAGCCTCTGGAGAGGGGATGGGTTTCTCAATGGATGTCTGTAACTATGTCTTTCTGTGAAACTGTGATGATTTTATGTTTATGGTGCTGGGACAAAGGGTATTGAGCTTGTCCTCTGGCTCCATCACTGCCCTGTGTGGCTTTGGGCACTGTCTGTGTAACCTGTAATGCCTGTGGGATCGGTGTCCACTCCCCTGGCAGGGTCCTGGGTGCTGCCCTGGGGGCCCTGGGTGCAGAGTGGGGACCTGCCCGTGGGTGGGTAAGAGCAGCCCCTGCAGCTGGATGGCCCTGGGCAGAAAATGGGCTGTTTCTCCCCTCTCTTCACTTGAATCATGGACCCTCTTGGCTGTTTCTTGGATATGGGAGCTGAGATTCAAGCACCACCTAGGGAATGAGTTGTTAAATGAGGTGTGTGAAGCATGTTCTCCTGACTCTGGCAGGGGTCACGGGGTTGGGGGCTGGCTGGCACCACAGGGCTGAGCTGTGCTAAACACAAACAGTGAACTCCAGTGCTCCTTTCCAGTGCAGATTCCGGGAGTGTTCTCCAAAAACCCTAAATTGAAAGTAAGGATGGAAATTTCCATCCATCTTGCAAGGAGGGAGTGCCCAGTTAGAACTGCCTTCTTGAAACTCCACCCTGTGGAACTTCAATATTCTGTTTATTTTCCTCTGTTTGGAGTAATGAAATGCTCCTTTGGTCGTGCCTGTACCTTGCCTGAGCTCCTTCAGAGAGCAAAACCAGCACCATGTCCCTGCCTGCTCCCAGCCTTCGGATCCTCTAGACATATATTAGTAGTTGCATGACTCAATTGTATGAGTTGTTGCGTTAAATTACATGGTGCTACTCAAAAAGAATGTTAATTTAGTTTTCCTACAACTGTGTTCAACTTAATTTTTAATCAGATCTGACAGCAAAAATTTAAATCAAGTGCTGCATCTTGGCTCTGAGAGGGCCGAGTACATCATGAATGTACTAAAGCGATCGGGACAGTTTGCAACACTGATACTCACTAGATGTAGGCTGCCTGCTGTGTGGGAGGCAGAAATTATCTCTCCCACCAGGCTTCAGGGAGGAACAGCTGTGCCGAGCTCTCCGGTTGGGAAGGCAGCACCGGGGCCATTTGGGGCTCAGGCGCCGTGTCCAGACCCCGATGGACACAGCAGCTGTAGCAGGGGCTGGTGACAAAGTCCTGGCAGCAAACATAAAGCAAAAGTAGATTAGAAATCAGGCTTCAGTCTTTGTCATTTTCTTTGTAATTTGAACAGTGCTGCAGGCCAGGGAGGGAGGAACCAAAAGCAATTTGCAGCCCAGAGCGAGTGTGTAACTGTGAGAAGTGGAGGTGACAGGGATTTTTCTGGGCAGTTCCAGCATCACTGAACTTCTCCAAGTCCAAGAGCATCTCCCAAATGGAGCCAGGGAGCAGCATGGTGTCTGCTCAGCACCTCCTGCTCTGCATTCAGGAGATCAGGTGTTAGAGATAAAGAATGACTGACTAATTAGGAGGGGTCGACTAATTAAAGAAAAAATAAACCACTAAACCCCTAGCAAGCCAGTGGCCAGCTAATCATATTAATATTCTGGGGGGAATTCAGGGAGCTGTGCAAGTCCTTAAAAATCCCAACAGAAACACTACACTGCTTTTCCTTTCCTTCTTTGTTGAGATCATGGCATTTAAACTGTGTTAAGCTGCTGGAAATACCAGTGGTCACTTGTCCAACTGCGTGGGAAGGGGCAAATGTGGCCTTGTGCTCTGGGTTTCTGTCTTTGTTCCATCAGCAGGCAGGAGAGGGTTTTCCCTTTCTGGAAGCAGCCTGCATCACTGCATGTCTTCTAATAGAAAAAGCAAGATCTGTATAAATTCATAATGGCTGCAGTAATCTTTCTTCTCCGTGAAAAGCTGGTATTAATCAGGAATGTCACAAACTATGAATTTTATTGTGGTGATATTCATTATATGTGATGTACAGAGGGAAAACGTGATGCAGAAAGTGCAATGAATTGCATTTGTTGCAATGACTAGAGCTAAGTGGAAATAAATTAAGCGTGATGTGTTTTAGGAGGTTCTGTGTTCTGTAGCAGGTATAAAAAACTGTCCAAAAATGTTGATATAGAAAAGATTTCTAAGGTGTAAACAGAGCTACAAACACAGCAAAAGGAAAATAAATTCATTTTGATGCACAGAGACATATCCTTTGCTGTGCACTTAGCAGAGGGCTGCAGAAAGCAAATATTCCTTCTATTCTAGAAACTTCCAGAACCAGGATAATTGCTACCTGTGGTTGCTGTGGGAACCAGAACTTTTTGATTCCAGATTTTAAGAGCATGAAGTCTCAGCCAAATGTGCCATGTCAGTGTGAGTGCTGCCACGTTAAAGGAATTCGGGCAATTTGTGGTTAACACAAACATGTTGGGAAAGGAGGATTTTGTCAGACTGGAGACTTGGCTGGTGTGTTTTATCTTGGAGAAAGCCTGGGGTCTGGCAGCTTGATGGAGCCCCAGGCTTTGTTCAAAAGCAGAGCTGTTTGACCCCAAATTGCCTTTTCTGTCCTGGAGGGAGGGAGAGGAGCCAAGGGCAACACGGTGGAGGAGCAGATCCCTCCAGAGGAGCAGAAGCATCCCATAGCCCAGCCCCACAGACCCCTCTGGGGTGTTCACAGAGACCCCCTGGTGCAGCTCAGACTCAGGACTCCAGGGCACAGCGATGCCTCTTGGCTTCTGAAGCGCACGTGGGACCAGGAAGGATTTTATTTGTTATTTGACTGGAAGAATGTAACCAGGATAAAAGGGCTCCCTGCTTAATAATTCAGGCTTGGCACCTGGTGGTTTTCCATGTGTGTGGTGATTGCTGGGGCTCAGCACCGCTGCACGGCTGGGCTCGCACTGGGCTGCAAGTGCTGGTGCTGAGCTGGGCAGTGCCACCAGCACTGACATTTCCACAGTCCTTCCTGATGCCCTCAGGACATGGCCCAGAACCACCACAAGTACACCTCTGCCTCCAGTGTCACTGCCCTGGCAGTGTTTGATTTTTAAGGGACACTTTAAAGAGCCAGTTTAAAAACCACACCAAGGCAGAGCGAGGGCTGGAGGATCGGACCAGGGGAGGCTGAGCAGCAGCTGGAATCCCCAGCAACGAGGCCCTGGTGAGAGCCTTGATAGGAAACATCACCTGAACTCAGAGCGAAGGAAAGGAGGCTCCAGCTTGGATCTAGCTGCAGTGAAATTTTATTGATTATGTAAAACCCTTCAGGCAATTCTGCTCACACCCGTGAAGGAGGATTTGGGTTTGTTCCCTGGGATGCCATTGTTTCCTGGCTGCCACGCTGCCTGGAATAGTCCCTCTGATTTCTTTCGTGCAGTGCTACAAGCTGCTGGAATGATCACTTTAAAATTCATGTTTCTAGAAGCAGCCAGAAAGAATGGAGCCGTTTAGCTAAACCCAGTGATCCTTGCAGCAACGTTGCATTTCCGGCTTCTATAAGCACCGCTCAGGGTTTGCTGTGGTGGCACATTTTGCCTGGATTTTAGCAACTGGCACTTCAGGAGACCTCAAATATGCCTGTGTAAAAACTTATTCTGGCGAGTACATGGTGGCTTGTGCTTCTTCATTCTCAAAGAGTGTTGCTAAGTGTGGCAGGAACAGCTATTATTGTGCCCAATTACGATAAATTAGAGGGAACACTTGAAACTCCAACACAGAAGATAAGTGACATTTAAAGTAGAAGTGAAGAGGGTCCTGTGTCAGCACAGAGTGAGTCTGGATGCTCAGGAATAAGTTTGGAAGTAGTAAATACCATGTGTTATTTTCTGTTCTGTGTAAGCAAGGGTTAAAAAGTGCAACGCATCTGTTAAATTTGGGGTTTATTGCTTGCAGAGCTTTGCTAGAGATGGTTTATAGAGACAATGAAACTAAAACCGATGGACGATTTGGTATTTTCTTGTATCCTTTTCAAGTCTCTCCCGTGTACGCACTGGCAAATCACTTCTGCCAGAGCTTTCCCAGGGAACTTGGGGCTGCCTGGTGTGTGCACATCTGGCACTGAGGGGTGTGTGCACAGCTGGCACTGAGGGGTGTGTGCACATCTGGCACTGAGGGGTGTGCGCACATCTGGCACTGAGGGGGTGTGTGCACATCTGGCACTGAGGGGTGTGTGCACATCTGGCACTGAGGGGGTGTGTGCACATCTGGCACTGAGGG
>VWZW01001166.1:560924-619401 GCA_013397115.1 Edolisoma coerulescens | reverse complement strand
GGGGTGTGTGCACATCTGGCACTGAGGGCTGGGCTCTCTCTGGGCACAGCCTGGCGCTGGTTGAGCCGTGCAGTACCGCTGGCTGCCCAGTGACAACTGGAATTGCTTCTCTGAGCTGCTGGTTTAGTAACCAGCTAAGAATCTAGTTCCCACCTGCAGGGCAATGCCTTGTGCTGGATTGAACAGGAAGATTTTAGGCTTGTAAGTTCATAAACAGACGCTGGAAATACCCAGTGCCTCAGTGTTTGCATGAAGAGCAGGAGTTACTCTCCTAAAAAAGGAATTTCTCTGCTCAGCCCCCTGCTAGGCAAAGGGGGCTTTTACTTACTCTGAATAAGTGTTCTCATTTTAAAAGGAAATAAATCCATGAATTTTTATGATTACTTTTGAATTATCTTACAGCACAATTAAAATACTAGCTTTTGTGTAGTCTTAGTGGGAAACAATGGACAGTTTATGGAGTAAAGGAAACAATAAGCTTGCTGTTGTTGTCATTTGAGGATTCTCCTTTCCAGGGAAGGAACAAGCCTGCCCCTGCACTGGAAGTGAAAAGTTAAGATTTATCCTGAGACCACTGAGCCTGGAAGTCAGACAAATTGAATCAAAATGGCTTTTTCATTTTGAACATCTTTACTGCAGAATTTTAAGAAACTCAGACTTGATGTTTCCTTTAACACTTTCATTAAACACTTCACTTAAAAACAGGGTTTGGGCCAAAGCAAATGGAACCAGCTTGGGTTTGGAAATCTGGTTTGGATTTTAAACCTGTGATAGTACAACACTTTCCAAATTCCAGTTAACTAGAATATTTTTCTTTGCATTTTTTCTCCATAAGCCTCTATTCTTTATGCATTTTTAATAAGCTTTATCCTGGGAAAACATGAGGGCGCTGACTGCAAGTGAAAAGAATAAAAACAGTTGCTGGGTCACTGAAAATCTGAGGAGTGCTGGCAAGCTTGGAAGGTGAAGTGAAGCAATGAGGAAATCTGAGCTCTGGTTTTCTTAGAAACTGTGAATGAAGATAAAACCTTCCACAAACCCTGTTTAGCTGAAAAAAAAAAAAAAGCAGAGTAACAGCAGTAGATAAACCTGTGACAGGGCTCACACGTGTGCCGATGGCAGAATCAGCAGCAGAAGACCTTGGTGTCCTTTTTCTCTCCCTAAATCTCAGAGCTCTGAGTTTGGGACTGGCTGATCCCTCCCCGAGGAGGAGGGGAGGATGCCCCAGATCAGTGTGAAACACACAGGAGAAATCCCTCCCAAACCCAGATCTTTAAGGAGAAAGCAGTGATACAGATGATGCTTCCAGAATGTATCATTTACATTTCTGTTTGCCTTTAAGGAGAACAGATGGGCCCGGGGTGCCCAGCAGACCGGTTTGTCTCCAGTCTGTGTTCTGGGGGCTGCTGGGAGCGTGGCAGGGAGTCACTGGGAGCAGAGCAGAGGCGGCTGTCGGGGGGCTGAGCCCACCCATCCCCTTCCCACCCTGCTGTGCATCTGTGGGGGTCGCTGGGCTGGAGCCCAGGAGCCACGGTGAGGGGTGAGCCCCTGTTGGTGCCCCTCGCCAGGCCCTGGCACTGCCTGCTTTGCCCACCAGCTCCTGCCATGAGCCATAGCTCCGGCCAGGCACCACGGCTGAGTCCTCCCAGGATGGGAGTGAGGAGCAGGGCTGCCCAGGAGGGCTGTGGGAATGGACCAGCTCTGAGGCTGCCCAGCGCTTGCTGCCATGTGTTGCTTCCCACCTGTTCGTGTTTTGTAAATACTAAGAAATAATATTTAGTTGTTTAAATGAAACAGACTCCTGATTTGAGACTAATCACTTGTAGTGGGTGGCTGGAGCCTCCAGAGCTGGTGCTGAGTGTTTGCTGTTCCCCGGCGTTGGCATGTGCCTTCCCTTAACTGAAATGACACAGTCCCAGAAGTTTCCCCTGAATTGTGTCTGCTGTTTGCTGCTGCTCCCTTTTAGTGCCTGCTGTCCTGAGGGCACCATAGCCTCTGGTTAAATGTGGGGTGCTGCAGCCAGCCCCCCGTGGTCAGCAGCTGGGGCAGGCGGGTGCTGGAGCTCCTGGGGTTCCACAGATGGGTGCAGGATGCTGCAGGTGAGTCCTGCTCACCTCCTTGGTGGTCCCTCGGCTTCCCCAGCACCAGGCACGGGAGCAGCCTCACTGGGAAAGCTGCAGACCAGCCCTTTCCCCGTCAGAACTAATCAGCATCAGACGAGCTAATGGGGAACACAAAACCTATTTAAAAGCTACATTTACCACTTGGCTGATTCCATTACGTCGTGTAATAACCAGGTGTCACATTTCCTCTCCAAATGCCGATTTTAATGCTTTCCTGGCCTGCTGGGCTCAGCCGAGTGACAAGGTCCTCCTGCTGTCCTTCTTCTGCCCCGCAGGATCCAGCAGTGGCCAGGAGGAGAGGGGATCTGGGGGGTGGCAATGGGCTGCATGGGTCACAGTGGGAAAGAGGGTGCTTGGACAGGTGCTCCAGAGATGGGGATGGAGTTGCAGGAGCTGCTCTGGATATGATGCTGCCAGACCCGAGTCCCCACAGTCCCAGGGACACAGAGCTGATGGGGGATGTTCTGAAGTCTCTCAGGTTTCCAAGGCTTTCCCTGCACCGGTCCACGTGCCAATGGCCTCAGCTCTCCATGGCAAAGGCTTTCCAGCTGCTGGCTCTTCGAAGGGAGCAGCCCCTGGGTGATTTCTGAGATTTGAGGGCTGAGCACATTTGGTTTTAACGTCTCTGTGTAGCCTCTGTTATCACTGAATTATGCATGATTTCTTTGGGAACAGGAATTGGTTTAAGCTATCTGTGTTTGTTGTTTTGAACGGGACACCTGTCCCCACCTTCCCTCCACTGTAATAGTCAAACTGTGGCTTTCTGCCCGCTCTGTCAACCCAGCAGGGACAGGGACGTGGCAGCTGAGGCCACCCAGAGGGCTGCATGGGGTTGGCTTGGTGTCTCCCCATGCAGTGCTGCTTTTCCCATCAGAGCTCCACGACACTGGGTGTCTCGAATCACCTGGAACAACGAATTCCTATTTTGCAGTAATTCTTGTTTTAGAGCAGATATTTTTGCAAGGATTCAGGTGCTTAGTGAAAAGTAAATATCATCGGTGCTGCTCACCTGGCTTCCCACTGGGGCTGTGTCAGGAGTGACTTCACACAAGCCCCAAAAAACAACACAGAGGCCAAACAAGTTCCTCTATGGGATTGGAATAGGCCTTGTAATGCTAAAGTGAGATTTTTAAATCCCAGACAGTGCTTCCAGTCTGCTGGATTTCTCCCAAGGTGAGAACAATGTTTTTTCAGCAAACCAAATGCTGTGCACACAACTCCTTAAGCTTCATCTCTTCCCTGTACTTATGAAGCTGGAATTCCTTTCCTAGCTTTTGCTTTTCTTCTTTCCCTTTGGGCCCTGAAATCTCACAGATCTCTACTTGTATCAGTAAGTGTATCCAGAATTAGAAGAAAACCTTATCTTCAGGTCTTGCTGATACTTTCTGTTCTTGGTACACAAGTGCCAGACAAAAACCCGTGAGTTTGCAGCTTGCACTCAAGCTGTCTTAGAGGGATCTGAAGTTCCTTGGGGTTCTGAAGCTCCTATCTAGGTGTCTTGAGTCAAGCATCAAAGATCAGTTGTCATTTTTACTCTCTTGTTTGTGTTCGTGCTCTGGTATGTGTTACCTGTGGTGGTTTTTATCTGTAGCTACAGTTTTATAGAACAAGATTAAGGATGTAATTGCTTTCTTTGATTCTTAACAAGATCAAACAGAATGACAGAAATACCAGTAAAGGGTTTGGTAAACTTCTCAGCCATGGGAGCAGATGTGTACGAGCCTCTCGCAGCTGAAGGGCTCGGGGACCTCAGGGGATGCTCTGTTGGAATGGAGAGGCTGCAGCCCCAGGAACTGCTGCTCATACACAAATTTGACCAGAGCAGGGTTTCTTTCCCAAGTGCTTTTGATGGGTCAGAGACTGCACATGCACAGAAAAGCTGGGACAACCAATGGCTCAGCAGAGCCCAGGGAGATGATCTCCAGGGGGGGCCTGTCTTTTGGGGCCCCCAGGCTGGGACTGGTGAGCCAGGATGGACGCTGGCACCAGCCATGGTCCCACCATCCAGCCGTGCTCTGTCCAGTGCTCTGGGTGCCTGGAGGCAGAGGGCAGCCCCTCGGGCTGCTGGGATGAGTCTGAGGGAGCAAGAGCTGCACGCTCCTCTCTGTGCCTCTCCTCGCTCGTGTCCTCACTCAGTGTGTCCGTGTGTGGGTCAGGATGTGACAGCTTTGTGTGTGCTCAGCAGAACCAGAGGGATAACAGAGTGATGGTGTTAGAGCACAGCACAACTCACCCGGCGTGGCCAGGGTTGGTTTCTGATCCCACACTGCACAATGACTCAAGGGCCACGTGCAGGGAGCCCTCACGCTGCCCTGTGATGTAGCCTCGTGTTCTATGTGAACCTCTGGTTCTACTGTTGAGAACATCAGGGATTAAATACAGGGACCCCTCTATTAGTCTGTGAGGCAGGAAGAGTTTGAGGAGAATTCAGCTCATGTGCAGGCAGAGGAGCCTGGATCTGGCAGCAGAGCTGTGGAAGTATGTCCATGCCATAGCCATGTCCAGAGTATGGGATTGCTGGACATGGATCCTCTGGAGAGGGACAGGAGGTTGGAGGATTGAGGGTACTACTGGGGAGAAAAAATGAAGTTTAGCATTTGGGGTTTTAGAAAAAATAGCTTTGGATCCTCTTAATGTTGCTTTGTGGTATGTGCTGTCGTGAACTCAGCGTGAAGGTACTGACAAATAGTATTAAAATCCTGGAGGAATGCAACCAAAGCATCATGTTTGGCACACCCTAAACACAGATATTCAAATAAACAGAAGAGGGGGAGTATGATGAATGGATGTAGAAGGAAGCATTCTGGGTGCAGGTGCAGAAATAAAGAGAAGGGAAGTCACAGGATTCTGTTTTCCTCTTTGAATTATCCTTTGCTCCTCTGAGATATGGGAGTGATAAGTCTTTGAGAAAGAAAAACCTTCCTCTCGGTGACCTTATGGATTTAAGATCTATTTCTAAACCAAATTTTCATAAAAAACCTGCCACACACAATCTCCAGATTAAACCTCATTTTATTTTCAGACAGACATGACCTTTCCTAGCTTTGGATATTAAATATCACAAAACCTGCTGCAATTTAAGCTGAGGATTTTACATTCAAATAAATGTAACTTAAAAGCAAAAGTAACTTCTCTGCAGAACACAAGGGACCACAGGGCCAGGAGGGGAGAAGCACTTCCCCCTCTCCTGAGGAGGCCCTCACAGCCCATGCCCTGCAGTGGGCTCTGCACCCCTCCCCAGCCCCTGAGACAATCTCCTTAGCTGGAAAGAAGCAGTTTGGTCTGCTGTCAGTCCCCATGTACACTGTTGGGAAGGGGAGAAGGCATTCAGGGAATCCTTCCCAGTGCGTGGTCAGTGCTGCTGGGATGGCCAGTGCCATCACAGTGGCATCAGAGCCTGGATGGACAGGCAGCCACTGGTGATGGGCTTTGCAAAGAGGGAAGAGAAAACACCACCTGGTGTGAGAACGCTGGGTTTGCTGTGCTCATCCTCACCAAAGGACACATCATTCTAGGGGGAATATGCGCCGACATCAGCAGATTCCATCTCTCCCTGCTGGAGGACACGTTCTCAGTTGTAAACCAAAGTTTGGCTAATTTGCAAGAACTTTAAACTTCAGCAGGGTTTTTCCATCCTTCCCTTTCGGCTGGAAACGCTGTTCAGGTAACAAATGTTTTGCGACAACAAATCAATGTTGTTCTCTGTAACAGAATTAACTTGACTTGCTCAGCTCTGGCTCCGCTCTTTGGTCACTGTCAGTGTCTGGGCTCTCACGGGTGGAAGGAGGGATCTGAGCTCATTAGCACGTGCTGAACTGAACAGGAGTCATCATCAGAAGGAAGGTAAAGCCTCCAGAGGAAAGGGCGGTTTGGATGGACATGAACGTTAAACAAAGGAAATAGTGCTGGCCAAGGCTGGGATGAAGTAAATAATCTTGGTTTGAGCTGGGAGGGTAATTTTGGAAGCTTTCCCATGGCTTTGCTCTGTCATTTGGGGTTTTTTTGGTCTTGCACTTGAAATTTCATGAGGATTAAATGGCTCCTCTGATTTCCAATATTCCTGCTTCAATAGCTGGATCCTAAATATCTTTCCAAAGAGGAGCTGTTGCACTTGTGCTACAGGTGCAGAGCTACAACATCGTCAGAAAAAGGAGGTGGAAAGAAATCCCTGCTGTGGACAGAGCCAGGGACAGAGGGCTCACAGCAGGGAACACACTGCGTGTGTGGTGCTGCCGTGGGTTTCTGCTGTGGGGTAAAGGCAGATCAAAGCAAGGGCTGTGCAGGGGCCGAGGCCGAGGGAAGGGACTGGTTGAGGGGTGGTGAAGGCGGGGGGCTGGGGTACCGCTCCAGTTGCAGGGAGCAGCAGGAGGGAGGGAGATGAAACGTTGAAAAGGGGATGTGGAGCATCAAATGGAATATTTCCACGCAGGTGGATCCATGCTGTGCTTTGCACCAGTGGAGAGTAGCAGTCAGCCAGGCTCTGGTGGGGTGTGTTGGAGGATGAAGGTGGGAGGGAGGAGGGTCCTTGGTGCACCCACACCCCTGCAAGCCCCTGGCACTACAGCACAGCCTGGAGGGACTGGACTCCCTGGCTCCTTTGGACCATCTTCCCATTTATCCAGCCGTGAACTGGGGTCTCTCTCTGACACTATGCCACTCGTCCCTGCCCCATCTCACCCATGAAGCCAGCCTTCTTCCTGACACACCTCTCTGCTTCCAAGCCTGCAAATCTGATTTACTTGGGTAATTCCAGCAGAAATAGTGGTGTTCGAAATCCACAGGCCCCACCACTGCTCCCTGAGGCCATGTTTCCAGCTCCCCTGCCTACCTGCCTTCTGCCACAGCTGTGGGGGCAAGGTCTGAGCAAACCAAAACACCCTAGAAGTCCAGGAGAACCCTGCATTTCCTGAACATCTATTCAGGCCACATGCACGAGTTGCCATGGAGATGTGCTGAGTGCGGGCACGATGCTCCAGCGATGGAGTCTCACAGCCAGAGGCATCTGTTAATCTTATTTTTATCAATTTTTAAAGAGGGTACGATGGTGGTATCTTCCCCACCTTCCCCTCATCTCTCGCAAAGCTTGGCATTTGCACTCACTGAGAGCACGGGCTGCAGCGACTTTGAAAACGAACCTTAACGAACATGAAGTGCCTGAGTCGGGAACGTGTGCTCTGAGGGGTGGAATTTAGTAGCAGGGAGCTGCCACCTTTGACATACAGCTCCAGCTTTAATGAGGAGGAGATTGACAGCCCAGAACAGGTAAAAGGAAGATGTGCCTTTGCCTCTGCCTCAGGGGTCACGGCTAAGCTGGGGCCCATGGCCAGGTCAGGAGGAGGAAATGGAGCTTTTATTTATGAAACTCTGATTCAGGGTCCATCTACAAGTGGGTCTTTTAATTAGATTTTCTTTCGTCTTGTCCTGGTGATGCCTTTAAGTGGCTACCGGAAAACAGAGGCTAGACAAGATTAAGAGAATAAAAGGGGGTATTTATTGAGGGCCTTCAATAGGAACACCTTGGGAGTCAGAAAGCTTCTGAGGGGCTACACCCAAGATGGATGCTGGGTCACAGGTTTTTCACACTTTTATAAGTTTGGTCTGTTTGCATATCAGGGTTAGTTAATTCTCCAATTACAGTTTCAGGTAATGATGTAATTACCCCAAGTTTGTTCCTCCTCCCCAGAGGCTTAGTTTACATATTTCAGGGCCTGGGACAACAAGGTGTCCTTGAGTCCAGGCCCAGAGAGGGTTTGTTATGTCGAACAGTAGCTAACAGGCTATGTGAAGTTTTAGAGTTAGGCACTAAAGCAGTACAGGGTCTGAAAATACAAAAGCCAAATCCTAAGGCATCGCTGGGCACGCAGCTCCAGCCATGCTAGTGCTGGGTTCCGGAGGGGATGGGTTGGTGGGTCCCGGGTGAGTGCCTGGCCCAGCTGGAGCATCCCAGGCTGTGCAAAAAGGGGGACACGAGCACCCACACAGCTCCTCCTGCTCTGACACCGCGGAGGCAAAGGGCAGGATGGAGCTTGGCCATGGTCCTGCTGCAGTGCTGAGCTCCGGGGGACCCCGGGCAGGGTGGGACCCCCACAGCAGGGCTGGAGCAGCTGCTGGTCACCAGTATTTGTGTGGAATCACACAGGGACGTCCAGCCAGAGTGTGTCTGTCGTTTAGCAAGGGTAGTGTGTCCTCAGCAGAGGCTCTGAACGTGCAGCAGCGTTTGAAGTCCTCACACAACAGCCACCGCAGGAGGATATAAATGCTGCGTAGCAGCAGTGTTCTAAGGAAGAAATAATTATTTAATACAAAGCGAATATCTGTGTTTTCCTCATTTTCCACGTGATTTTATTTAGCTAAGTGCCATCGAGTCTCAACAATGGGAACATTTCCACTTCAGCTCTGACAAAAGCCAGCCTGTCTCTCGCAGTAAATCACACTCCCTCCACTAAGGCTGTTAGAAGTCACTATAAAAATGACACAAAGAACCACACAGGGCGTGAGCCAAAAACAGCAGGGAGAGGGAAGAAATAAAGCAGTTATGGCCCTTATCACCACAAAGTACACTTTCCAAAGAGATTTCCCGAAGAAGAATAGCCTGGAGTGTCTTGCTGCAAGCCAGACAGCGATGATGTGGTGATGTTACTGCTCATACAGTGTCCAGATTTTCAGCATCATGGTGGTGCTTGAAGATATCGATGAGGCTCTGGCCTCGTTAAACTCTGCAACCATGTAATGAAAGGCTGGTCTCCTGGGAAAGTCCCTACTCTGACCTTGAGCTGAGCAGGTTGGCTCCAAGCCCAGGATGTGAGCGGGCAGCGCTGATGGGATGGGTGCTGATGCCATGGGAGGTGACATTACCAAACTAGAAAGTGATGCTTCAGTAATTAGCACCAGCTGAACCCTAATGAGTGTTCGCCAGAATAAAATAACCTGGGGTGATCACCTGCCCTTCTGGGGCTGGGGAGGTGACTCTGGGCCATGCCCACGCCTATGCTGTGCCTGCTCCGCTCCTGCCCACCCCAGACTCCCGCTGGCCCTGGCCACCTGCAGGGACACAGTTATTTCTGTGTCCTTGCATGCAGTTGTGTGCAGAAGTGTCTCTGGAAGCCGACAGGATTCACTCTGGAGCACATAACAGAGAATTATGAGAGTTGCTTGCCTCAGTATTATCTAATCTTGGAGCTAAACTGAGATCTGTGTTGATGTGGACACGTTTTCTACATGAGTAATCTACATGAGCAAAGAAGATGCTCTACATAAATGCCACCTGATTTTGTTTGGATTTAATCCCCTTTGTTTATTGCACTGCTGTAGCTGTTTATTATTTTCAGGTTCTGTACTGGCATTTTACCTCGCAGCACCTGCAGTGTTTTATCCTGCATCAGGACCTCTGGGTGAGGACAGCACAGCACCTCCGTGTCATTCTCTGCTTTGATGTGAAAGTACGAGAGGGAATACAGAGAAAATAGATGCCAAAATAACTGTACATTCTAAAAACAGTGCCACAGCTCCTCACAGCGCTGGCAATGAGGACTCTGGGGGGCAGCTGCCAGCCCTGCCCTGCCCGCTGTTTCTGTCCCACACAGAGCAGGGCACCTACACTGGGCCAGTGCCAGCGTGGGCTCCTTCTCGCCGCCTGTGTGTGCCCCTGGTCCCAGGCCAGGGCTGTGCCGGCAGCATCTCCCCCCAGCCCTGCCTGGTACAGACCTCGCTTCCCCCAGGGTGGTCCCACTCTGGCCCAGCACCAGCAGCACAGTGCAATGGGGGGGTAGAGGGCTTGGCTGGGGGGTGCGTGGCTCTTGCCAGAGGCTGTCCAGGGCATCCCACCGCAGCCCCAGGCCGAGCCAGCCAGGAGTTCTGGCCTCAGAGAGATCGGGGGACTCATCGAGCCACCCCTTCTCCCGGGAGGATGATGCTCGGGATTCTCCCCCCGGACCGCGGAGGCGGCTCCGCGCTGAGCAGCGGTGGCTGTCGGCAGTTTGGCAAACGTTATTGTGCCAATTAGCCCCCACATGAGGCTCCAGCTTCAGGCAGGCTTTACGACCTGGAAGTGAATCTCTGCTGGGCAGAGGAGCTCAGCCCTTTCCCTCAGATCACTGCAGAATAATCAGCCTGGTGAGACGCTGCCGTTTAGCACACAGCTGGAGACAGTTTGGGTACAAATGCCTGGGTTTGTGGCTGGTTAGGTGCCCTGCTTTGCAGGACTGGTATCAATCCTCATTCAAATCAAAGTCCCTTTCACACATGCTCCAGTGAAGTGGAATTTTGTGCAGAATAAGGTGTTATTAACCCAGGTCTGCACTTCCCAGTGAGGAACGAGCCCTGCCACTGAAACCATTTCTCACCAGTGAACCCTGTTAAACAGCGATTAGCAGAGCTTCCAGCACAGGGAAATGCAAACCTGTGACCTTTCCAGCTCTCAGCTGCAGAGGCTTTTAAGACGTATTTTTTATTTCTCTTCCCAGAATTCCAGAAAACTGATTTTTACAGCTTTCTCATCAGGTCATCATTTTTCCACTTCTTTGTTTCTGTTTGCTTCTCCTCTCCCTCTTGTTCACAGCTCTTCTGGCACCAGCTTGGGGACCATGTGAGTTGGAGAGAGAGCAGTGGGTAGAGGAACAGGGAGAATGGAAACCCTGAAGCTCAGGGACAGCGTGTGCTTGGGAGAGGTCACATCCTGACCTGCCCAAGGGAGCTTTGATTCTTGGCAGTGTCGTGACTCCTGCCAGGGGAGCAGGACAAACAAACAGACTGATGTGCCAAAACAGGCAGCCAAAATGGCAAAGCCATCTGTGATGGGAATGGCCAAGCACCCATGTCTGTCTATGCAAGTACTTGTACAGGCACCCAGCATAGCCATAGGCTGTTTCAAAGGGGGTTGATGGTTTTCAGCTGACCTGAACTTGTGCTTTTCACACAGTAAATTCCCAGCAGACCTGGCAGAGGGAAGTAGTGTCAGCTCAGGTACTAGAGCTTTTTCTTGAGGATAAGCTCTTACATCAGAGCAAAGAGCTAACAGCTGTAATTATTAGCTTTAAAAATTCTGAAACTTTGAAATGAAAAGAAAGTTTCAGCATAAAGCAGAAATCTCTGTTGTAGGTATTGACACACTCCTCACCCGCGTGCGTTGTCATAAACAAGGACATGATAATTAGATATTTTTAACAGACAAAATTATTTTATTTGCTTCCCTGCCAGTTTCCATGAGCCCATCAGTCATCCCCTGCATAGACAAGATTTCTTATGTTCCCTGACAGGATAAATTATATGGTTCTCATCCAGCAAATCAGCTTTACTGCGCAACATTATCTCTGGCAAAGCGATGGCTGAGAAAATCATAAATTCTGTCCAGGTTTATTAGATCTGTCTTTTATTCACATATTTATTTTATGCCAAGCCGAGGTGCGTTTTTTCCCATAATTATTAATGACATTAATAGAGGAGAGGATGTAGCTTTTGGTAAGCCAAATCCAGGGCAGTGATGGTCAGGTGATGATGGACTTTGATCAGAGGGTACAATGAGGTCTGACTCTGACATGGCCTGGGAGATGGTTGAGACCTTCCAGAATCAGAGTTAAGTGTTCTAGAAAATCTAAATTCTTGGAATGATTTATTAATTACTGGCTGCCACATTTCCCTCGGTGAGCTCCCTGACAGAATTCCAAAGATGAGCAGTGGGGCAGGAAGGGAATTTCTCCCTGCCAGCCTCTTGGTTCTCAGAGAAAATGGTGAATCCCAGCACTGATTACCTCAGAGTACCAAAATAAATGAAGGTGTGATGGGATGAGACAGTGCAGAACTGTAAATGTCACTGTGAGTCAAGGACCTGCTGTAATGTGAAGAGCTTGAAAACAAAATTGAGAAGGAAATCAGGAGCATGGTTGGCATTTAGCGATGATGACCCTCATGACCAGCCCAGCCATGTGGGGGCCAGGCTCTCCTGACACCCCTGGTTTGAAGCCAGGTGAGTCAGAAATTGCTGTTTCAGCTGGCTGAGGGTTCTGTGTGGCAGAACTGTGCCCAGGCCGAGCCCAGGAGCGGCACCAGCTCTGGGCGCTGCTGGGACCTGGGTGGCTGAAGCCATCGTGGGGCAGGGACACTGCCCAGCACCCTGTGCTGCAGCCATCACCTCCCACTGGACACCTGCTCTGAGGAAGGAAATGGTGCTTTCCAGGTGTGGTAGAGCCCTCGCAAGAAGCAGAAACCACTGCTGAATGTATCGACTGAGCGAGCAGCTGGGTGCCAGGGGCTGAGGCACTTTTCACATCACTTGTGTATAAGATGGTCGGTGTAATTCCGCATCCTTTTGTTCTCCAGGGCTCGTCAAAAGTGCTGAGAAATGAGGCTGGAAATGTGGGCTGGGGTGAGTGAGGCTGAGTTATTGTGGAAGTTATTGATTGAAGAGTGGGAGCAATAGCATTAGAGCTGGATCTCGTTTTATTCTGGTAGTGAGAGGAAATAACATTTTCTTAAACTATATGTCGATAAATAATTGTTTGTGACTTTCTTTACCTTTTCTGATTATGGTTTTATGTAGCTCTGAGACATTTGTGGAAGGAGCGCAGCTTTCTTGGCCTGTGGAGCAGTGAAATCCATCACATTATCTGGCTGGTTAATGTGAAAAGGAGAAGCCTGGGTGCCTTAAAGAAAATCAAATCTCTAACCAGCCACAGAGGACAGGAGTGATGGGACCCACAGGCAAAGGCTGGACCCCATGACCTGCTGATTCTGGTATACTCACCCAGTTTCTACCAGGGCTCTGTGTTGAGGTGTGCTCTCCATCCTCAGAAATGCTGAAGGAGCATCCAAACCAGTATTTGAAAGATCAGCAATTTGTAAGGTGTAGTTTATCCAGCAAATTAAAGTTTTCCTCCACAGAGATTTCTGTGAAGGAACAGGTAATTTACTCCTTTGTTCAGTCACATTAAGCTGATGAGTAAAGAGCCAGAGCAGACTGCAGGGCTTTCATTTTATTCGGCTCTTGCCATTCCGGGCTGGGTCCTGGGACTGGCAGCCTGGGAGCCACGGGGCTGTTTCTCTGCCATGGCTGCTCTCCTGACACTTTTAAGGAAGCCCTGCTTCTTCCAGTACAAGGGAGTTTAATCTTGTAATTAAATTAAACTTTCACTTTGAGCCAAAAATTCGCTTTTCAAGAATGTAACTCAGAAAAGAACTGAATTTTCTTATTTCATCAGCTCCCCCAAAGTGAACAGTGGAACCATTTACTGTTATTAAATTAATCACCGAGCAGAAATTTGCGTGTAATCGGCTGCCACCAGAGCAGCCACTAATGATTTTAAGCATTTTACTCTCAGGGTCAGCAATTCCTCACCCCTTCGGGCTGGGATGAAGGGGCTGTCAGGCTCCTTGCGGCGAAATCTCTCTCGTTAAACGAGAGAGGGGCGTTGAAGGGTGTCGGGGTTGGAACAGACTGGAACAGTTTAGCAGCGAGGAGCTGGGGATGTGCGGGATGGTGCTGCAGGCACGGAGGGCTGAAGGGCACGGTGGGTGCCTGGCCATGCTGAGAGGTGCGAGGGAGGCAGGATGGGGCATGCAAGGCCGCGGCATCAGTTGTTAACAGCTCCCTGCAGGACTGGGATGGATCCCCCAAGCAGTTCCTTGCAGCCTCTCCGTGGTTACAGCGGGTGCTGTTAACATGAGCCACACAGAGACCTGTCATCTGCTTTCAAGGAATAATGTTCTCTTGCTGCTTCTAAGTGGCATTGTGGGAGATAAAACTGTTTCTCAGAAACAGGCACAAGATCTGAACTGACATTCCCTGAGAAAATGAATTCTGTGGCTAATTTCCCAGAGCGCAGGTTCAGCTGAACAGTCAGTGAATGATCCTATCGCAGCGCCCGGGTGTTCATTAAGCTCCAGCTTCAGTTGCTTTGTTCTTGCTGTGTTCCGACTGCAGAAAACTTTGGCCTTGGGGGCACAGCACGGGAACCCGAGGGACTGGAGTGGGCATTTGGGAACACATGGACCTGCAGACTGGTTTGCTTTTGTGGGCACTTTATGCTCTCTGGTCATTTACCAAGACCATGGATATTTTTAAAAGAAACCACAAACTTTTTGAGGCAGAGGAGGCAGATGTGGCTCTGCTCAGGTTTCCCCCTGGGCCTGCCCAGCTCCAATGCCTCGGCACAGCTGAGATCACAGGGAGGTGCTGGAGAGGTGATCATCTCACAGCCAACCTGTGAGGTACAGAAATAATGTCATTGAGTCTCTCGTTATCCATTTGCATGATTGACAATAAAAATAATCATTTTAAAGCCAGTAACCAATCATTAAATCTCTGGATACTGATAGTGAGGAATTAACTCGGCATTAATGGGAATGCAGTGTGCTATTATTGCGGGTAGAGAAGTAAGAAGTAAGTCACTAAATAAAGAATGAGAGATGGGTGTAGAGGCTGTACTGAAAGAAAACAGCTGGATATCGATGCATTTGAAACAGGGAAATCCTTCAGAGCAGTTGAGAGAAGTTCGGTGCAAAGGTGTTTCCCAGAGCCCCAAAAGCCAACGTTTGGTGATTTCAGACACATTCCTGTGTAGGTTATCTTTGTCCTGGCTGAACCCATAACTGGAGTGAAAGGGAACTGGCTGGAGGAGAAATCGCTTCTGGACCTAGGTATTTGCACCCTGGAAACTGCCCGCAGAGCGAGAGCATCTTGCTGCTTTGTCAGGCAAATAATCCTCTATTTCCATCCTAATGAAATGCTCACCTCGATTCCTCCCTGAAGTCGTCACATCATCATGTTCTCTCATTGTACGGGAGCACAATCACAGTTTCAAAGGGCTTGGATGAAGCCGATGGGAGCTGGATGGGGGATGTTTTTCTCCCCAACAATAGGCGTCGTTAAGGCTTTTGTGTGCAGCTCCTGAACACCGAGCGGCTAATCTCCGCCAAAGGAAAGGGAAAATCCATAAAGGCCATTCCAGCCCTGGAGATTGCAAGCGCTTCATTGCCCGAGGGGTGCAGAGTAAATGCCGGTGCCCCGGTGACAGGCACGGCGCGCCCGCTGCCGAGGGGTCCCGCCGCGGGAGGAGGAGGAGCGGGGAGGGGGCGTGCTCAGGGAGGGGATGCTGCCCAAGGAGAAGGCTCGGGGAGAAGGAAGCTCCCTGCCAGTCAGTGCTGGCAATGGCAGAAGCAGGCAAGGAAAGATGTTTAAAAGATCTGCTCTTCCTCTGGGCAGTGAGAGGACCCCGGAGCTGGTCTGGGAGCGTCTGATTGGGTCTCCTCCCACAAAGCATTTGCAGACTTTGGACGTGTTAGGTGTCACTAATCCAAAATCCTTTGAAATGATCCTTAGATTTCAATGCCTTTCTTGAGGCCCAACATTAAGTCTTAAAAGGTGAATGCTTTGAGATGATAACTGGGATGGGATGGGATGGGAGCTTCTATTTTACCTTTAGAATCAATCAAAAACTACAGCATGAATGTTCTAAGGAAGACTGAATTATTAAAATAAACTGCTAAGTGACACCATTTCACTGGGCTGTTTAGCTAACAGGTAAATGGTCAAGAATATAGGTCTGAAATAAAATGCTTACGGCAAATTAATAAAAACCGAGGAAGAGAAAGAAAATTTTCATCAAATTGGTCATTTTGACAGAATTATTTAATAAAAATTTAAAATAGTGTAAGGATCAGTTCTTAAAATATTTTTCTAATGCTTCATATAAGTAGCAGAGAGTTTTCTTTCTTTCTGTTTATATTTAGATCAACCTCCTGCATCAGAGGTAAAATCATTTTGCTTAATTTTAGAAGCCCCTTAATTTTTTCATTACTTCAGAAGAATTCCTCCCCAGCCTCACGGCCTTCAAGCCCAAGACAGTTAACTAAAGACAAATTAGAGCCCGTGCTTCCTTTGTCTGCTCTAATGAGTGGCTGCCATTACCCTTGCAGTGCTTCCAGGACTGTGAGTTCTTAAATGCCTGTTTTCAGTAAGGAAGATGTAATTTTAGTTTTGCATGTTTAAGGTTTAATTACACAGTAGCCCCTCTGCAAATCCTCCTTCCCCTTGTTTGCAGGTCGGTGCTTTAAAATAGCTGAGGCGGGGGTGAGCTGGCTGGTGCAGCCAGCACGTCCTCGGGGTCCCTCCGCAGCCACCGCCGCTGTCCCACCGGGGTGACCTGGGGACAGCAGGGGACAAGGTTTCTGGCCAGGTTCTCCTTTGGGCAGCCAGCTCCCAGAGCCCTGCTCTATCTTGTGGTTTTCAAATCGTCTGGATGCCCAGTAATTTCCCTCCCCGGCTCTTCCCTGATCCCCATGCGCAGCAAACTCCCCAGCAGTGTGAGCTCCGGGCTCAAGAGGGTTTCACAAGGCAAACAATCCATGTTAAAACATGCCAGCACGATGTGGGTTAATAGAAGCAATTTTAATGCTTAAGTCGGTGCATTTTTAAACAGTTATTTTTAAAATACTAATGCTTTCCATTAGACAACCTTCAGATCCCTCCTGGATCTCGTATTTCCCACTGGTTGATTGATTTCAGCAATTTCCCTATTACAGCAAACCCAGGATGTTCACAACGTATTCCCCGCGTGTTTGTGGCATGAAAAAAGCAACTCTGACTTTAAAAATGATCCTAAGCATTCCTTTATGACCGACCAGCTGCAATGGAATATTTTAAATCAAAATAATGAGATTTCTACAAGTGGGTTCTCTTCCCCGTGCTTTCAGTGAGAAACGGCAGAGATGTTACACCGTTCATGCTGCTCTGCCCCGGCAGCTCCGGCTGGTGCAGGGACCCGAGTGGGACTTTCTGGAGCACACTGAGATTCCTCCCACCTACAGTAATGAATTATTAGAAAGAACAGATCCTGGAAACCCTCAGCGCTGTGACCTTCCTCCTCCAGCTGCAAGAGCAATTAACTGTCTGTTAGAAGTGGCAGATCCTTCCGAAGGACCATTTCGCTGGCCATAATAACAGTCCTTGGGAAGGGAGAGAGGGAGAGCCCCCGCCGCTGCTGGTGAGTCACTGCAGGTAATTGCTCTCAGGTCTGAAGCTGACTGGAAAAGACTGAATTTTTTGCCAGGTTCCAAGAGATCAGATCTATAAGCCCAGGGAGCCCCCAAGGTTCCCAGAAGCTGCAGTGGCCATCACCCAAGGACCCTGCTGACCACCCCACTGCAAGTGGGTAACACAGCACTGCTGGAACAGAGCCTGGAGGAGGCCATCTGCCACTCGGGGTTGCAGAGGAGAGGGGAGGTGCCCATGGCACCCCTCTGCCTTTCCCCAGGCTGCTGTGGGTTGTTCTGTACCTGCCCTGGGGTGACAGGGAGCAGTGACACGCTGGGATGTGGTATCAAAGGGTCTGTTTGGTCTCCCACTGCAGAGCACTGGGATGTCATGAGTGCAGGAGGACCCAGGGCAGGAACAGAGGTGTTGTGGTGGTGCAGGCACAGCTCTGGTGAGGGTGACAGACTCTCAGAGGGCTGCAGCCTGGGCCTGAGCCTGGACATGGTGAAAACGGTGTTCAGGGGAAAAATGTTCCTGTTCCTTCTGGGAAAAAGCAGGTAGCTGGAAGGAAGAGCAGCAGACTTTTGCAGAAAGACCAGTCAGTCTTCAGAGGTTTCAGACATTGCTTCTGTCTTTTCTTTCCCTGCAGAAATAGCTCTTCCCAGCAGCAGGAATGGCATCACAAACACGAGCTGCAGCTGGTGTGAGCTGGCCCCTTCGTTGTCCCGGCCGAACCCCTCGGCGCCCCGCAGGAGCTCTGCGCATGTCCAGGTGCCCCTGGCGCGAGCAGGCCTGGCACAGGGAGCAGTAGGTGTTGTGGCAGCTCATCCAGAAAAAACACTCCATACAGTGTAAGGCTAAAAATAGGAAACATCTCTCCCTGTGTGCTGTTGCATTGAGAGCACAGACAGCAAACAAGACATAAACTGCTCTGTTTGCAGCTGCAGGCGAGGGGGCAGCAGGAAGAAGAGGAAGGAGCCCAGGCTGCTCCTTGTGCTGGGCTGCAGGGGCTGAGGTGCTGAGCAGGATGCACCTGCCAGCCCATCGAAAGTGTTTCGGGGGCATCATCTTGAGGCAGTAGCCCCGAGGTCTCATGAATGAAAGGCACAGTGGCCACTGTACTGGCTCTGTCCTCTGGGCTTTTAAATCCAGCTCAGGAAGGGGCAGACAGGGTTGGATGTACAAATACCTGGAGCCATAGGTGAGGCAGGTAATAGATGTGATTATTTTTATGAATGATGGGCAGGAGCCTTGATTTCCATGGGTGAAACTGTACAATCTCCTAATTCCTCAAAAACCCATCAAATAAATCTGCATTTTGTATACAACTTAATTTCGACTTCCCAGCTCAAATGTCTGTGTTTATTCCTGGCAGTAAGCACTATTTGTAGTTTTCATACAATGCAGCTCATAATTTTTTCACACCTCTCAGCACAGGTGACAGCTTGCGTGCGGAGTCGATTTCATTCTCACACTGAGCACTAAGTTGCAGTTTTTAATGCATCACGAATACCACACCAAAACAATCTCACAGACAGATCATTCCCAATCCCAAATCACCCTCTCCGTGTCCAGTAGCAGGACAGGTGCATGTGGCAGTGAGGCCACAACCAACCAGGCACTGTGAGGCCTCACTCTATAATTTCCTCTTGTACCAGGCTCCTTTTTACTGAATCCCAGGAGGCCTTGTTATGCTAATTGTTGTTTTGCACTGAGTTAATTTCACGGTGTTGGACTCTAAATGAATCTCCCCAGGCCATGAGACACCAGTGGGATGGTTCTTTGGCTCCTGTGACCCCGTCCATCCCCCGGTGCCCCTGGATGCTGTCACTGATCATCACCAAGCACCGGCTTACTGTCCCACTGAAGAAGGTGACTTCTTCCATCTGGGTGCAGGGAGCCAAGGCCAGGAATTCAGGATCCTTACTGAGAAGTCTTTGAAGCCCCTTAAGCTGTAATATTCTTTGATGTGCCATAATTGCATTTAGTCAAGTTTTAGGTGTATTGTAATGGTATTGATTGTTAATAACAAAGCTGTGGCTGCTTAATGCCGAAAGATGATTCATTTTCAGTGGGAGCAGAAAGTCCGGGGGCAAAGTATTATTTTTGACATACAGTAATTTCTTCTAGCAGGATTATTTTTCATTTTTTCTTACCAGCTCTGTGTTCTGGAGGCCGATGAGTGAGTGGGCTCCTGGGCAGGGTGGGCTGTGTGTGCCCGTGGGGGCAGGGAGTGGCTGCAGGGCCCCACTGCCCCCCCATGGGCTCCTCTGGTGAGCCTGTGCTTCAGCTGGGGCTGGAGGGGCTTTAACCATCCAGCTCTAGAAAAGAGGTTGGAGCCAGGTGGGGGTCAGTCTCCTCCCAGGCAACCAGCAAGAGGATATGAGGAAACGGCCTCAAGCTCCTCCAGGGGAGGTTCAAGATGGACATTAGGAGGAATTTTTTCATGGAAAGGGGGGTCAGGCATTGGAAGGGGCTGCTCAGGGTGGTGGTGAAGTCCCCTTCCCTGGAGGTGTCCAAGGAATGACTGGACATGGCACTCCGTGCTCTGGTCTGGTTGACAAGGTGGGGTTTGGTCAAAGCTTGGACTCGATGGTCTTGGAGATCTTTTCCAGCCTCAGTGATTCTGGGATGCTGTGAATGGGAAAACACTGCAGAACACGGGCTGCGATGGACCTGCCAGTCTGGGGGCTGTGGGAAGGAGGAGGAGAGTCAACAAGCTGCTCCCACCTGGAAAGAACCTTTGCAGATTTGGAGGAAAGCCCAAGGAAGCGGCAGGGGCAGGCCTGGGAATGGCAGCCAGGCCAGGATGTTGGGATGTTGGGGAAGATGTTGGGCTGTGGAGCAGCTTTCAGCTCCCAGATGAACTTGGGGCCACAGTGGTCTGTGTACCTGTATGTCTGCAGTGAGCAAGGCCTCGTGGGGACTTGTCACATAAATAATAGAGATGAAAACCCGGTAGTTTCCTCATTCTGAAACTCCCCATATACGTCCCCTTTATTGGTTAATCCTCACAGTTAACAAAATAGAAGTTTCTGATTAAGTTTTAGCTCCCAGATTACTTACGTGCAATGCAAAGTGTATTAAAATGTAGTATACTTTTTAAAATTAGATTTTTTTGATGATAATCCATTCAGCTGTAAATGCATTTCAGTCACACTGAGAAGATGAAAGAGCCTGAGCCACCGCATTACTGTAAGTAATCAGGCTGGAGGCTAAGGGGGGCTTTCTTTTAGCTGACAAATGGAAGGAATAAATAACCTGGACACTAAAAGTTGCATTAGGCAAATAAACATTTCCACAAGAATTATGTGTGACATTCAAGGGAAGGCAAATAAACCTTGACTTATGGAAAGCTATCAAATCTCTCAGAGAATTAAATAACGGGAAATCATTATGTAGCATTTGCAGCAGCTGTTGGAGACTGTCTTTTCTTTGGGTACCACTGGAAATTTTGGGTGTTTGTAACTGTGGTCAGCTGGTACCTGGTTCTGAGCAGAATGAATAATTTGGTTTCAACTGAAACACTTTTTATTTATGAGAAAGGTGCTTTCCTGTACCTCTGCCTCTCTGTGATGTTGGTGCCAGAGGGCACCTGTCCCTGTGGGACCATTTCAGGTGTGATGGAGATTTTCGTAGGGGGCTTGGCGCACAGACAGATCTGATGGCAATAACAATGCCCATGCTCATCCCCGCTCTGGAGTAGGAAAAGCCCAATTAGAGATTGCACGGGCAGAGCGGGGCGCGCAGTGAAAACAGCTTCAGCTTGGAACTAAACCCCAGTTCTGAGACCAGCACATGGAGCTCTGCCAGAGACGCGACAGTCAACAAGGCATAAATAGCACCAGCACCGCAGCCAACCAGCCGCTGTGGCTCTCAAGGCAAAACCCTCTTTTCCACTATGCTCAAACTTTTCTTCAAATGCCCTGTGTGTAAAACCTTGGTAAACCTATATGTAAAACCTTGGTAGAAGTGGCAGGAGGTTGGGAAGGTGCAGCAGGAGGCTGGGAAGGTAGAGCAGGAGGCTGGGCAGGTGCAGCAGGAGGTTGGGAAGGTGCAGCAGGAGGTCGGGAGGGTGCAGCAGGAGGTTGGGTAGGTAGAGCAGGAGGCTGGGCAGGTGCAGCAGGAGGCTGGGCAGGTGCAGCAGGAGGTTGGGAAGGTGCAGCAGGAGGCTGGGCAGGTGCAGCAGGAGGTTGGGTAGGTAGAGCAGGAGGCTGGGAAGGTGCAGCAGGAGGTTGGGAAGGTGCAGCAGGAGGTTGGGCAGGTGCAGCAGGAGCTTGGGAAGGTGCAGCAGGAGGCTGGGAAGGTGCAGCAGGAGGTTGGGAAGGTGCAGCAGGAGGTTGGGAAGGTGCAGCAGGAGGTTTGCCACACAGCGGGTCTACAGGGTGTTGTGAAGGGCACTCCATCACTATTTGCACTTGATCTGAGAGCCAGTGCAGGGGCAGTTGATGCTTTTAGCCAGCCCGTTTTGGGGCTGTTCTGCAGTATCTGAGTCCTTCCTAGTTAAGCAGCATCCCCACCCCCGGCTCTCACCAGGGGATCCTCTCAGGATCCAGCGGATCCTGCTACAACACCTTGTCAGCATCTCCTGAGCAGCAAAGAATTGTTTCAAGGTCTGGGTTTGTTGTTTTCGTCTTTCCTGTGGCTTCACTATTTAGGAAAACACCTCCTTGCTTAATTCAGATTATAAGAAGTTAATCAAATAACTTGGGCATGATGGCAACACGCAGTGCCATGAGCCCCCCCGGGGTTGGCTGTAGCTGAACGCCACAGGAATATTTGGTTCCAGCAGCAAATACTATGGTTTTCAATTCAGCTGATGATACTCGTGGTTAGTTATGTGTCGTGTCTGCTGCACCACACGTGCTGGGCAGTTTCTCTCAGCAGCAGCCACAGCGTTTTGCCAGTTCTAAGAAAAGGCTATTTTTCTCTGAGACTGCTTTCTATTTACTGATCCAGTGAAGCAGATTGGGATCAAAACCATGTTCTGAGAAGTAATTGATATAATCAGCTACACAGAGCTCTGTGTTTGCGATAGAAGTGTGCTCTGGTGAGGGGTAGGAAGTGCAGTGAGATGGCGTTCAGTGATCGGGAGTTTAGCCCCGAGCAGGGGTGTGTCGGGAGGAATTCCCTCTCCACTGCTTTCTCCTGTGGATGATTTTTCCTCTGGCATCTCCAGGTGACATCAGTGCCCTCCAGCCTGTTAGAGTGATGAAGGAAATCATCCCCTCCTGTGAAGGAGAAAGCCCTTTGGATTTCCGACATCCTTGAGCTCCAGCCCTCGGGATGGCAGAACCAGGGCAGCATCCCAAGGCACTGGCATGCAGCCCCTTCTCCCTCCTTCCCTCACCTGCCCCCAGCCCCTGCAGCACAGGCACAAATCCACTGTGCCTTGGCATGGCAGCAGCTCTGCACAGGCTGTGGGTGTGGAGGAGTGGGGTGGCCACAGGAAGAGGTGTCCTGCCAAATGGTCAGGGACAGCATGGGACAGCAGCCCTACTGCCCTGGGGTGGCTCATCCCTCTGCTGGCATCCCCAGTGCTGGGATACTCTGGAAAACTGCCTGACTGATGTGCTTCACTCCTCACACTGTTGGCAAATGACCAGATTGAGGCAGTGCTGGATTCCCTAATACAAACCAAGGCAAAAGGTGAGAGCAGCAACTGCCTGGGCAGCCTGAAATCCGGCAGCATCCCGGCAGCATCCAGCACCCCTGCAGTGTCCAGCGTCCTGGCAGTACCCAGCCCCAGGGAGATGGGGTCCCAGGGACGCTGCAGGCTGCCAGGTGTGCCAGGGCCTTCCATGGCTTGGCAGTGGGGAAAGAAGGAGCTGTTCATTGAGAATGCCATGGATATGAAGGAGCAAACATTGCCGGCAGGTGCTGCGGAAGGTTGACGCAGGCGAGAGCTGTCACCTTTGCCTTCTCCTTGCCATAGCCTCGGCTGTGTCTGAAGCTAAGATTCCTTCGTCTCCAGAACATGCCTGGGAAAGGGCAGAGGTCAGCAGCGAGGGTATTTAAAGTGCTCTCTCGGCTTTGAAATACTGCAGGAGAGTGCCAGGGGATGGAGCAGAGCTGAGGGATGAAAGGAGGGGGCTGCTGCTCCGAGCTGTCCCCGAGTGCTGCAGGCTCAAGCTCCTGAACGTCCTTCCTTGACTCCACACAGTTGTGCTCCTGCTCCGCTTTGCCAGGACCCCAGGAATGTGGTATAGCTGCTGGCTATTTATTTTTCCTCGTGTGCGGGGTGAAGAGATTCTGTGCCACATAACGTGGCTCTAGAGATCCCTCTAAATTAATCAATTAGGAAAAACGAGCTGTGTGATGTAAAATGTCCTTGCTCCATGCGAGTCTTTTGAACTATTAGTTCTCTCGAGGAGATTAATTATGAGCGTACAGAGCTAATGCCCTTTTAACGGAATCAGTTATTCAGTTTAAGGAGTCCTGGGTACTGAGCACGCAGGCATTAGATATTCATTGTGTAAGTTCCAGATCAAACAGGAGAGGATCAAGCTGATCAGGGCTCTTTACTCTGCCGAGCTGAGGCACACGTGCTGATCTGAGGCAAGTCACAGACTGGGAGTTGCTCTAATTGTCTCCTCTGTATGTAATTCCAGAAACTGGCTTTTAACCTGCAGTAAAAGGGTTATTTACAAAGTGCATACATTTGCATCTCAACTACCTCTCCTTGGCTTACTGAAACTTGGAGATGAGCTCTTGGCTTCTCCTGGCTGCTGGGTTGCAGACAAATTCCTCCCCACATCCTGCACAGTTTTCTCTGCTTCTCATTCTGACCTGAATTATCCATTTTTAGTGTCCCTGTTTTTAGGTGCCCATTTTAAGGTAGCAAAGGCCTGAGCTCGCATGATTCCCAGCAGCCTCGTTAGTAATTGGAACAATTAAGGATGAGATGCGCAGACACTCCAAATTGCAACACCAAGAGCAAATTCACTTATTCAGCAGCAAATTGCAAATGGGAAATTGAAAGCAGCAATCTCTGAGAGAATTCTAGAGGAAAGGAGAGGATCTTTCCAGAATACCTGAAGTCCCTCTAGGACTCCTTCAGAAAGGGGTCTTTGGGGCAAAAAGGGTTTATTAGCTGGGATAAGGATGCGAGAGGGCAAGAAGGGCTATGAGCATGGCAATTTGATTAAAGTGCCACATTTTTTGAATAGATTGAACCCAGAAAGCTCGTTTGCAGTCTGGCCCCAAACACAGGCTTCTTAGAGAAGCAATACTTTTTTTTTTGTAGGCCAGTCTCCTCAGACTTATCAATTATGGATCTGACTGGTAGTGCAGTTTTCTCGCTATGGCAGCCAGATCCATCTCCAGTGTTATTCTTTTTCCATGGTAGAAACAAAACATTTGCTAAACCGAAGAACATTCATTAGCACACGATGGAAATGACCCAGTATTTTGGTTTCCCGCTTGTCTAATTAGTTTTTGCAGATTAGCAAGTAGAACAGCTGAACAATCAATTGGACATATTAATCAGGCCTATTTTGGAAGCTTTAAATAGAGAATATGTTTCGTCTCTTCTTTCATTTAGGATATAATGGCTGGTAATGGACACACACAACATAAATTACACCCTCTAACAAGATGAGAGGAGAAAATGGTGAAGTCTAAATAAGGAAAGCTGGAGCATTTATTGGCAACTCATTGAGTTGCAGCCTCTCAAGCTGATGAGCAAGGGAGATGCTGAGCCCCAGCCTCACCACGTGCCCCAGCTCCACCCTCTCTCTTTCCTTCTTGAACCCACTGGTGAGGGCTGTTCCGATGGACCATCCAAGAGCTCCATCTCCCTCCCAGGGCATGTGACAAGTGGCAGGGAAAAGACCCAGCAGGGAACAAGAGATACCTGATGGGACAGGATGAGAGGTCTGAAAAGCCATACCAGGAACAGTTCCTGGCAGAAGCATCCCAGCCAGTGCCTCTAGCTGTGCACAGGAATGAATTTCCATATGGGATCCCAGCTAGAGCTACTCCCACCTCCTTCCTTGGAGGCTGGGGAATAGGCAGCTATGGCTTACATTTCTTTGATGCATTTCTTAGAAAAAAGGGACTGTATCCAGCTGGGATTGCTGGCCGCTACAAGTGGGGAGGAGGTTTGAGATCCTTTGTTCTTCAGGTGGTCGTGACACTGGCAGAGTCTTCTCTAAGCGACAGAATGGCTGAGCAGGGTGGCCTGATGGTCATTGTGCAGCTCAAAGTTAAACTTGAGAGTGAGGTCCCTGACTTAGGCGGGAGGGAGGGGAAGCAGACGGTGTCAGTGTGCCCACAACTGCTGGGAGAGCTCTGGCTATCAAAGGAACAAGGTCAGATGAGAGAGAGATCTTTTGTATCTGAAAACCTCTGCTATCAGATCCCGAACGCTGCAGCTGACTCATACGTGAGCAGTGCTGCTGTCTGTAGGTGTGAGGCAGACACAGAGATATGTTTGATATATTATTCCTATTTGCAAAGGTTCAATAAAAAAAGTGTGGGTTGTTGCAAATTATTTCTCCCATCCTTCTTGCAATGAAGTTAACAGCTGAGTGCATTCAAATGCATCAGTTGTATAAATTCGTAGGGCATTTTCATGTTTCAATCTAGTTATGTATTTCTAGTTGACCAAACATGTTCAAATTACCATTAACTGCAATCCTATCACTTGGTTCACTGAGCAGAAAGGCAATATCTGCGTTTTAACCCTCGCAGAGCTGAGGCTGGAGGTGGAGGGAAAACAGAGGCAGGAGGAAGGGGGTACCCAGGTCTGAGCTCCCTCCCAGCGCAGTGAACATGCCATCATGTTTTGAGACCCACCTGACTCACTGGGGCTGTGCACCTTGTCCTGTGCCAGTGGTGACCTGTGACACAGCCACGAGCTCGTCCCTTCCCCTGGCCCCACAAGGACTTTGCTCCCACTTCAGTGGAGCCATCCCCCATCCCTGGTCCATCAGGGGAGGTCCCTGGACATCCTGTACCTCCCAGGCTGCGCCCCTGCCCCACCACCCATGGGACCCTCAGTCCCAGCCATCGCACCCCTCTGTGCCCGTGGGAGCTGAGGCCCTGAGTGGGGTCACGCCGCCTCTGGGAGCCGCCTGCTTCACTGCAAGGACCAAGGCTGCACAGCCTGCTCAGCCCTCGGTGCTGGGACCACCACCTCCCTTCAGAGGCTGAGCCATGTCGTGGTGAGGCAGGCTCCGGCAGCTCTCCCCACACGGGGCCTGGCTCTGCGGGTTCCCTCTCCCCTTTCTCAGCCAGAAAACTCCTCGGGGCCGTATGCCAGGACACACCACACTTCCCCGCCTGCGCTGACACTCGGCAGCTCTTGCTTTGCCAAATGCTGCTTAGGTGTAAACGCACAAACAAGCTAGAAAACAGCTTTTCCTGAGGAGGTTAACATAATCGGGAGTAAGCCCTGAAAGCCAATTAAGGAGAGAACGAGGGTCTGTAAGCCAAGACCTACAAGACAGGGGGCAGGACCAAAGGCATGGAGGCAGCAGTTCCTGGGTTGGTGGGTTGGTCTCTGCCCCAAGGGCCCCGGGCAGGGCAGACCTTCAGCAGGTTCAGTGCCGTGTCCGGCTCGAGCCATGGGGGGACACGTGTGCCTGTATTCCCTTGGCTGTGGCTGCTGCCTGGATCCCTGCCTGGCTGGTGAAGGGCTGTAAGTGCTTTTATGAACGGCCGCATTTCCTATCGTCCTTCTGAGGGGTCTCACTGCACTGCTGGGTGCTCCGTGAATTATTTAATATCCCACTTAGGTTGTTAAAGCTGCCGCACCCTGCACGAGCTAAGCTTAACTGAGCCTCTCCCGTGAATAAATGCCTCTGCAGAGCCAGGGCTGACCATCAGATTGGTTTAACCCTCCCATCTGCCATCCCGTGGTGTTGTCCTGTGTTCTCCAGCACCCCGATGGATCTGACCAAATGTTTAACCTGCCTGTACCCATGTACCCTCACATCAGCAGAGCGTGTCAGGCTCCTCACTGAGAATGTCCCTCACTGGGGTGACCCTGTGGCAGTACCAAGCAGGCAGGGACTAAATTTGGGGACAGATTACGGTGCAAGAGTCGTGATGTTGCCTCCTCCAGTGCTGCAGCAGCACCAGCCTGACCCATGTACCCATGTAGCGTTTCCCAGGGCTGGAATCCAAGTGTTTGCACTGGTGGAGCAGCTGTGGTGATGTGCAGCGCAGCCTGTGACACAGAATAGACGTTCCTGGCTCTTCCTAAGCCCCACAAGGCAAAAGAAAAGAAAGAGAAATGGATGGAAATGAATGTTAAAATCTCAGCATGTAGCACACTGGAGATCTGTCTGAATGCTGCTGCAAGGAAAATGAGACATGGTCTGAAGTCAGCATGAATGACACTGGAATTACCTTAAAAATTCACCATATTTTAATGACTGTGATGCAGGAGAAGCATTTTTCACCTGCAGTTTGGCACTGCTGCCCTGCTGTGCAGGAGCAGCTCATCCCTGTTGCTGGTAGTCCATGGGGCATCAGTCATTCCAGCGAGCAATTTCTGGGCAAATTATTAGTCATAATTATCTTTTCATTGATAATGCCCTTTGACGCTAAGCAGAAGTGGTCTGCTCCAGCTCGGCCAAGGCTCCCTCAATGTAAAACAAACCCCATTCTTGCAGCATGGGCATGAGGAATGTGCAGTGTCTAGGGTCTGGCTCTGGCAGAAGAGATGGGAAGGAGCCAGGCTGGGGACCGGAGGGAGATCCCTGGGTTGCTGAGGGAGATGCCGGGAGATTTGTGGATGTGGATGTTGATGACACTGAAGGTGATAACGGAGGTGAGCCAAGGCAGAGCCAGACCCACTCATGTGCTCCTGAATCCCACATAAAGGCTTGGGGTATGGGAAACATCAGCAGCCAGGAACAGGCAGCAGTAACCGATAACAGCCCTGACTACCGTATGTGTCAGCTGGGACTCGAAAAACTGGAGTAATAAAAAATAGATAGAGGAACCATTCCAGGCTGCTGCAAACCCCCCAAATTGCACTCCTGACTTTAAACACCCATCTGCCTGGTGCTAAAAAATCAATTTCGTGCAGGTGGTGACAGGACGAGAGTCTGGAGCTGGCGGGGGCTGGAGGAGCCGGCTCTGGCCGCCGCTCGTGGCTCAGCCCCGCCGGGACACCACGGTCCGGGAGGCCACGGCACTGCCAGCTCTGGGGGCACGGCAGGGCTGCCAAGGGGGCAGGTCAGAGCTGCCAAGCCGCTGGAGTCAGGCCAGCCCCACAGCTTATTCCAGATACTTTGGAGGAGCAGGAGTGGGCTGATGAGCTCTGGAACAAAACTCACTGTTTGATGTGAGATTTAACCTCAGGTCAGCTGGAAGCTTTCCTGTGCCTGGCTGAGGCTCTGCAGCATGAAAGATGCTCATCAGAAGGTATTTCACCTTGATGATATTCTCTTGTCTCTCTTCTGGCAACCAGCTAAGACACACCATTATGGTTATTTTGAGAATTCAGTTTAACACAGGCTTTTCTCTCACTTGGTGTATCCCTCCCACGAGACGCTGCCTTCCTCGCAGGGACTGGGCTCAGACTCTTCATGTATTAGTCATTACCCAGGAAGGAGCTATAAATCTAATGAACATGCCAATGCTTCCTAAAGGTACCAGTAGGTACTTTCAGAAAAATTAATTATCTGTAAAAATCAGATCAAATAAATAATGTTCGCCTGGAATGTCTGATATAATTCATCATTTCAGAGCTTAAGACTGGGGAGGATCACTGGATCATGTCTCTCACCTTGTTTATAATGTGGGCCATCACACACAGTGTGTCTGCAAGGATTGTCTGGTTGACTAAAGCCAGCTGGGGTGGGGTGGGGTTGGGTTGGGCTCTTCTCCCAGCCATGGAGAGCACACCCCTTCCCTGGAAGAACATTCATCTGGTGTAAGGACATCTATCTCTTTTCTGCCTGATAAGAACATTTCCTCTAATCCTCCTTCCATTTGTCCACTTGTTTTGCAGGTGCTGCCCAGGAGCTGCTGGCCTCATCGGCAGGTGAGCGTTAAATCCAGAGAACAGGTGGGAAAAGCCACTGACTGGCCGGTGGTCATAGTGGTCATTGCTCCAGAGTCTCACCTTTGGAGAAAGGGGAAAAAGGCCTCACAGCTTTTTCCTTAATTAGTGTCTAGCCTCTGTGCAACTTGACATCTCCATTTAATTTTGTTTGCAATATACATGCAGAGGAGAATGATAATGTAATACAGTAATGATCGTTCCTGAGACAGTCACTTATTCAAAATATTACTCCTGTTTAATCAGTGCAGCCAAGTGATTTATTGACTTGCATAACCAATCTTGCCTGGCGTCTCACTGTAATTAAAACAGCGACATTCCCCGAGTCCATCACATGCAGTAAATTGCAAAGAACCATGTCAGGGCGACATTAACGCTGATGATTCACACGGGTGACAGTCAGGTCCCTCTGAGCTGGTGAGGATGGGGGATTCCTCCCATCTGCTTCCCACTGGCAAGGATGGGTGGTCAGGCAGGAGCTGGAGCTCAGGGAATGTGGAGTCCTGGGAGGTGACAGGGACAAACTGGATACTTTGGTCATGTCCAGCTGAGCCAGAGAAGGGGCATTTTCCCAGGAGTGCTCTGGGGGAATAAGTCTTTGTTTTTATCAGGTGGAGATGTCTGATACATTCTCGATTTATGGAGGGAGGTCAGTGTGAGGAGAAGCTCAGTGATGCTTAGTCTGGACCAGGGGAGACCCCAAAGGTGGGGCAGAAACTGGGAATTCTGAGAGAGCCGCTCGCTTCTTTCCAGGCCTTGGCAGGAGTCAGTGAAGTTGCAGCCTTGGAGGCAGAAGGCCATGGTGACACAAGTGTTTGAAATGCCACGAGTAAATCTGGTGCTCCTGGCTGTGAAGAATGGGAAGGTCATGCTCTGTCCCCCACTCCCTGCCCAAGCTCTCCCAGCAGCTCCCAGTGGCCCAACACATCGGATCATCCTGACCACTGATAATTTCACTTTAATTACTGGAGAGTTTGTGAAAACCAGTTTCTTTTTTTCTCGAGTCAAATTCCAACAACCAAAACTCAGATATTCTAAAAAAAATGTAGTAGAAGATGTCAGCTTGTCGTTGAGAAAAGAACAACTGTCAAAACCCAAAGATTTTCTGCCAAAACCCACTGAAAAATGTTGGCTGAAAACTGCTGAACATGAGAACCCAGTCCAAAAGAGTCAGTTTGGGTGTTGTCAGCCTTTTTTTGGACAAAAATTCTAAATATTTTGAAGAAAGGGGCAGCTTCCAGGAATTTCTGTTTTCAGCAGCTCCATATTCTGTGGGTTCTGACCCAGGATTCCCCACTGGGAGCTGCACTGGTGCCCCCGACCTGCTACAGCACTGACACCTGGACTCACAGAAGCCATGGGGGAGAAGATCCTTCATGGTTTCAGTGGAGCTTGGTGGCTCCTCGCTGCCCCAGGACCCTCCCCAGGAAGGGACAGGTCAGGTGAGGAATTAGAGAAGGGAGAGTGCCTTCAGTCCCGCTTCTGTGCCTGGTTTTATATTGGTATGACAATGCCCTGCCTCGGAAGGATGCTCAGAGCTGTACCCAGCATCAGCCCTGCCAGCCCCTCGCTCCTGGGCAGGGAGGAGAGGTCTGGGAGATGCAAAGGAATTCCTGCTGTGGAAATGGAAAGCAGAGAGCAGCTGCCTGCAGTGAAACCATTAGCCCGAGGCAGTCAGCTCGGAGAGGGCTGGGGGCAAGGCAGGGAAAGGACACGAAGTGCTGCAGGGCAGAGAAAACCATCTGGATGACACTTGACTCTCACCCGAGGCTCTTACCCATGTGCTGGAGTGCTGTGATGCTATTAAAATCCCAGGAAAGGACTTAACACTCTCGCCTGCCTTGGCTGCTTCACGCTGGGCTTGTCGAGCTGTAGCAGCCTGCGTGGTGGGGTCTCCACCTCCGGCACGGACCAGCCCCCTGCATGGCACAGCCCCCAGGGAGGGGTGTGGGTGTCCCGCAGCCCGAATGGTGCTGCCGTCCCTGGCAGGAGCTGGCACCGGCTGCAGGTGTCCCCGGGGCTGCCTCGGCACCTCGGCTCCTCACCAGGGAATTAAGAAGCTGCCCCAGGACCCAGGTTTTTAGTGCCCAAATGCCTCTGCAGTTGGAGGTCGCTCCGGCTGGACGCTCCCGCAGTTGCTGTCGCTCCCGCTCTGCTCGTTCCAGCATTCCTGTCTCTTCTCTCCTGAGCACCCGAGCACCGCGCTGCTGGTGCTCACGGAACATTTTTCCCTTGGAACTTTTTCAAGCCAGTATTTTCCTTCGCAGCTTCCTCAGCTCAGAGATACAGGCTTGAGTGTTTGCTTTTCCCCTGGGGTTTGATGTCAGGTGTCCTTCAGGATATGGGAAGGGGGATGAAAAATTCAGGGTCTTTGGCCACTCACTCCAGATAATTTTAGAGGAAATCCTTTCTCCCGTTAGGCATGGGAATGGGATCAGAACCAAAGCATTTGGCTGCTTACCTAGAGGCTAACCCAGCCTGGCCCTAGTGGAGCCAGGTCTGGCTGTGGGCGGGAGGTGCCGTTGGCTGCCGGCACAGGCAGAGCCGCATCCCACAGCGCCGGGTCTGGCAGCCCTTGGAGCAGCTGAGAGACTATTTCATGCTTGGGTAGCCTGACAAACAGGAGTGATTTATAGCTCCTGGGTCTGGTTTTCATCACTGCCCAGCGCAGTGTGTGCTGCTCCAGCGGTGGGATGACTCAGTGTAAGCCATGCTCAGAAACATCTGGGGTTTCCTTCTTTAAATTAAAGGTGTAGCTGATGAACTGTGAGGTGAGGGGTAGGAACAGGAGCTTGAAGGGGAGGGAAAGGTGTCAAACCCTGAAGGTTGCCCCACGGTGTGTGTCAGGAGCAGCACACGCGTGTCTGTGCCAGAGCAGAACAGCACAGATGCCACAGGAGCTCTGGAGAGAAAGCACAGAGGTGTGAGAGCAGACAGAAATCATCACCAGTGCCTTTCCTGGCCTTGCTGTACCAGCCGAGTGCGTGGCTGCTGGTGGGGGGATCATCCTGGGGAGGAGGCGCTGGGGGCACACAGAGCCATCGCAGCCCCCGGGCATGCAGGGTCGGAGGAAAGTGTCGCTAAAAGCCTGTCACCAGCCTGCCGGCTCTCACGGCAGCCCTCAGCGCTCCGACTGCTGCCACGGTGAGGGCGCCGTGTCGAGATGGGGCATCACGCACCAGCCGTGGGTCACGGCCAGAGGGGCACCCAGGCAGGAGGCAGCCCCTGTCCGGCACGGGCACGTGGGACCAGGTCGGGGGCAGAGCTGGTGGCACCAAGGTTGTGCTGGACCCCTGGTCAGGCACTGCCCAGCTCGGGCACTGCCCGCACAGTCCTGCCCTGCTCGTGCCACGCAGAGGTGTCCTGGCTGTTCCCTGTCCAGGCATGGCGCTGAGGTGGCACCCCCTGGAAGGTGGCAGTGAGAGATGGTTCCAGCAGCGCCTGGTGACGGAGAACTGCTGAACAATCTGTCACCTCTTCGATGTCCCCAGTGTTGATGGCTTGAGTGTGCACGGCACGCAGAGGGGGACTCCTGTCCGGGGCCCGGCTGCCGCTGCAGAATTGAATCTGCAAGGGCTCAGCAGCCGGAGGGAAAGGTTTTGCTGTCTGGAAATTATCCCCTGCTGAGAAAGTAACATCGGCTCTTTGTTTGAGCACAGCGAGCGCGTAACGATAGGAGAGCCTCTCCCGGCGTGTGAGCAAGTGAGTGGGGGGCTCTGGGGGCTCCTCGGCTGTGCAGCCCCTTCCCCAGCTCGCTGTGCTCGGGCAGAGCCTGCGGACGGAGCTTTCGCCTCCCTCCCATCGCAAGATGCGATTGCCACCTACAGTTCTGCCGGCACGGGGAGCTCCGGCAGCTCGCCCGCCGGCCTGCTCGAGTGCAGCACTTTGGGCACTATTTAGGCTCCTCCCAAAAGAACCCCCGTCTCCCGGGCATGGGAATTTTCCTCCCGGATGCGGGCATTTTCCTCCTGGCGCAATCCCCCGCTCCTGGCTCCGTACGCAGTGCCTGTGCTCTTCCTCCAGCTTGTGTACACTGCCTGACAGCACAGCCCCGTTCCCATCTGTGATTACAAATTAGCAGCCTAATCCTAAATATCTTTTTTTGCCTGGAGATGCTTGTCTGGATCTGATTTTTAATCTGTCTTTACCAGATGCTCCTGCTGCCACCCTTTGCAATTTATTTTGCATGTGACTTACGCTGGATAAAAAATATCTGCCTAATTTTCTCCGATGTCAAACATCCTTTTAGCTGGAGATGGTGCTTTGTATGTTCTGCAGTACAAGGGGAGCTCTGCCAGCATAGCCGTCTCTGCGTTTTCTTGGGATTTATTGACTACAGAGAGGTCCTGCTCTAATCTTCTCCTCTCACACCCTGTTTCTTTCCCTAAGAACCACTAAGCTCCTTGAGTCTCCCGTATCATCTCTGTGATGGGCAGAGCTCCTCGCTGGCTCATCCCCTGCTCAATCCCATTGAAGTGCAGGGCAGCGCTCCGCATCCTAATCAGCACGGATTTTTTTTTCCTTGAATAGCCTGGTTTATGCACACTCTGGGGGGAGAGAACCAGCCTCCTAAAGACTAAAATCCTTCCAAAAGGGATTTTAAGTATTTCAGATAAATCTTACTAATGGTAAATGTAGCTATTCACTCCCAGCTCTTCATACGAGGGATTTGACCCTTTTTTTATGTTAATGCCGGCGCTCCGTGGATGCTGTTCACGGTCCCGCTGCCTCTCCCTTTTCCTGCTGTCTGCCATCAGCCATCCCCGCCCCTGAGCTGGAGGTCCCCCAGCCCTGCCTTATACTGGGGAGGGGCGGCCCCCTCGCCTTTGCCTCCGGGATCTCCGGGGGGTTGTGAGTGCCGGGGGGAAGGGGGCTGTGACGGCCAGCCCGGGGCAGGAGGCACCAGCAGCACCCGCTGCCGGGGCACAGGCTTCCTTGGACCTACCGTGGATCAATTCCAGCTCAAGGGGAGAGCAGGGGAAGCAGTTCCTTTGGGAATGGCCGCTGGTTTTCTTACTCTGCGTTTCTCTCACCCAGCTGTGGTGGGTCCCCAGGCGCACCGGGGGCTGTGCCCGGAATGTGTGTGCAGACACTCACACGCCTCAGCCCCGACAGCGAGAGCGAATGGCTGTGTGTACACGTGTCTGCTCAGAGCTGTTGTGCAGTGATATCCTGGGATCCAAGCTCCGAAATAAGCAAAAAAAAATTACATCGGGAACTTACTAAAGAAAGAAAAGAAGGAATGTAAGAAGCTTCTGAAAATATTCTGGAGGAATTTCTTGGCACTCCTCCCTCCTGCCTGTCTGGGGCTCGTCAGCAGCTGACGAGCAGTAACCGGATCGGGCACCGCTGTCAGGAGTGCTGGGCTCCTTCTCCCTCTGTCACTCAGCTCTCCCAGCCCGATGGAAGCTGCCAAGTGAAAATGTCCAAGCTGCTGCCTTGCCTTCCCTCCCCTCCCCGCTGTAGGTAAGCCCAGGGGAGCGCCTGGACAGCAATTATCTCCTTTGCTTCGCTCTCTCTGGAGGCAACTTTTGGCAGTGGGAGCTCTCGCCCCAAGAAGCTCCCAGAGCCACAGCCTCGTGCAGATTCGCCCCCAGCAAAGCCCAGGGACTCTACATAGCTCACGGGTTTCTCGGAGAAACTTTGGGGTACCAAACATTGAGGTTTCTGAGGAAATTCTGCCTCTCTCTGTAGGAAGCGCGTTCCTGCTGCTGCTGGAGCCGTGCACGCTGTGTGCAAATGCTGCCCTGGGAACGCAGGCGAAGGCACTGCTGGGTCTGGACCCCAAACGAACAAAACGACCCCGTGGGAAGCAGCCGCAGGAGGCTCAGCAGTGAGCCAGGTGTTTGCAGCCGAGTCCCTCAGAGCCAAGGGAGCCCCTGTAATCCCAGCCCCAGCCATCCCCCGGGCTGGAGCAGCTCGTGCTGGAGCAGGGTTGCCTTCACTGATTGCTAATTTAGATTTTCCTGCCATCCCACACAGTGGAATCAGGGGAAATAAAATTACAGACTTATTCACTCTTTTTGTACAGCTGATGTGCTGATTACCTGTCAATCACAGAATTGCATTAACATCTGACAGTGTGTGCATAACAATTACCCCCATCAAATTAAGGAAACCTTTCACACTCAGAGACACAGAGAGGGAGGAAATTCAATCAGCGTAATTAGTTCAATCAGAAAAGATCTTCTTTTCATCAAGAAGGGGAAAAACGTACAGTGAGAGCAGGGTGGGAGCCAGGTATGGCTCCGGGATGAGAGGGTGGCTCACCCACCGCAGCGGTACCTGGCCCGGCGTGGTGGAGAGCTGGATTCCCAGCCGTGGGTGACGAGGGTTTGCCACGCTCCATGTTTCTTCCCCACCCCAGTTCCTCCTCTCCTGGCTCCCAAAATCATTTTCTGTGGTTTCTGGATGAGCTCCTTCCCAAAGGCTCTGCCGCCCCAGCTTTCCTGCTCACCTGCAGGGAGGCAAGGCAGGAGGGGGTGGGTTCCCACCATCCCTCCAGCCATCCCTCCCCTCTGCACCCCAAAACAGCAGCTGGAGGAGGAGATGCAGGGATGGGGGATGGGGAGGCTGCCGGGGCTCTGTGGGACCGGAGCGGGGCCGAGTGCGGTGGAGGTGGCATGTGCTGGAGGGAGGTTTTGTTTTGTATTCCCCCTCGAGGGGAGAGATTATTAATGCTAATTCCTAACAGCAAAAACAGGAGAGAGGAAGAAAAGCTCCATTAGCCACGGTGCAAAGGCAGCTGGACTGGTGCTGCTGAGCAATGGCACTCCCAGACCTTCCCAGCTGAGGTGGGGACATGCGAGGTGCCAGGGCTGGGCAGGGCATTGCCACCACCTTCCCCCATAGTGCTCGGAGAAAACCCCACTGGGAAGGACAGGACAGGGCAGGCGAAGCCTGGGGTGCAGATCCATTCTGCCATCTCCCTCTTAACCCAGTGACTAAAGGTATCAGGTCATCGAGGCTGAGGATGGCTGAGCCTGAGATCAGGCTTGAGGTGGTTTCACCCAGTGGTCTGAGAAGTGTCTTGCAGTGGAAGGAGAAGGGAAGGGATGTGGAGCTCCATGACATCTCAGCACGGCCAGCAAAAGCCAGTGGAGTGACAAAAGGACACTGGCAGTAGTGCATGAGACAGGCACATGTGCCAAGTAACTCCTGAGCTTTTGTTGAGTTAATTATTTTGTAAGTCAATTCAAGTTGAAAGGCAAAATTGTTCATGCCTCAGCCAGCAGCTCTGGGGGAGCGAGATGGAGCAAGGGCAGGTGCTTGGAGAGGTCTTCTCCAGCATCAGCTCTGTGTGCTGTGGGGGTTTTACCCCAACAAGGCCCCTATGGTCTCATATGGGCAGGTCCTTCTGACACCCACCATGAGCTGTTTTGGGGTCACTGTCAGGGGCAGCTGCCCTGAGAGCCCCAGGGTTGCTCTGGGCTTGGTACAGGAGCTGTTGTGCCTGGGCTTCCTGCTGTTTTAGGAATACTCCAGTATTGGAGGTGAGATTTAAAGCACTTGGGGGTGGGACAGGATTTCCTGTCACTGGGGACATTTTTGAGGCAGAGAGAAGTTGTTGTGGAATGAGATAGAAGGGTCTCTCATGAGGGCTCAAGCAGAGAGGGATGTGAAGCTGGGAGAGAGCAGGATCATAGCAGGTCCTCACTCTGAGCACTTGTACTGAAGGAGAGTGTCAGCCAGGGACAGTGAGCAGAGAACAGCTGCTGGAGAGGCTGTGGGATTCCTGATTCTTCACAGGGGCAATGAACATCTCTGGGACTGGTGACACAGTGCTGCTCCTGCCCGAGGCAGGCAAGTGGCCCCTCTCAGTGTGTGTTGCTGTAGTTTTGATGTGCTCGTTACTAGTTTTCACATCCCAGCTCTGCATTCAGATCAAGCCCAGCTTTGCAGAACTGTGCTAGAGATGAAGGACCCAATCCCCGTCCACCAGCAGATAAACATGGAGAGCAGGGAGGGAGGTGGGAGAGGCACAGGTAGCCATGGCCTGTGCCCCTGCCTCTTCTCTCTGAGTGCAGATGTACAAAGTCACGTTAATTTTCTTTTCCCAAAATATGGTCTATAAATGAATAAGCAAGTAAACAAACCTGTCCTCTCTCAGCAGTCTTCCTACCATCTGCTTACCATTACCACCTGGCATCCACCCAGGAGTCTGTATCTGCCTTTCGCTCCAGAGGATCCAAAGCATTCTGCAAACTCGGGGCAGTGTTTGGCTCTCACTTGCACATCTATCTGTGCAGAACAACTCAGCACTCAGACTTTGTCCTTTGAGAACTTGATTAAGGTTATTTACTGCCGACCGATATGAGCCAACCCTGGGCAGCCACAGAGCAGCTGCCACCCTGGTGGCCCGGGGTAGGCATTGAGTGTTGAGCTGTTGAGGGAACTCATCCAACTGCCCTGGTCTCTCACAGGGAACCTGTGCTGCAGGATTCGCCTTCCAGAAGAATCCACTTGTCCCATGCTGGGCACAGGGGATGGAGTGGGTGCGTTCTCCAGCTCCTCGTGCCCCAGGTCCGTGCAAGAATTTAACTCTATGTCCAGAGTCAGGCAAGGAGGAGCAGAGCGAGGAATTAGAAACAAATTGTGAACAGATGTTGGGCAGAATAATAAGGAATGTATGGGATGCCCACCAGGAGAGATGGACGAGGCAAAACAAGCACCGGGCTTGCTCTAGCAGCGGGTGCTGTCCTGGAGGGAACAGTGTGGGGAGGAAGAGCCAGCCTGGACAGGGAAAGTTGTGCTGTGCAGGTTCTGCTCCCCGGGGCCGCCCCTCGCAGCAGCTCCTGCTCTGCTCTGGTTGCGCAGCAACATCACATTAGGATGCAGGATTTCAGCACCTCGGCTCCCATGCTTCCACTTCTCCTGTGAGCTGGGAAAAGGGTTTCCCTCTCATTCCACCTCATCTGTGGCTGCAGATGGAGGGAGGAGAGCAAAGTCTCTGAGCAGGACAGCTCACAAAAGGGGCAAAAAATTCCTTGCATGGTGATAAAATCAGTGACTTGGTTCTCCTGCTTGGCTTGTGTCTCTGACCCTAGCTGGAGAGAAAACTTTATTGCATGAACAGCTTGGGTGAGTCCCTCTTGTTGCTGTGTAAAAACTTAAAGCCCTTTTGCAGAGCAGGACATAGGGGCCCCTTGGAGATGGGGTGGGAAGGGACAAAATCCGTTTCAAATACCCCAAAGGGGAGTTTCTTTACTCATAAGAGTAAAGATCAAAAGGTATTTTTTGTCATTAGCACATTCTAAAATAGCTTGTAATGAGTGAGTCAGAGGAAATGCTGGGGAGAGAGTGGGGCCTGTCATTCAGCACATGAAAGGCTGGAAAAGCTCTTTGTCTGTTTTACAGATTAAAGATTGGAGATTACTACAGGCTGCAGATAATGGTGGAGCAACTACAACCTTGGAGCAGTGGACAGATGTGCTCTGGGCTGCTTCCCTTGTGGCTGGAACAATATTGGCAGAGGGGCCAGAGCCCTGACCCTCTCTGTCTGTCCTGGCTGCCATCCCTGCTCTGAAAATGTAATATTTTTTTCAAGGAAATACTTCTTTTAAGTGCTAATATTGATATTTAAGAGTGTTTCTTTTTAAAGGGCTCTTTAAGCAAAATGGAGCTTTATCTGCAATTCATCCCCACTTGCCAGTCAGGCACAGAGGTCTGCATGTACAAATCTGTGTACACCCAGCCACAGCTGTGGCTGTTGGAACTGGAAATCAGTCGATGCTGGGATGTAGCAACTGCTCAACACATGTGTTTGGTCACCAGGCTGGTTAATTGCTGCACTAATGACACCCCGTGTCAGAGAAAGGCAGGCAAAAATAGATAAAAGCTTAACAAATTAAAACGGCAATAAATACAAACTCTGTCTGGACATTGCAGGATGGTTTTTAAAACCAGCAGCTGAATTACAGACGAGGAGACACCAAAAGGAACCTTGTTCCCAATTCTGTTCTCTATTTAAGCAGGTCTGAAAACTCAGTAATTTTGTGTCATAAAGAAACTTTCCCAGCAGCAAGTGCCTGACACTCCTGTGCTCACACCCTCAGTGACTCAGGGGCTCCTTTTCAGCAGAAAACAGGGCTTCATTTTCAGTGCTGTGGGTCGTGGGTTGGGAGGGGACCAGGGATGGGACCAGGGAAAGGACATGCCCAGGGCCCTTCCCTTGGGCAGTGGGGCATGGATGGCTCTCCCCAAGGTGGACAGTGGAACATCTCAGAAAGGACCGAGGTCACGGTGTGGGTGACAGTAAAGGCTGGGGCTCCACATTTTGTGGGCTGGGCATGTGCAGGAGGTGTGCAGGAAGCTCCTCTGCTCCTCTGCCCCCTCTCCACCCCTAAAGGGTTAATTTCTGCATCCTCGCCAAGAGGAGCAGGACCAGGAGTAGAATCAGGACCTGGCTCACTCCACCTGCCATGGGAAGGTCGGGGGACTGTGATTCCTGGCGCTGCCGAGAGCACGGACAAAGCCAATCCGAACCCAGGTAATTTGATTAGAAATTAATTGGCCTACATCAAAGCCTGAAAAATCCAACAGATTTGCTCCTGATAAAATTAAAATTAGAAACTGAATTGATTAGCCTGTGCCAGCAAAGGAACCAAAATGTCAGAGGCACCAGCTGCACATTTGCATTTGGTACTTAACAAAGTTCTCACCAAAGCGAGTGAGAGATGTTTGACATTTCCATGATTTCTGCAATTCTAATGTATGCTTTATTGATATTAATTTTAAAATGCAAGGGAATAATGTAGTGAGGAATGACAGGAGGGAGTTTGGCCATTCCAGCTCAGTGTCTCATGCAGAGTGTGATGTGTGGCTCCTGCTCTGTCGATGTTGGGAGCAATTGTTGTTGGACTGGGCATGTGTCATTTTTATGCTTATGATGCTGGAAAAAAGAAAACTTGGGGAGTGTAAACCCTGGTGAAGTTTTAATTGGGACCAGTTATTTTGAAACATTTTCTTCTCTAATATATTTTACCTTGGGGACTTATTACTGTGGGAAAATCCTATCAGGTTTATGCAAAGGTTTCTGCCAGAGTCTATTGGGATATTTTAATTTCAGTTTCACAATGAGATATTCGGGAATATTGTGAATAAATTGGAATGATTTTGCAATGGGAAATTATGAAAATTTGCACCAAAGGGGGAAATTTTTGGTTGTTTTTTGAAACAAATGCTCCAAAAGTTAGTCTTCCCCTCCTCAAATCCAGGGGCATTTCCAGTGTGCTTTGTGAAACTGAGCCCATGATTGCTGGTATTCACCAGTTGCCCATTGCTGCCAGTGCCTGTCACTGCTGGTGCCTGTCACAGCCCACTGCCTTCCCCCCTCCCCTTCCCAGCTCTCTGCCATCCCTCACCGTGCTTTGCTTCATTTCTGTCCCTACAGACTAAAATTATAAATATGTCAGATGAAAAGCTTTGTTCTCTTAGAGTGAAGGTGAAGGAGAGCCTATAAATTTTGCAGCCTGTGTCTGAGAATCCGAAGGACAGCTGAAAATTCCCTTTTAAAGAAAAATCCTTCCTGCTTTATAAATATTAATTGCAAGTCAGTGGTAATGAGAGAGACGAGGAGCCTCTGGCTCTGATCTGTGATTGTTTGACTAATACAAGCAACAGTTTAAACACGACAGTTATTATTTGATATGACACTAAATTAGAAGTTTCACACTTCATATTAAAGGTTGGCTTATTGAGAGCAGGAGGAATGTGATTCTGCAGGTCAGGACGATGCTCGGCAGATCTGGAGATTAAACTGCTGCCACATGGGTCAGGAAGGAAGGTGCTGCCTGGGTGAGGTCCCCGGGCTGTCCCCAGGGACAGCATGGGAAGAGCGAGGCTGTGCCAGAGCAGCCACCCATTCCAGGAATGGAACTGCCTCTAAATCTTATAACTAGGCACTGAAAAGGTGGGGAAAATGGAATGTTTCTTCCTGCCAGCAATGTTTCCTTAGGGACTGGGGGTATATGCAAGTGAAGCCTCAGGAGGGGGTGGATGAGCCGCAGCCACGGGAAGGAGCAGGATCCTGGTCCCGTGTTTCCCCCCGAGAATTCCGGGCCTGGCAAAGGGCTCCGGCAGCAGCACAGCCAAAACAACGGGTCAGGTGTCTGAGCAGGCACCTGGCCAGCAGCTTACGGGGAGAAAACGTGCAGCTCCAGAGGAGCGGGGAGCGGCCACAGAATCAACAGTCATTTGGATGATCCAGGCAGAGCTGGGATTCATCCTCTGGTACATTACCTGGGCATTACTTGTACCCAGCTGTATCACAGGCTTTGGGGAATATGGGGCATTATTTCTTTTTTATGCTAATCATTAAATCAGCTGCTGTTTGTGAGGCAGGTTCAGGTGACAGCTGAGCTGGCAGCCTCCTGCAGTCACACCAACACCACGAACAATGCCGGTCCCAAAACCTGCCTGGGACTGAACAGAGTCCTGTGGATCCCTTGGGATCAGGTGTACAAGGAATAAGCTAAGGATAACCAGAAAAACCTCCCCTGAACTCCAGGACCTGCTCACATCCACTCGCAATTCAAAGCCCAAGCCAGAGCGACCCTGAGCAGCTCTGACCATTTGAAGTCTGTGCTATAATGCTGCTAAAATTACCAAACCTCACAGTACTTAGGAAATAGCCATTATCAGAAGCTACTTTTATTGCCATGGAAACAGAAAGATAACAGTGCAAAGTCCAGCCACATCTCTCGGCTGAAGGTGGATGTGTGTGATGCTTATGGATGAGCTGCTGGCCTGGGTGGGACTGCCAGGGGCCAGGAGCTGGAGGGGTTCATGTGCACATGTATGTGTGGATATGTATGAGTGCATATACAAAAACGTACCTGGGAACCTAAGAAAAATTACAGCTTTGTATCAAACCACCAGAATTCTCCATTTGTGGCCAAACACTAAATTCCATTTTTCTGGATTTGTAGAAGGTGTAAGACTGATTCAGGCAAAACCCAGAGCAAGAGAGCCAGCACAGCACAAAGGAAGGTCACCTTGTTAGCCCCTGCCCTATGTGCACCCCAGAATCCTCCTTGTCCCTCAGATTTGGGATGAAACTCTCCAAGGCAGGGATGTGGAGCAGAGCATGGAAGGATGTGGGGCTGGGGACACAGGAGCAGCTGCTCCTTCAAAGCTCTGGAGGCAGGGACAGTGCCAGCTGACAGAGCAGCCTGCAGGGCCCCTCTGCTCTGCAGAAGAAAGAGGTGATGGAATTTTAATCAGAACTTCCCAAAGTGTGCAGAGCTGTGAATGAGGGCCTCAAGGTGCTGCTCCACCTCCATCTTCCTCCTCCTCTCATCTCAGGCACCATTGTCTGCAGAGCCACCTTGGAGTGTTTTGTGTTCAGACTTTCCCCAGGACTTCAAGCCACCCAATTTACGTTCCTTTGAAGCCGGAGACCTGCTCAATCTGTAATTTATATTTTTTAATTAGGACACCAAAGTGTGAGAGAGCTCAGGGGAAACATGTCCCTTTTAAAAACAAAGTTATTGCTTTAATAAACGTGGGAGGGAGGCAGTAATGGACCAGGGAGCTTCCCCTGGTTAAAAATTTAGTATTCCGGCCCTGCTCTTAATGAGACTGAGGATTAGTCCCAGGGAACAGGAACTTTTTTCTTGGCAGTGTGATAAGGATGGATGATGTGACTGTGGGGAATGTGAATGCCATGGCAGAGTCTCGCTGGCAGGAGGCTTTGGGGCTTTGGAGCTTTCTCACCTGTCAGCATTGTTTGGTTCTCTCCATAAGGGAATTCCTGGCCAGTGCAGGGGTGCTGGTGCCTGGCAGGGCACCCACACCTGGCACCCAGCGCTGCAAGGAAGGGTCACCCTCTGTGCACACAGCTGATTGCTGAAGATGCTGTGTCCTGTCTAACTGGGATCTAGGTAATGACTCTGAACTCCTGTTAAATCCCATTTCATGTTGTGCCTTTCATGATTCCTGTCATCTTCTTTATTCCGCCGCTCACTTTGAAGCAGCCACTGCTTTGCACGTGGCCCTCGCTGGCACTGAGCCGCGGTGTCATTATTTCCTAGGAGCACATTTGCAGAATGATGGTAGCTCTGTCCTAGAACAAAGGAGCCCGAAACAGCCCAAGGAGTGTCAGGGCACTGGTGGGAGCTGGTGGGGGGAGGCAGCAGAGCCTCAGCACTGGTGCAGCCCCACTGTGATAGTGCCAGCACAAGGGACGCTCGCAGCCTGTGGCACGCGGTGCAGCCTTGGTGACTGAGCTGTGGGAAGGCTGGTGCCTGGCAAGTGGGCTTAAAAACAGAAATAACACCTTTCTGGAAACAGAAACAGTGACACCAGAAGTCCTCCCATCTCTCTCTGTGCTCGGGGTAGCTGACTGAGCCATTGGGAACAACCCAGCGTCAGGCAATAGGAGTAGCTGCCCCTTTATTCTGCTTTTCAGCTTCTCCCTCCTCTGTTCATAGTTAAAGGCATAATTCTCTCTCATATCTCGCTTGGCAGCATGTCAGGAGCCTGTGCCAGGCAAAGTGGGAAGTGAGACTAAAGGATTTCCTTTACACATCCACTCAATGTAAAATTTTCTCAGTATTCACCAGATTGTTTTGCGTTTGCCCTTGAAAATGCTTCTTGTGCAGAAAACTCTCACCCACCCCTGTCCACCTGGCCTGAACCTCCTCGAGATCAGACCAATGTCTGGCTGTTCTCTGAACAGCCCCAGCTCTGTTCCAGTAGCAGGTGGAAACCCGAGGGCAGCATCCCATGGAGCCCACACAACAATGAGACAAACAAAGGAGGATGGTTTTTTGCAAGACAAGCCAGTATAAAAGGCATTTATTCCTTCCTTATAGATCATTACAGCTGAAAAAAGATTTTTCTGCTCAGAATTCAGATGCTTGGGATCCTTTGCTAAAAGGGCTGTGAGCTCTTCCATCTAATTTTGGAACAGATATATTCATACTGCTCCTGATGCACTTTGTTGTGTCCCGAAAGGCTGACAATCTGCTGGCAGAAATTGCAGGAAAATGCAAGTAAACCCAGAGAAATGGTGGTTACAGTGGAGGCAGTGCCTGCCACAGACCCAGGCCAGGTGAGCAGTCACTAACCTGTCCTGTGGCTCCAAGCTGTGCTGGCACATGCTGAGAGCCAGATCAGCCCAGGGATGGAGATTCCCACTGCACCATGTCCCCACTGCACCGTCACCCCCTGCTTGTCCCCAGGTGCCCTTCACAGGGAGTCCTGCCAAGGCTGGTGCACCCTTTCCCACTGCAATCTCTCCCCCAACATTTAGGGATGTTTTCAGGCAGGCCGTCCTTTTCCCCAGCTATAATGCAGAGTGTGACACTGCCCTGCCCTGGCAGGGGACAGGAGTTGCCTAATGCTGTCATTGGGGTCATTCTGGGGGATGGCTGTGTGTCCATTTGACATCTGCACTGTGCAACGTCCCCCTGATCCCCTGTGCTCCCTGCTCTGGGGTTCTGATCCCTCTTCTGGGGTTCTGATCCCCTGTGCTCCCTGCTCTGGGGTTCTGATCCCCCGTGCTCACTGCTCTGGGGTTCTGCCTTAATGCCTTTGCACAATATATATATATATGTATTTATTAGTCCTATGTTAAGCAGTTTAATGAATCCAGGCCTTTGGGGAGAATTAACAGTGAATTAACACTGCATCTGAAAAATTAAAGGAATAGTCAAGCAAATTTCTTTTTATTGACTTTTAGTGAGCCATTTAATCCAAACATCTCGTTAACTGCAGTATAACGATACACTATAATGGGTTCTGCAGTAAGAACAATTAGCTTTGCAATTAGCAGAAGAGTGAGCGCTCTGCAACCGGCTGCACTTGGCACCGGGCCGTCAGGAGCATCCCGTGGAGAGCGAACAACAGCGTTTCCATGGGTAGAGCAAAACCATTTGACTTTAAACCCCAGTAATATTTCTCCTATTCACCCCATGACCAAGGTGTGGGGCGAAGGTTGGCTGCTCAGGGCCATCTTATTTCTCCCTTGTCATTGGCATGGCATCGATCACTTGATTTGCAGGGTGGCCCTCAGAGCCCTGCAGTCATTAGCCCGTCCTGTCAGCGCTCAGCCCACAGCCTCCCACAGTGGCTACAGGATGGATTTGCAGGGGAGCCTGGGCTGGCGAGCGTGGCTGCTTCGGTGCAGGCATGGAGCACCCGCTGCTGGAACCCTGCCTGCCCTGGGGATGCTCCTGGGGAGCACGTGGACGGGTAGGCTGCATGTCTGAGGGCAAAGGTAGATATTTCTGCTATAGGAATTTTCTCTGTCAAAGGCAGAGTGTCTCTGTGGCTGCCCTCAAGCCTGTTTCTGGGAGAATATCCCCCTGGGATTGTGCTGAAGTGTGGGATGAAATGGCTATCCATCACTCCAGGCCTGCTCTGTCTGGAGCTTCTCTTCCTTGGAAAACTGAAGACAACAAGGTTTGACATCTCAGGCTATTGAATAAATAATAACCATCAAAATGTCAGCATTTAGGTTTTATTTAAATCTCCTCACCAACACTAACTTAAACTTTATGATGCACCATTACAGCCTCCAAGAGCGTTCCGCCTGCCAAACAATATGTTCCATGAAAACTGATATAATCTGCTTGTTATCTGCAGCACTGCCTTGTAGTGGGGCTTTATTGATTTTCTGCACAATCACAGTAAAAAGCCTTTTTTTCCCCTCTGGTATCTTTTTATGATTCTGGAGGATTTGTTTCCGCTCATCTGTCATTTTTCACCCACTCATATCTTGGCTGGTTTACAATGGTAAAAACCCACAACTCACTATTTATTTGCTGAACCACATTAACAAACAGAAGCTGGAGTGGAGATGAGGAGAACTCCCTGGAGCTGCATGGGCAGACAGACAGACACACAGACAGACACCTCGCAGGGGGTGCCTGGAGCAGGAGACAGGAGCTCACAGAAGCTCTGCCACCCTGGGAGGTGCTGGTCACATCCTGCCCACAGAGGTGTTAGGTGCTGGGGGACAGCGCAGTGAGGAGCGTGCTGGGGAGGCCCCGGGAGGAGGAATCGGGCTCTGCTGACACCGCTCTGTCACCGGTCTCTGCCTCAGGCAGGTGTCCCGGGACAAGGCACAGCTCTCTCAGAGCCACCACTCTCAGGGACCAGGGAAGGGCCACAGTTCTCCCAGGGAGAAATGGGGGGGATATGGGGAGCTGGTAAGTGACACAGAGATGTCACAGCGGTGGCTCTGATTTGGCCATCGATGTCTGAAGCCATCCCTCCTGCAGGGTGAATGTCCCCCTGCTCATGCTCACACCCTGCTCAGGGAGCTGCTGCCCTGTCCTCACTCCATCTCCAGCAATAATCTAAAGTCAATTTGCTGTAACAATTGAGACAGTTGCTTTTGATGAATTCCTGTTTGCCTTTAATTTGTTACAAGATGATGAGACTTAGAGGAAATGTTCAGCTGTCAGAAAAGTGCACTCTCAGACACTTAAATTTGTGAACTTTGATATCATTGACTGAGTCATTTTCCAGGGACTCTCTTTTAACTCCCGGTATTGTCAGTGCTGGGTTTTCTGTCTTTTTCACATTTTTGCTGGCACCAGGCTGAATATTTTACATTAGGAAGCCTACCTCTGCCTTGGTGAGATTTAGATGCTTTGAAATGTCACTTGCCATATGCTGCCATGATTATTATGAATTACATTCAGATGAAGAGCAGTTTCTCCCGGGTCTGAAGTGCCAGACCTTTGCACTTCACAGGATGCCAAAGAGCCCCTCATGAAATGCCAGTAATAAATAAATCTCATCTCTGCCCAACCAAGCACTTACTTCATTTTAAGCTTTTGAGTTGTTCCACTTTGAATTAAGGACTTGGGCTTGCAAGGGCCATGGCAGGGCTCAGCAGGGACATTGATCCCTAGTGGCACCAGGGTCCCAGCCTGGGGGGCTGGGTAATGCCAGCAGAGCCATTACCTCAGCCCAAGGCACTGGTGTAGGGCAACACTGCCCAGGCAGGGGATGCTGGAGCTCAATGCCAGACCCAAAACTGGGATGGTTTTCCAGCTCTTCCCCCACAATTTTGCTGCTGGTTCCCTTTAAAGCAGGCAGGGATACAAATGGGAAAAAAAAAAAATCTCTTTGCATTTCTGAGAGTTATGAAATAATCAGGTGGTGTTTCCCTTCATCACTACTAATCACAAGAACAAGCTCTCACAAGGAATTAGTTTGCACTAAACCTTCTGTAAATCTTCGAAGCCACAGATGAGAGATTGCAGAACTGGAGATTATGACTTTTAAGTTTAATTCATTACCTCAAATTAGCATCAAACTACACGGCACTGTAAGCAGAGCTCATGGCACAGCCCCTGCCCTGAGCTGCGCTGCACAAACCCAGCGGCTCCGGTCGGGTGAGGCAGAGCAGACTTGAGAGCAAGGCTGGAGAGGAGCAGTTCATGTTGGTGCGTGTTCCAAACAGGGTCTTCTCTTTGCTAGAAAAAATCATTGCGTTATTAGGCAAAATAGATTTTAGCATTGATTTATCGTCCCCTTTGGAGACACCTTTTGCTACGCTGTTCCGTTTAAGCTGAGCTAACAGCCTGGGCATAGGAACTGTGCCCCTGCAGCAGTGTGAGCCAGAGGTGAGGGAGGAGGAATCCTGTTGGGGAAGATGAAATAGGAAAACCTTATAAATATGATTGCCTGGCAAAAGATGCTGAGAATATAGAGACTATAAGCGAGATTGAAATGAAAGCCAGCTTTGAGATACCAAGCCTTAGTTACTGAACAACTGGAAAACAATGGTCTGGCCGCTGAAGCTAATCCCCCTTATGATTGAACAACACCCTCTGCTTGCAGACAGGTCCAAGGGTCAGAGCAGACCCTACTAGCTTGGCAGAAAGGGTCCAAAGAGTAGTTTTTAGGGTTTAAAATGTAACACAGTATGGTAATGTAATGATTCTTATAGGCTGTATGTAAATGCTATAGGATTTGTATCTTGTATTAGATTGGTTAATGAAAATGAGAATATTCAGCACAGAAGATGATTTATAGCATTGTAAATGAGAACCTCACACTCTATCTCTCTCTTTCTCTCTCTCTCTTGCTTCCCTTGCTTTTCTGCCCTGCCTCGAGCTGTGCCAGCAGCTCCAAGCAGGGCCCCTGTACCCACGCCTTTTGCAATAAACCTCATGTTCTAAGACCAACCTCAAGAGATCTCTCATCTCTCGCAGTCCCGACCGTCCAGACCAACAGCAGTTCCTACAGAAGTTTCCACAGAATCCTGCTCTTAGAGTTCCAGTGGGATGAGCTCCCATCTCCCTGGCAGGGGACAGAAAAGGGGCAGCAGGCTCTGGAGGGGTGTTAGTGATATTTGTACCTATTGAAAAAAAAAAAGAAGTCTGAAGACAGGAGATGAAGGACCTGCTGCGGGGGATGGTGGCTCTGCTCCCCAGCTCCTGGGGCAAAATGTAATAAAATTATTACAGCTTTCAAGAGCAGTGGAAATTTCAGAAATAATTTCTGAAACTTATGACTGTGAAATTTCAATAGTATCACTGAGGGGTGCTGGAAGGACCTGGGCGGTGGGAAACCCAAAGCTGGGCCACCACATTCTCTGCAGGGGGGCTGCACTCATGAGAGTGAGGGAAGAAGGAGAGCTGAGCCACCCTGGTCCTGCCAGGAGCAACATGGTCCCACTGGCCCTTCTCAAGGGGTGAGAGAGGAGAATGCAGAGGACAGGTCTGGCTCCAGAATCCTGGGAACATGCCACGGAGTGCACCTGCCCCCCACCATGCCAAGAGCCATCTGTGGAGGCAGCTCATTGCTCAACACACAATCCAGGTTCATTTATATGTGCACAACAGAGGGAAATGGCTTTGCTGCTGGGATCAATCCTTCAATCTAATGCCTCTCACTCCATTGTAACTGTATTTCATAACCTGCTCGAGGATTTTCAGGTTTTTCACTTGACGGAACAACAGCTGTGGAGAGAAGGACGTAAGGATAAAGAGCTCTCTGGTTTCCATTCAATGCAGAATGACCTGGGCAGGAAAGGAAAACTCATGAGCTATGATGATACACAGCTTATGTCTGTGCTGCACTCGTGATGCTCTGTGTTACAGCTTTGTGGGGTTTTAAAGCAGGGGTCACCACCTACTTGAGCATCTTCTGCTACTCACTAAATGCTCCTGCCAGCACATGGCTGTGCCTCAGCCTCTGTGTGAGGGGAGCGGGGCTGGCCAGGCACAGCCAGAGCACTTTTGCCAACCCAAAGGGGATCTGGCAATGGCAGAGGGGGATCATGAGGGTGCAGGGGGGCTGGGTGAGGGATCCTGGTCCCTGCAGACCACATTCCCTGAAAGGCTTTTCCAGGCCACCTGCCTGGCAGCCACTGTAGACAGGGAGGCAGCCACGGCACTGCTCACTCCCAAGTGCTCACAGCCTGAACCAAAGGCTGTGGCAGTGTGGGGATGGCCCAGTCCTTCCTCTGTGCCTTCAATCAGGTGATGCTCTACTGAGCCAGAAACTGAACTGCAAAAGCCATTAGATCCAGCAACAACATGACCAGGCTCATGCTCAAAACCACAGACAGAGCTGTCTCCCCAGACCGAACCACCACTTCTCCTCCCAATCTCGTTTGCATTCATTTTTCATCACCCTGGCTGTGCTGGGCTGCAGCTGCATCGCAGTGTCCCAGGAGAAGGGCTGGGGTGGGCTTTTCCATCTTGGTTTTGGAGCAGACCGACATGGGGAGTGCATGACCTTGAGCCCTGGGCAGAAGCCAGCAGGGATACTTCCACACGGGCTCCTGGACCCTGTCCTGGGGGCAGGGGGGACCAAGGGCTGGTCCCCAAGTGCCACCTCGTCCCCAGAGCTTGCTCCCACCACAGCGGGGCCAAGCCCAGGCGTGTCTGGCAGCACCGACCCTGTGTCAGGAGGGCAGCAGGGGGTCAGGACACGAATACCCCATGCCCCACACCTGCCTGCACAAGGGCACACGCCCCCATGGCAGCAGTACCATAACAGTCCATTAATTATGCCATTTAATTAGATGACAAATATTCATATTTCAGTAATGACTCTGCTCGTGCTGCATTTAGCTCCTCGCGCTGCAGTGACGCAGCCTCCACCCGTTCGCTCACTCCTAATGAACAACCACTTAGAATTTTAAAAAGTGGAGAATATCTTTCTGAGTTAATTAGCTTGAAATTAGCTTAATCACAGCTCATTTAAACTTATCTAAACAACAGCATGAGGAACTCTAGGAAAACTTGGGCTCAGCCTTACTCAGCTTTCCACCCAGCGAGCCGGCCGGCTGGGGGTTTTACTCCTCTGTATCAGACTGATTTGAATATTAATAGTGTGTGTCCTGTTGCATTCAGCTCATGCAGATCCAGCCCACAACTACTTTATTTACCTGCTCTGCCTCCTGCAATTGCTGTCAGGAATAATGAATAAACCCCGAATTTGATCCTGAACAGAGAAACGTCATGCTGGAACAAGTTTATTATTTCATGTGCTTTTCAGGGTTCCTGAACATGATGTTAAGATCTGATCAATTGAACATCTGGGTTTCCTGGAGGCTGAGGCAGGATCATGCAATATTTACATCAATATTCTGAGATCAAAGAAGGCTGCAAGTCTTCGAAAAAACCTCCACGCAGAGGGATAAAACGGAGTTCAGGAAACCACAGCTGAAACCCAAGTCAAGCCCTGTCCTGTCCAGACAGAACCTGACAGAGAAGGACACGAGGAGGTCCCTCAGTGCCATAGAGAACTGCTGGGACTTGGGTACCATCAGAAGGAAGGGATCCGTGTGATCCTGGCATCCATTTGGCCCAGTGCAGAGAGTGACAGCACACCTCGGGAGTTTGTTCTCATGTGCTCCCACCCAAACTGCCATGTTTTTAACCTGCTCTTAGCTTCAACTTCAAAGAGGGAGGCAGACCCTTTAATGCTGAATTTCAGCTTCCAGAGCAAGTTCCACAGCACATTCCCCCTGTGAGCAGCTGGGAGCTGCCTGGTAGGAGGAGATGCTGATGGCAGTGCCAGCCCTGCTGCTACTGCAAGTATGGAGGGGAGCGGAGAAGGGTGAAGGCAGAAACCCTCAGAGATCTCATTAGTGGGAAGCATCCTCCAACTGCTGCCATATGGTTGTCAAAGCCTGGCCTGCTCAGGGTTCAACCACAGCACAGAGAAGCATGTCCCGAGCGCAGAGGGGAGCATGGACAGGCTGGGCTGGGCTGGGCTGATGCAGTTACCTCTGACCAGAGAGGTCTGGGCTGCAGGTTGTTCCTGAGCACACGCCAAGCTGTGTCACAGCCCCCTGCCCGTCTCCTCGCTGCAGAGATGGAGAAACACCCATCCATCCCCACTGCAGGGCAGTTGCTAATGGAATCAGAGGTGGAACGTGGGAGGCCCCTGTCTCAGTTCCATTACACCAGGCTCAGGCACGTTCTGCCGAAGATGAGGAGCAGCTCAACCTGGCATGTTCTGCTTGGGATGACAGGCAACTCACCCAGGTACCTCTCTAATTGCAGATTTGCTGCATGAGCGGATTATTTTCACTGTGTCAGTACTTCCCAGAAGGAGCTCCCTTCAGGAACACTCTTATTTCCCATATAATGGAAAATGTAAGTAGTATTTAGGGCCTGTTTCACCACTCTGGTATTTGTGCCACTCTCATTAGCTGTATGAGGCAGCACTGTGCTGCACCACAAGTGGAGCAACTCCTGTGTTTTTAAATCAGACACAATATCAAAATACTTCAGGGCTCCTTCAGCAGAGAAACAAACACCCTCTGCCCACTGCAGTGATACCTGGTCTCTCTGGCTTAGTCATTTACTCTGCAGTTAGCAACAAGGTGAATTTTAATTCCAGACCATTTTTTCAGTCCTGCTGCTCCTTGTGTGTGTGTTGTGTCTAATAACAATGTGAGCCATATGGTGCCTCCAGCACTGGGACTGCAGCCATGGGGTAACAGATGCAAAATGGCCCAAGATAATAGATGGAAAAGTTTGTCTTCTCACTTTTGAGGAGCTTGAAGAGCTACCAAAAACAGCAACGTGAAATATTCAGCAAATTAAACATGGCTGGAGCACATAAAGTCCAACCCAGCTGGAAATTAGTTCTTCTGGGGACCCTTTCTAGGACACTTTGGAGGCACAACTCCAGAACCGTGTCTGCAGGATGCGCTGCCTGAGAGCTGCTAAAACATCTCCTTCACCAATCCTTTTGGGAACTGCCCAAAAAATGTCCATCAGAGCCAATTGGGCAGGGCCTGGAGCAGGGAGAGGGGTGAGATGGCACCTTCAGGTCCTTCCCTTGCCTGGATTTGAAACTCCCAGACTCTTTTCCTACCCTGGCCTTGCCTACAACACACAACTGAGCTCTGCAGAGTCCTGCCTTACCCAGACAGGCAGGTCCCATTGTCCAAGAATTTCCAAACTCATTGGCACAAAATAATTGAAGCAAAATGAAAATTAGATTCTAAGAGATAACTTTTACAGCTCCTGCAAAGAGCAGAACTGGTAGAGGACAAGTCAAAGCAGTTCCCAGCCCATGTCAATACTGGGCTGAGACCCCACTAGGGCTTGGCTTTGCTGCCAGCTCTTCCCAGCCCCTTGGCTGCTCTGACACAGGGAAAGGAACAGACTGGAAGGCAGGAGTGGATTGAACACCAAGGAAAGCTCCTGAGAATGGTGTGTTTGGGTTCATTGCTCTCAGTGCATGGCCTGAGTGGTGAGGAGTTGGTATTGCTCATTAGAAAGGCATTAAAACAGGACTTACAAATGACTGTGGAGTTCCACAAATGCCATCGCTCCATCAAACAGTTATTCAGTTATTGATTTGCATTAAACAAGTAGATAAATACTTAATCTGAGTAGGAGCAGCACTCTCATCATAAAGTGAATTAGTGCCTAAAATGTCTCTGGCTCATTAGCAGACTCAGAGCTGTGTCACTGCTCCCAGGTCTGCAGCCAGAGCTGTTCATTACCCACATCCCCCCAGACCCCACGGCTGAGCACCCCAGGCTGCAGGACACGGCAGGGTGGCAGCGGAGCCACAACCTGCTTTGTCCAGTCCCTCCAGCAGAGGATCCATGGGTAGCAGGAGCAGCTTGGGGGCACACAGCCTGCTCTCACTGACGGCAGAACTGAGGCACCTCCCAGCCTGCCTTCCCTCGGCACCCCGGCCCTGTGACAGAAATTAGCTGTAATGAAGTGTGGGGTGCCAGTGGAAGGGAACAGCCGGAATCTGTTGTTCCTGCAGCTCCTCCTACAGCGCAGGCTGTCCTGGGGGGCTGTGCTGGGGCACAGGGGCCATCCCTCCCCACCAGTGTCTCTGCAGAGGGGTGCACCGACCCGCTCTCATGTTCCCTTCTCCCCGTGGGTCACATCCCTCTGTGACACTGGGGCTGGCTCCAGGCTGCTGGCAGAGGCAGTGTGGTATCAGGACTGGCAGAAAGGCCACGGATGGAGGCAGGAGAACTGTAAATAGTTTTAAAAGGTAATTAAGACTTTGGACAACTTTCTTATTACAGGTGGGAACTAATATTGATAACGATCTTCCTGAGCTATTCTCCTGTGGAAGGATTTGCTGCAGGAAAGCAACTGAGCAGCATATTAAAAAAAATCCATTCTCATCATCCCTTTTCACATCCCATCTTGCTTCCCAGGGCGCCTCCTCTCCTCCCGTCACCTATCAACAAACAAACAGTTTGGCTCTAATTGCGAAGGACACGCTTTAAAGTTGGGAGCTGCGAGCCCAGCGAGATGGATGGGCGGGATGGGATGTTCTCCACACTGACACCGTGTCCCGGCACGGGGCGGGAACAGTCTGGGCTGATTTACTTTAGATTTGAGCTGGGAGTAAATTGGAAGACATGAATCATCTTGACGCAGATGCTCCAGAGATGGATTACCTGGTTTGGCAGCTTGCTCCTCTCTTTCCACAGCCATGCTTTTCTCCTTTCAGTGAAGTTTCATTTCCCAGACACAGAAGCTTCCCACTCCATGCCCCAGGGAGCCCTATGTCACTCTCCAGGTACTCCCACGGCCAGGCTGAACCGGTGGCTGCCAGAGCCACTGGGTGATTCCCGCCGGTTGGAAGCTGGTGTTGCTCTCCAGACTCAGGCCTAGGGCTCCCTCCTTTCACCTGGCACCTCCAGACTGTCAGCCACAAATAGTGTTGGGCTGAAATAGTGCCACATTAGCTCTATCTCCTACATAAGTGAGTGCAAAGTGCTCGATCTCTTTCTGCGCCGGCTGCTACGGGTGTTCAGCACATCCCTTCCCAACTTCTTCTCCCCAAGAATGGCATCTTCTTTTAAGACATGCAGCTGAGCAGCCACATGCAAGGAGCCACGTGCAAGGAGCTGCTGCCCCTCACTGACAAGTGACTTTTGCCTTCTCCATCAGTCACTCTATGGAAACCAGAGCTGGAAGCACAGAGAATAATGCTGTTCCACATTTCATTCACCAGGCAGATGGACTCTCCCACTGTGATCTCTGTGGCTCCAGCAAAAGGCAGCACACCAAAGAAAAATCTTGACTCACTTGTGCGATGAGGCAGGACTCAGCCTTGCTCTAGTCCCGCAGGCCTAAATTCCCGGTCAAATAAGGTCCAGACACTTTCTCACCTTAAAGATTTCAGAACTTCACACCACAAATTATGAGCTAAACAGGCAAATAAGCCCCAGCCCCATTTTGCAGTGATTGCAGCAATCAGAGCCCAGCTCAGGTTGGCTCCCAGGGACTGTAAATCCTGAGCTCTGCAGGCACAGCCCCGGTTGATGGTTGATAGCAAGTGATTAGCCTTAATTCCACTCTTCCTCTCTTTTAAGATGGTTCATCTGGAGCCCCCACAGTGATCCTCTGATCACAGCCCTGCGCAGGAGCAGGGCCGTGCGCAGGTGGCAGAGGCTGCCTCTGCTCCTGCTCAGCCACCTCCAGCCTCCCCTTCCTGGTTTCCTTCTTGCCTCCAGCTTAACTCCTGCTGGAGCTGATTTTTTCTTGGTGGGAGGGGATTTGGAAGCAGAGGGAAATCTGGGGATGGAAGCAGCCCTCTCCTGAAGGGTCGTTAGAGGAGCCCTGCACCTGACACAAGCTGCTGCTCTGGGGCAGGTACATTTTGGGAGCCAACCTCTCCTGCCACTCACAGCATCCAAGCCCTGACTTGGGACATCCCCAGCTCTCCCCGAAGCTGGTGTTCCCAGACTATGCCATTCCCCAATGTTTCCACCTGGCCTGTGGGGCTCTGGAGCCTGTCTAAAGAACATGAGTTAAGAAGCAGGTTGTCTGCATTTATTTTTAAGAGGTGGTGGATTTTTGATCACAGCCTTGCTTCCTCCCTCCTCTCCATCCCCTTCTCCAACTTTCTTTGAACAAATCATTCCATTTGCAGAGTCCTGTTGTTTAATTTTGCCAATTGCTGAGTCTCAACCTCCCGTTAATTGGTTTTGCCCGTCTTTGTGCATTCCGTTAAATGAGAAAATGCCACACATAAAATTTTAATTTTGAAAGCTGCCTTGTTTGTTTTATATTGAAATTACCCACGCCACGCCGGCCTGCAGAAACAGACGCTTTCTCATTTCATTAAAAACTCTTTGTGATGATAAAAAGCAGCAGAAATGAGATAAAAAGTGGTGTTTCCTTAAAGGCACATGAAAGTGAGAGAGATAAATCCCATGTATTGTAGGGATCAAATCCAGCGCAAGGCTGCGAAGTGGCGATACCAGCAAGGAGGCTGTGCCGGCGCAGCGCAGTGCAGCAATAGCTCCTCTCCCAGGACGCTGCAGGCTCTGCCTGGCCTGGCCTCTGTCACCCACCAGTGCTTCTGTCCCCTCTGTCACCCACCACTGCTTGCCTCTGGGTATCTGCAGGGAAGCGCACAGGAGCCCTCCGGCTGTGTGCATTCCCAGCCCAGCGTGTCCCCAGACCTGCTGATGGCTGGCACGGTGAAACCATCAGTGCTCAAAGCAACAAGGGCAGAGGGGCCGTTTGCTGCCTGGCAGGTGGGTATGGGGAAGAGGACCAGCTCCTTCCTCTGCAGCCCCATCTTTCAGACCTGGTGTGTGAGCACACACGGTGGATTTAACCTGCTCCTTGGGAGGGACCCTCAGAAGGACCAAAGCCCTCAGCAGCTTCAACCACTCTCCAACAGCTGCTGGTCGTGGCAAAGCAAACTTGTTGTCACTACTTTGCGGTCCCTTGCTCTGGAGCAGATGTGACCACTGAGCACAAAGGGAGCTGAGGCCAGTGGAAGCTCCTGTGCACGGGGAGGTGTTCGCTGATCCCTTGGGTGCTCAGTGATCCCATATTTATTCTGCCCAACGGGATCTGTAAATCAGCACAAATGAAGAAAAAACTTCCAGCTTCAGACTTGATTGCTTCACTTCCCTTAACATCAAAGTGAGTTTTTTCTACTTGATTTTCAATGTTCTTCAGCAGTTGCTGAATTGCTATTCAGCTTTGCACAATTTTTCCACCCACTGCCATTTTAAAGGTCATTTAATTATTATTACAAAGAATTATGAAAAGATAGAGAATTGTTTAAATGCCTTAAGCTGCAACAGGTTATTGGCATGGATTTTTTATAGTCATGTTAAATGGATCAGTATTTACTGCTCAGGAGCCTTTCATGGCACTGTCACCTGGTGATGCTCAGAGCACTGAGCCAGCCCAGCAGCGCTGCAATGGGAGGTGCTCAACTGCTCCCTTCTGGAATAGTCAAAGACATTTCTTTGGAAATTTCAGACCCCCAGTCCCCACAGCATTCCTCTCCAGGAAGCTCTGGGCAGCTCTGCAGACCCTCCTTCAGGACCATGGGGATTGCAGCTGTGTGGGAGCAGCCCAAAGCATGTGATAACAGCAAATCCCAGAAACTGAGGCTGATGGCAGGGCATGGCACCTCCTGAGGAGTCAGAACAAGCTGCTGGGTCACTGCTGTTCATGGTTCTTAAGTAGCTGTTGCATATACAGGTTTTTCCCTTAATTTCATCAGCACATTAATGAGTGTCTGTTCAAGCAAACCTAAATGGGAACCAAAGTCCAGCCTCCTGTTTTCACGAAAACATGTTTTCTACCAAAATGCAATTATTGCTGCTAAATGGGCAACTTTCCACCTTCACAGAAACACTGTGTGGAGCAGGGAGCAAAGAGGCAGGATCGCCAACAGGGACAGGGGTGAGGCACACCAGATCCACCTCCTGCTCCAAGCAATTGGAATTTGGTGGTAGTTACTGGAGAGAGAATTTAAGATTATAAACCAAAGGACAAGTTTTCATTTCTGCACATCAGATTGGACAGACAAGCCCAGCAAAGAACATGCGTTTATCACCAGGACTGGAAGTGGCATTAACCAGCTTTGGCTTCTCATTCACCTGCTCTCTTGCATCACATCATCCTTCTCAGCCCAAATGCTCGTTCCACAAAGCTGGGACAATCAACCAGAACATTTACACTAAACTGTAAAGCCTTGCTTAGGCCTCTAGGTGGAAGGCTGAGAAAGCAAATACGATTCTTAGGAAAGGCGTAGTTGTCCCAAAGAGCAAAACAAAAGTGCAATCACTTCTTTGCCCCCTTTCCTTGATGTCAGCTGTGAATGAGGTGTGTGGGCTTGGGAGGATGTTAAGACTGGCGAGTCTTAACTGAAACTGTCTGACAAACAGACCTCAGATCCCACACACTGAATATTGTGTCTCTTGAGTCTCCACTCCAGAAGCTGTTTAGCAATAAATGCATCACTCCTGCACACTGTTGTGTAAAAGTGGAAAGACAGGCTGGGGCCGGGCTGGGCTCTCCCACCGTGGCACAGCAGCAGGACCAGGATTGAGGCTGGGGGTGGCAGTGGCCCAAGCCGCCAGCCACAGCATCCTGAGTACGGTGCTGTGCCAGGGGAGCTCCCCGCGCCCCGGACACCAAGCAAATCCACATTTCCCCAGCAGCAGGCAGAGCCCGGCTCTGCTCCAGCCCCACACCAGCACGACGCGCCTCGCGCCGGGGAAATCCCCGGCCGAAGGGAGCGAAAGCACGGTCTTGCCTCACTTCGCTGGGTTGTTCCCACAGCAGTGCGAGCGCAGGGAGAGGCCGGTCCTGGTTGCTCGGCTGCATGGTGAGCGTTGCACAACTGCTGCGAGGGCTGCGAACGCGGCGCTCCGCCGCCGGTACCGCACAGCCCAGCCCTTGTCCGCGCTCGTGGCCGTGCCAGGCATCGGGAACAACCCTTCCCCTGCTTCGTGGGCCAGCTTACACCTTCTCCAGGTGTAGCCTGAGCAGGTAGGAACCACCTCCTGGCCGCTGCCTGCCACCACGCTGACACCTCCTGAGTCATATCAGACGGGCGGCTGGCGCTGAGATGACGGGAGCCGCGAGCGGAGCTGCGGCTGTTTGTCTCGGTGCCCCGCTGGGGCGGCTGTTTGTCTGT
>VWZW01001166.1:534617-556200 GCA_013397115.1 Edolisoma coerulescens | reverse complement strand
GGTGCGGGGGTGCGGGGCCGCTGCTAACTCCACTGCTAACGCCGCTGTCGCCCCGCAGGTCCGGGCGCTGAGCGGAGGCCGCGAGTCCCCCGCCGGGAGCCATGAGCGCGGGCAGCGTCGCCCCGGGCTGGCCTGAGGCGCTGCCGGCCGCGGCCCGGCCTGCAGCNCAGCGGGGATGAGCGGCAGCGAGAGTCCCGACGGGCCCGGGGACGGCCCCGAGCTGCAGCTGAAGGTGGATTTCTTCCGCAAGCTCGGCTACTCGTCGGAGGAGATCCGCGTTGTGCTGCAGAAGCTGGGCCTGGGCGCCGACACCAACACGGTGCTGGGGGAGCTGGTGAAGCACGGCCCGGCCGAGCGGGACGGCCCCGAGGCTCCGCCCGAGCCCAGCGAGGCCCCGCTGGTCGCTCGGGGCGGCGCCGGCAACAAGTCCCCCGCGCCCGGCCCCGAGGAAACGGAGAGCGACAACCTGAAGCCCATCGTCATCGATGGCAGCAACGTGGCCATGAGGTGCGTCCGGGGTGGGCGCGGGGCTGTCGGTGTGTGACCGCTGGGTATGAGCTCTACCAGGCGCACAGAGCTCGGAGACGAAGAACTGTGGGTCGCTCGCTCAAAGCAGCCGCTTCTGGGTGCTTGGAAGGGGGCTGGTAGTGCTTTCTGAGGTGCCTCTCCAACACGCACGGCTCTCACGAGGACGAGCATCACGTTTGCCCGTGCGGGCCGGTCTTGGCCCTGCTCTGCCCGCCCAGAGCCGCCAGTCACGAGGCAATGATGAGGGCAGCAGTGCTTCCTTTGAAACAGGCATTTCCTCCTGTTCTCCCTCGCTGAGGGGATAACTGAAGAGACGTTGTCCTCTTAACTAGTGGCTTTGTGTAAGTTTCCGTAGCAGGAAATTGCTCAATAAATAATTACAGGGTTAATTAGAGAAGGCTTTGTAATATGGAGCTCCATTGGAGACCTGTCTCTAAGTTGTGCCTCTTGTATTTTGGTGACTTTCTGTACAAGGTAGAGAACGATTAGATGTCAAAGGTGTCACCAAGGCAGGGCTGTGGCTCATCTTCAGCATCTCATGTGTCCCAGTGTTGCTGGAGCAGGTCCTGTTGGACACTGTGACCAGAGACCCCAAAATACATGGAGCATCCAGAATCTCAGGGCTGGATATTTATTGGTGTGATGTCCCCAATTTTCACCGTGGCTTTCGCTTCCACAGTGGTGAGCATTGCTTGCCCTCACCCCAACCCCAGCAGTATGCATTCCCCACCTCTGCACAGCAGGGGTTCTGGGCTCTTGAAATGTAACACACCAGGTTCTGAATTGGGTTCTGAAATCTTTTTTCTGTTGCAGTTCAGAAGCTGCCTCCTTTGTTGCTTATGTTTGTGTATGCAGATTTTATAAAAAATAACCCTGGGTGCAGGTGGAGCTGCCGGGTGGGTTGCAGTAGGTTTGTCTGAGGTGAAGGTGCTGCGTGGAGGTTTGTTTGCAGGTGTGGTTTTCTCCAAGCCCTGGCTGACAGTTCTGAGAAAAGATGGGGCACAGAGTCCCAGGGTGAATGAGGAATGGTGATGGCAGTGGAACAGGGCTGGAGAGTGAAAGCTGTGCCTGGTATCCCTTAAGAGAACATGTTCTTGTTCCTACCCTCTCCTCAACTCTGGGAACATTATGGAAAATGGCCTATTGTGAGCCCAGGCTGATAAGTGACTTTGACAGCAAAGTTTACCTTGGATAAGTGCTTGGGCTTTAACAGCAGGATTGGCTGTGTTTGTTAATGAGGAGCCTCTTACCGGTGAAAGTTACCCTAAAACGCAGAGGGGGAAATCACAGCAGCTGTGAGTCAGGGCAGGCCAGAGCCCAGGGTCTGACATGAGAGAAGCAGTCTGGGTTTTTTTAAGCGATTTGCTAGAAGGGGAATTCCATTCTGAAACTTCCTGTATTGATGGTGTGATGCTCCCTGCTGATTCATTTGCAGTGTGTACTGTGGCCTCCCTCAACAGCTCTTGACAAACTTATGCAAATCATAGTGGAAATTAGCTGTTACTTCCTTCTAAGGGAATTTTTCTTTGGCTGCTGCCAAATCAGATCAGCCCAATTAACTGCCTTCTGGAGGCCTGAAGTTGGTAGCAAGGACTCAAAAAAAGAAAAAACAAGCAACAACCCAAAACAACAACAAAAAATTTTTTTCACTTTTATCTCTAAAAAAATTGCAGTAACCCGTGCCTGGCTATTTATAGCTAAATCCATCTGATATAGGAGAAAACTTTTAGAGCATCTTCTGATGGTGATTGTCAGCCTTCTGTAATTTAGGATTCTTATTGGAGTTATGTTAAGTGTCTCTTTAGGTGTTAGTTCTGTTGCCAAGTGCTTAGTTCTTCTAGAATAACTACTTTTGTACAGCTCTTCAACTTTCTTTGTAGTTTCAAAGAAAGGGTGAGGCTGGAAGGGGAAGTGAAATTTCTCTGTAGTGGTGCTGCAACAGTGCCTCTGCAGGAGTGGCTCTGGTGAGGGGCCTACTGAGCTGCCAAGGGGTGGTGGGAGCTGAAATGTCATTCAGGTACAGATGGAAGGAGTGAGACTTGGGACAGGTAGTGCCCAGGAAAATCTTACTGAATTCTGAGAGCAGTTCCCTTTGGTGTAGTGCATCTTCCCAGAATGCTGTCACAGAACACAGGCGGTTGGATCCCCAGAGTGACATATCAGGCTGGAATAGAAGTGTTGAAAGTTTGCCAGAATCACTATCAGCAGAAGAGCTGATTGCACTGTAAATACTAGTGCTTGTAAAACAGGAGGGGTGGCTTCCTCCTAGAAATTCTGGAAACTTATTGATATGACCTAATGAGTAATTAAGAAGCTTTTTACATCGGTACGTGGCTTCTGACAAGGTTGTCAAACTTTGTTCTCCAACTGCCGTGAGCTGTTCACTCATCCAACACTGATCACAGGAGATGTTACTGCTTTGTCCAGATAATGCATTTGTAGATGAGGTTTTGAGCCATCATGGAATGAATCATCTTTCCTTGAGGTGAGAGTGCATAAAATATCTTGTTTTCCTGAAGTGATCAGAACAACTTTGCAAGCAAATCCCCACTGAGGGTACCGTGCACCCTGGCAGGAAGCAGCCACTGGCATTAACTGTCAGAGTAGCACAAAGGGGTTTCGGATCACATTGTGCTCTGGGCTAAAAATAACCATCGGAAGTCCAGGGTTGAAGCAGAAGCTGTTTCAGAGCAGCTGCAACAGTTCCAGCTGCTGTCTCCCTCCCTCCCAGTGAGTATTCAGGTGTTTACTGGTATCCTAAGGTGCTGAAATGAACAGGGATGCTGGGCAGGTCTGAGTGAGGGCGTTGTTACACAAGACAAGCACCTGTGTTTGCTGCCTGTGCTCCTCAACACTTTACTGAAGCTTGTCCTAGTTGCTGGCTCCCTCTGCTCTATGCATTGCCTGACTAGCCTGTACTGAATCATGAAGGAGTTAAAGTCTTAATTTTCTCCTTTGCAGCCATGGGAATAAAGAAGTATTCTCCTGCCGAGGTATCCTTCTGGCTGTCCAGTGGTTCTGGGACAGGGGACACAAGGATATTACAGTCTTTGTGCCGTCATGGAGGAAGGAGCAGCCCCGACCAGATGTACTCATAACAGGTATGAAAATATGAAAACCAAAAGTAACTTTTCAGGCTGACTGCTCTGTCACTTAGTGAGCTTGCAGAGTTCTGGCTGAGTCAGTAATTAACTTCAGAATGGAAAGTCTGAGTAGTAGGAGATGCAATGAGCTGAACTGACCAGGGAGAATTAGTCATTAACTTCTCCCCTAAGCCAGCTTTTGCCTGAATCAGTTGGAATAATTCAGAACACAAGGAATGCAATACTGCTCTGCTTCCTAACTTCTTGTCTTATTTCTTGAATTTTTTCCTCTTGCAGGCACACACTTTGTGCTTTGTATTTAACTGAAGCATATTTAGCCAATTATTCAAACTGAGGGGAGTTTTCTCTGAACTTGCAAAGAGCTGAGATTTGAGTAACTCAGAGCAGTGATGAGCAGGGTTGAGTACAGTCTGGGTTGTGGAGAGATGGAATGACTTCACACCAATTTTTTTTCTTCATTCATAATGTTACTTTATCTGTGCGAAGGCCTTCGGGCTGTGCAGCTGCGCTCACGGTTGTGTTTGCTCTAGACCAGTACATTCTGCGTGACCTTGAGAAGAAGAAGATCCTGGTGTTCACGCCGTCGCGGCGGGTCGGGGGCAAGCGCGTGGTGTGCTACGATGACCGGTTCATAGTGAAACTGGCCCACGAGTCCGACGGCATCGTCGTGTCCAACGACACCTACCGGGACCTGCAGAACGAGCGTCCCGAGTGGAAGAAATTCATTGAGGAGCGTCTGCTGATGTATTCCTTTGTTAATGACAAGTACGCTCACATCTTCCTGGGCTTCTAAGAAAGATCCGTGTGAGCATGCTGGCTTGTTCTAATGAAGCAATAGCAAGTGATGCGTGGAAAGAGAAAAATGCTAGTAAAGAAATAAAGAAAAGCCGTAGGATACAAAGGCAAAAGAAGTTGGTGGCAGCTCAGTAGCTGCTCCTATCTTGGCGCTAGGAGCCCCAAGGAGAGCTCACAGGACAATTATTAGCAGGCTAAGCAGCAGGTACCAATTCTGGTCAACAACCAAGCATTGAACCTCTTCTGTGCCTGAAGGGAAGCATTTTGTGCTGGTGTGGACTGGATGGCAGGAGGGTTATCTCTGTGAGAAATAAGAGAGCTTTGTAGGGCTCAGATAACTTTTGATCCTCAGTGAAATAGGAGGCTTTGAGAAGAAATCAAACCTCAACTCAAAAAAGTGAACTGCTTCTGACTGAGATTTGTTTTTCTTTAGGTTTATGCCTCCAGATGATCCCTTAGGGCGTCATGGCCCCAGCCTGGATAACTTTCTTAGGAAGAAACCTGTAGTTCCAGAACACAAGAAACAGCAGTGCCCTTATGGTAAGACCTGCCTTCTTTATGTGAAGAACAAGGTGTCTGTGCAAGTGTCATTCATAGTCTTGTCAAATCCAGCTGGTCATTCCATGCTCTGGCTTTCCTTACAGGGAAGAAATGCACTTACGGAATTAAGTGTAAGTTCTACCATCCTGAAAGGATCAACCAGCCCCAGCGCTCGTTAGCTGATGAGCTCCGTGCCAATGCAAGGCTGTCGCCAACCAGAAGTACCAGTGCCAAGGAGGAGAAAAAGGGCAAAAGGGGTTCCCAGGCAGAGCTCTTGTGCTCTGTGCCCACAGAGAGCAGCAAAAGCTCTTTGCAGAAGGTCTCTACAGAGAGAAAGAGCTTGGCCCACAAAGCCAAGCCCAGTGACGTTCCGCTTCAGGCCAAAGGCTGTGTGTCAGACAGTGTCTCCCCTGACAGGTACCAGCAGCCTCACATGGACTCTCTGTCTTACATCTCTCAGGAGCATCTTGACTCAGGCATTGGGTCTCTGGAGAGCCAGCTGTCTGACATGTGGCCTCACAGATGTACCAGTCACTGTGACCATTCCCATGCGGAGCAGGTGGCCGTCTGCACCTGTGGTAGGCAGAGACCTGTCTACCCACATTCTCCCAGCTTAGAGCAGAACGGCCTGGTCTCTTACAAGCATGGCTCCCAGAAGTCTTCTTCCTCTGGTGCTAGCTTCTTGCAGTACAGCCCTGAGATGTCTCACTCAGGAGCACCCCACTCTCTCTCAGGCTACGGAGTACCTGTGCACCCAGGTACCGCGGGGCAGTACAGCCTGCCCAGTGAGTTCAGTGCTGCCCTGCCCCACTCGCGGGAGTTCTGGTCCGAGCCGTACCCACTGCCCCAGGTGAGATCCCCCGGTGTGCGTGACCCCCGTGCGGTGCAGAGGGCCCCGGGGCCAGCGTACGGGGACTCGGGGCCCTGGGCTGGCTCGGAGCAGTTCGCTGAGGAGCGGGCCAGCGTGCACGTCAAGCTCTGTGGCATCTTCCACCCCCACCTGGTTGATGCTGTGATGAGCCGCTTTCCCCAGCTGCTAGACCCCCAGAGGTTGGCAGCAGAGATCCTCACCTACAAGGCCCAGAACCCAGGTATGTGAGGCAGGTGCCAAGGGCAGCCAGGCATGGCAAGAGTTCAAGGGGCTGTTTTTGCCTCTGCAGCTGCCACAGATGCCTTCTGAGTGCTTGTTCTTATTCTTTTGGAAGTACTGGGCTCCAGCTGGAGGCTGGGTTCCAGATGTGGTGTGCTCACAGCAAATTCTGCTCCAGCTATGACTGCAGGTCTGTGGGAGAAGTGAGAGCACTCCGGGGTCAGCAGGAAGGGAGGCTGCAGTTCTAGAGCAGGACTGTTCCTTTGGGGTTCATGGGAGTCTGGCACACCCTGAATTCTGCAGTTGTCCATAACTGGATGCGAGAGAAGTGGGTGCTGCCTTTGTAGTGGCCTAAGGCTAGTTCTTGAGAACCCGAATGCCTTGTCAATGCTGTTGTTAGGTCCTGACTAAGCCTCTTCACTAAATCCCACTGTTCAGATCAGCGGCAAATGTTGGGTTATTAATGTAATCTGAAGCTGGGTTTATCTGACTGGTTTTACTGGTGCACTTCTTGAATGATGTTTTCCACACCCCTCCCACCTCAGCTTATCTTCCTGAGGTGAGGCAATTCTGCCACATGGACCACAAGTGCTTAGTGAGCTGCTCAGCTCCCAGGAGCACAGCCCTTGCTCGGGAGGAGTAGCTGGCCATGGCTCCAGAGCTGCATGTGAGTTGTATGTTGGGCTTGTGCTGAACACTGCAGTGTCAGAGCAGGTGGGTGAGCTCAGCGTGCTGTGAGCGCTGCTCTGGAACTGTCACTGCTCTGTGTCCCGGGCTGGCTCTGTACAGCACTGACAAGGATTTGTTATGTGCCTTTTGCCTTCAGACAGCAATAGAACAGCTGCATCACATCTGGACTGCTGCCAGGGCCCTTCCAAAGGAGTCTTTAATATTTTGCTCTGTAAAGCTGTTGTTTCATCTTCTTCCTCACCAATATTCCCCTGTCCACTTCGGCTGTGCCCAACTAGAGCAGCATCCAGAATTGTAGAATAAGACTTATTTGGCAAGGCTGTTCCTGTTCATTTCCTCTTACTCTATAAGATATTTCTATTGTAGGTACTGTAAGAGATTTTAAATATGCAAAACCAGTTGCTGTAGTAATTGGTTCTGGTCCTGGAATTTTGCTGTGCTCGGGATGCAGAAATGTTCCTGGCACTTGCAGGCCAGAAGCAGTTGATTTGTTGATACACATTGTATCTCTGTGTGTTGTTGTTTTCTAAATACAATACGCCCTTCTGTGGTTAAACCAAGGTTATTGAGTGGCAAATTAGGAAGGGGAGAGTGGAATGCAGCTGAAACCCTCCTGGGAACAGTGTTGTCTGTTCCTGCTCTTCCCTCTGATGTCCGAGGAATGACCTGCCCAGACTGGCACCATGTGCCATGAAACCACAGGGACACAGAAACCTGTATACCTGGTTAATAATGATACATTACAAATTAGTAATGTTTCATGTTAGTAAGCAAAATGCTTCTTAATTTTAAGTAACCTGATACTTTGCATATTTGTAAATTACAGAAAAAATGGGTTTTAATGTTAGTGTTCAGCACCTTGCTGCTTGCAGTTTTAATCAGTGCTGTTCTCACCTCAGCCATATGTTACTTGGCAAGGTGGGTTTGGGTTTCTGGTGGAATGTTGGTATCTGCTGCCTCTCTTGCAATGAGAAGATTAACGTTTTGTACTCCCCAGCTGACACTTGCTGAACTTTCTGTATCACTATGCAGTATAGTCATGTACTGAATAGCCATGTGACAGCCATGGCAAAGGAAGAACTGTGTTATATAAATAAAAACTGCTGAGTTGACATATTTGGTCTCTGGTGGCTTTGTGGAGGAACACTCAACATTTTGGCTGGCTTTTCAGGAACGTAAGAGGGATTATCCTTCCTCCCCAGGGTTCCTCTGACAGGCTTTGATCTCTGTGCACAGTCTGAGGGCTGGTTATTGACAGGCTGTTAATCGATGCAGCGAGACCAAAACATCCATGTGCTGTGGCAGATAAGGGCATGTGTAGTGTTTGCTGTTTATTTGGCTTTACTGGGGTTGCTCACTGCTCAGGGCAGGTATGGGCAGGGGAGGTGGGATGAGCAGCAGTGCTGGCTCTCAGCACCACAGTGTGGGTGTCTCAGGTGCTAAAGCACAGCACACTCCTGGGAATTTTGGAATCAGTGTGGACTGTGTTTGGCTTTAAGGGGCAATTCCACAGGACAGCCTAGAAATAAATACATATTTTACCCAGTTACAGTACCTCTGTGTCAGATGTTGAGTGTGGAATATGTGAATGGTAACATGTCTAGACTTTGCTCTGAATATTTGTTGTGGACTGGGAGGAAAGCACAGCAGGAATATCAGTGCTCACGTTGCGGTGTAAGGATCTTCCCCTCCCACCTGCTCCAGTGCAGCACAGCATGTTCTTATCTCACTGGTTAAATAACTTTATGGTCTGTATTGAAACTTGTGCTCTTCATTTACCACAGGGCAGTGACTAGTTAATGAGAAACCAGAGAGGCAGGTGCTCCCAGAGACCAGCTGCATTTCAAAATAAACCTGCAACCTCGCAGTCTGAAAGGTCTTTACTGACTGTGGGAGAGGAACCCTCTGAGGATGTCACTGCAGTGACAGAGCTCCCATGGCTCTGTGTGTGTGTGGTGGGGGGGGATGGAGAGGTGTGTCAGGGATGTGAGCACACCTTTAACCAGGTGAGGAGTTTACTGCTGTCCATAATGGGATCTGTAGTTGAAAAAGGCTGCAGGATTTTAAGGCTGGTGTTCCTGTAAAAGATAATAGGTAATTCTAGTTTTACAGGATGTGTAGAGGGGGTAAATGTTTATTTTTGCATCTCTCAAAGCTGCACTGAGACACAATTAAAGGAATCAGTGCAGAAGTGCAGAGGTTCATTATCACAACCAGGGGAAGGAAGAGCTAGAGCTGACTGACTTTGGTTGTGATGTTTCTATTGCAGTGACAGTCTTGGGGGCACATGGGGTAGTTTGGGAGGGTCAGGCCCTAGCACAGAACTGGTTGAAGTTACTCCACCAAACTGCTGTGTGTGCTGCTGGGGCAGCCAGCCAGCCCGCCCAGCCACAATCCCACTGCTGTTCTCTCAATTGTCTCCTTCATTCACACAAGGTTCTGTGTCCCCATTTCCCAAGCTCAGTGTGGTGCCAGAGACTTGGGAAATGGGAATGCTGACTGGAACTGTTGCTGCTGCACATTTTTTCCCCTACACACTCCTCAGTGGCAGGAGTGGTGGGGCTGCCTGCCTGCACACCTTGGCAACCCTGCTGGGGTTGTTCAAGTGGGGGTTTTGGGGTGCATCCTTTGGCTCAGCACTTCCTGGGGCTTGGGGGTAGAGCCTGCTATGACTGCTGGGTATTTGCTTTGTGTTCCTGGGCAAGCCAAAATGGGTCAGATCTGTGTGTCAGCTCACTGGGCTGTTGGAGGGAAGGAGGTCATACATGGGCCTGTTGAAGGTTTCCTGTGCTCAGGGGCTTCCCAGCCCTCATCCTGTCAGCTGTGTGCTACTGAAGCCTTGTGCTGAGCTTCAGGAGAGGCTGGCTCCTCCAAGCAGGCCCGTCTCCTCTCCAGGGTTTGCTCTCCTCTCCCCAGCCCCACTGCCCTGTGCTGTCCTTGCTCCCTGAACTCCCATTTGAACTCAGCTGGTTCCTCCCATTGGGGGTTTCCAGGACACAGCTAGCTCAGTTCTAGCATTTTAAGGCATTTTCAGAGGCAGAAATCTGAAAGGTTCCTGTGCAGGCTGTGGGAAAGGGGATGGTGTGTGTGTGCCATCGCAGCAGGTGTGCTGATGTGTGTGCTATAGCTGGGAGCAGATTCAGCATCACCCCTCTGTGTTCCCCCAGTGCTGAGGCTGCTGGGCTGCTGCTCTCCCCACAAAGAGGAATAGAGGTCCCGAGCATGGCAGCAGCTCTGCACCCTGTATCCCAAACTGGTTCTGCAGCACACCCTCCCTTTTGAGACAGGACGGCAGGAAGCGAGTAACTGCAAAGTAAATATTGCATACAAGAGAACGGAAGGGTGCTGGGGAGGAGCTGGGTGCTGCCCCAGGGCAGTGGGGGGGAGGCTGGTGCTGGGATGGGATGGTGATGGTGGTGCTACCTGTGCAGATGCTGTCAGCACTTGCCCTCCAGCCACAGGCTTTTCAGTTCTGCCACCTGCTTTCCTAAGGGCCCCAAATACTCCAGTGCTCCCCAAGGCCAGGGACTGCCCCTGGAAGCCAAAGCCTTGTCTGGGGCAGCAGCTACCTGCTCAGCCCTCCTGACAAAGCCACTGAGGCCCCTGGCCAGGACTGGGGAGCAATGTTGCACAAGTGTGTTGGAGTAAATACAGCTTCAGGTTAAGCAAGAGGTCAGGAGGCTTTGGATGGTGTGGTAGCTGGGGAGAGGTTTCTGTGGCCTGTGCAGTGGCTCTTGCCTTGGTGGAGGTGCTGTGGTGAGGGGCTGCTCCAGCGGGAGGGGGTAGAGCTGGTGGCTGTAGCTAATGCTGCTTGATGTTACCTTCTACCTCCTGTACCCTGGCCCCTGTGGGCTGGCTGGGGATTTCCAGCCCAAGGATTGCCACAGGAGAGGTGAACGGTGGCTACAGCAGGAGCACGACCTTGTTACATCACTGTCTGGTAACTCCCGTGGTCTCTCAGCATGGATGCTGCTGTGATTCCTGTGGGAATCGAGGGGGGGGGAAGCTTGGGGCTGGGGTTCCACTGCAGCAGGGCCCCCAGAGCAGCTCATTTGCAGCACCTGGTTTACTTTGGTATTTCTGAGCAGCACGGGGCTGTCCCACCTCCACCACACTGGGGCCAGGTGGGTGCAGGGTGAGTCAGGCTGCTGCTATTCGCGTTGCATCAATTCCCTGCATGTGGGAGCTGCACGGGCACGTTGGGAGGACAGATCCCTGCCGATCCTGCCTGCTGCGGGTGGCTGCTGGTCCCTGCTCTGCTTCAGCAGGAGCTCATCCTGTCCCCGTCCCCAGAGAGCTGGGGCCCGGGGGCTGCTGCCAGGCACTGGTGCAGCTGTCCCGGCTCTGCTGGAGAAAGACCAGGCAGACACAACCAAGGGAAAGCAGCTGCCTGTATTGAACAGTGGGAGCCCGGGGCAGGGGCAGGATGCAGCCCCCCTGTGCTGGGCCAGGCCTGGGCACCGGGCAGCCCCTCAGCCCTGCTCCCTGCAGGGCCGGTGCTCCCGTGGCTCAGCAGCCCGGGCCCGGTTGTTCTGGCCACTGAGGGGTCGGCAGCCGTGCCTGGGGAGCCGGCTGCCTTTGACCGCTGTCTCAAGGAGCTGGCCCACGGTTGCGACACGCGTGGGAGCAGCTGACTGAGAGGATGGATCTGGCCGATCAGGAAGTCAGTGAGTGAGTTTTGCAATCCTTCACCCCAGCGCAAGGTGACTGAAGCCGGCGCTGACCAGACTCCTTGTTCCTGGAACCTCCCAACAAGCAGCAGAGCAGGAGGATGCTCCTCAGTGGGCTTCATCAGAGCCAGCCCCCGCGAGGCACAGTCAGCCCGGGGGCAGCCCTGGGCAGGGAGGGCTGTGACATGTCCTGGGGCACAGACCCAGGACCAGTGGCTCGTCCTGACCTGCCTCCCAGCTGCTTCCTGCTCCTGGGAAATGGCTGCAGTTCTGCTGGATGGGGCCAGGCCCAGCCAGCACCGAGGGACGGAGGCACATACAGGGATACAGCTGGGACTGCACCAGCCTGGCCTGTGTCCTGCAGGGCCTGGGCAGGAAGGAATGTGTGGATCCTTCCTGGTTTGCTGAGGCCCTGCTCACACCTTCACTTACGTTTTCTGCCTGTCAGGCTGGATGGAACCGCATGGTTGCCGTGGTGCCTCCATCCACTGGCGCCCTGGAACAGAGCACAGGGGCGGGGACACCAGGGAGAGCACCCACCCAGGCTCCTGGTGGGAACTGATGCAGAGAACTTGGAGCCTTTCCCAGCACCCTCCTCCCAAGTACCTCCCCGGGCTGCCAGTGCCACCCAGTGCCCAGGCGGGAGCCGGTGGATTGCCCATACTGCCCATTAGCAGAGGTCAGCACATTGCCCCAGCCCCAGCTCTGGTGGCAGGTCCCCCCTCCCCAGCTACTGGCTCCCTGTGCCCCCTGTAATTCCCAGCCCCTACCTTCTGGGTTCTCTTCCTCACTCCCACTGGCACTTTGGTCCTCTGCTTCCCCCAGCAGCTCGGGGCTGTTCCACTGCCACGGCAGCTCCTGCAGCTGGAAGCAGGGTGTGAGGGTCTGGGGCTGCAGAGGGGACTGTGAGGGCTGGGACGCCCCAGGGGACTCACCCGCTGGCGCAGGCTTTGCTGTTCCCGCAGCAGCTCCAGGAACCGGCTGCTCCAGAGAAGCTTCTCAGCCCCCAGCTCCGTGCAGAGGAAGTGCACGTCAGCCTCCAGTGCCTCCAGCCTCCCCAACACGGCCTCACTGGTATCACCACGCTGCTGCAGCTCCACCACTGCCCTGGCACCACAGCTCAGCTCCTGCCAGTCCCCCATGACACCTGCCAGCCCCAGGCACACCCCTGGGCCCGGGACGCACCTGTCTGTCCCGGCTCCAGTGCAGAATCTGAGTCCCCATCCTCCTCCTCCTCCTCACTCCCCTCTAGTCTCAGCTGCAGGGCGGTGCCGAGCTGGAAGCCAACACGGACAGTGGGGACTGACAGGTCCATGGGCAGCTGAGCCCAGATGGCCCCTGGCACCGACCCTGTCTGGGAACCCCCCCTCGTGCCACCCAGTGGGCCGTGTCACCGGGCTCAGCTGTGTCCCGGAGGATGGCGAGCGCCGCGGTCCTCCCATCGGGGGAGTTACCTCCTCGGTGACCTGGAAGGCGCCATCCCAGCAGCTCTTGTAGCAGATCAGCAGGACCTGGAGGAGAGGACGGTTCACACCTGCCCTGTGGAATGCAGAGCCTGGAGCAATGTCCCCGTGTCCCCAGGGCTCGTGGCGGGCACAACCACACGGTGCCTTGAGCCAAGGACTAACCCCCAGGCCGAGGGTCCCAGTCCCGCAGCCGAGCTGCCCCCCTCCAGCTGCCCCAGCTGCAGCAAACCACAGCCCCCAGCACCAGCGGCGCAGCGCCCGCACCCCAGCAGCTCCCGTGCCCCGGCTCTGCCCACGCGCCACGTCTGGAGCCGGCACAGGTGCGGGGAGGTCCCTGGGGAAGGGGCTCGGTGATACCGACCCACGTCAGGCTCCAGAGCCCCCGCAGCCCCCGCAGCACCGTCCCGCAGAGCGACAGGAGCGCCGAGCAGCCGGCGCGCAGGAGCCGCCTCCAGCACGGCGCGGGCGGTGCGCGCTGCCGGCGCATGGCGCCCTGCGGACCGGGAGACGCGGCTGACGAGCCCCGCAGCTGCTCCTCGCTCCGCGCACTATCGGAGCCGTGCCAACACGTGCCAGGGTCTGTCCCGGCTCGCCGTGAGCCAGGACAGCGAGAGGGGACCGGAGCGTTTGCGGGCCGGATCCCCGCACGCGGGACCCCCGCTGCCCCCTCCCCTCTGCCCCCTTACCCAGCCATGCACCGGGCGCGGCCCCTCCTGCCCCTCGGCGAACAGATGAACTCCTGCCTAATCCTCTTGGTGACGAGACTGTGCAAGGATTAGCGTTTCTCTAACGCTCCACCTTTGGGGTCCATAAGGACAGTGGCTGCTCTTCTACACTTTTCTTTGCTCAGGATTCGTCTTTCACAAGCAAAAGACTCGGGACATATTTCTAACCACTACTTCTAGCTTTAATTAGCATTCAGGTAAAGCCTGTGCAGCTCCCTCTGACTCCTGTACCCAGGCACTGGTCATCCTGGGGGTCTTCAGTCACTCAGGCTCTTTAGGAAGTAAAACAGAAGTGTTCAGAAATCAAATGGAAGTTTTAGGCACAACTGCCGGAGTCAGTACTCAGCAGGGAACAGCTGATCCTTTAACTGAATCAAGTGTTTGCTATTTCTCTTTCTGCCTCGATCAATGTGCTCCCCCAGGGTGCTGCCATCAGACATCGACCTGGGCAGAACAGGCTGTCCCCTCCTTTGGTGACAAACACAGCCAGAGGCACGAATGGCTGCATTTCCCCATTGTCCCTGCAGCACCCCAATGTGTCACAGGGAACGTGGAGCTGACCCTGCCACACAACCTGCCTGCACGTAGGGCTCCGAGCTACACCAGCCCTTTCCTGCTTCTCCAAAATGTTCTGCCCGAAAAAGTCTGGCAGCTTTCCTCGAGGTCAGAGGTGCAGCGGAGACTTCAGCCTCTGAAGTCCAGCTGCTCCAGCCATCCCTGCTTGGAGCAGCAGCAGCAGGAGAACTGTTTTTGTAACTGAGGCCAGGGAATGAAAACCATCAGCTGAGAATTCTTTTTTCCAGAACTATGGAGGAGCAAGGCCTTGTAGTTTATGCTGTTTCCTAGATCTTCCAACCCCCTGCACTTAAACTCTGTAACTTAAAACACACTGAAGTAGGCCGGCTTTGTAGCTTGGCCTTTAAGCTGCTCTGTCCCGACCCCCCCGTGGAGAAGCAGCCACCAGTCCTCGAGCAGAGACACAGCTCCCTGTGGGATAAGCCAGCTCCCTCTGGGAACAAACAAGGAGCTGCCTTGATCCCCGGATCAGACATAGCCCAAGGGAGAATTCTGCTCCTGCGCACTCACCTTCACTCAGGCCTTGCCCTGCACAGACTGGGGTGCCTGGAGAGAGCTGAGGAAGACCCCAAACCCCAGGGGAGCAGAGGTGCAGCAGAACACATGTTCTGCATATTCCTCAGCTGTTCCAAGGGCCGTGCACACTCCAGGGACTCAGTGACACCCCTTTCCCAAGGCCCCTTTTCCACATCTCCCTCCAGCAGCAGGGGTTACACAAACATATCCCAGCACTGATAAAGAAGGCAAGTCCCCACGCTGAGCGAAGCAAAGCTCAGTTCAACAGCAACACCAAGATTCTGACCTGGCTGCTGTGAGAGGCACCTGACCCTCACCCCTCTGTCCTGCTCCAGGGACAATCCAGCCGGCTCATCCCTGAGATGCAAGCACTATGCCCTCACCAGCAGACCCATGGACATCCCAGTCCTGCTTTGCAGCAGGATCAGCCAAACACAGCTGGAGATTAGGGCCTGGCACTCCCTGCAGCACTTCGTTACAGCTACTCCAAGGAGAGAAAGCACCAAGCAAGCCTCCCATGGGCCATGGGACAAGGAACAGCTCCGGTGCCAAAGGGGAAGAATTCCAGTGAAGTCTTTATAATGCAGGTGGAGACTAAAAAAACACCAGGAGTCAAATTTTGGACTGAATAAACCATGAGAAGAGACAAACACGGAACTTTTATTGTTTATGTACAAATGACAGAAGTTTGTATTAAAAAGAGAACCCACCCAAAGTCAGCGACAGCGAAGAGCTGGCTCTGAGCTCTGGCCCTTCCTGCAACTAACACACTGAGGAATATCGGGAGATGGTGTTTAAAATGAAAGTAAGAGAAAAGGGTTAAACAACCTTCTTCTCTGCTTGAGTAAGAATCAAAAGAGCTGCTCCACAAAATGAAGAACCTTCCACTACACATACTAAACAAAGAAACCCAAAGTCAACTTGTAACTATACACTTCAGCTTTAAAAAAAGCACAACAAAACCAACAAAATAAAACAAAAACAAAAAACAAACCTGCAAAGCTAAATATCAGCAACAAAAGTAATCTAAGTCTCACAACATGGATGGGACACACTGAATCCTACCCCAGTTCCAGTGGAAAAAGAAATGCCTCTCTGTGGGTCTGCAGGTGACAGGGGGCAGCAGTATCAGCCGTTTCAGGAAGTTCCCGACCAAGGTGGAAGCACACAACAGTCAGGAATTCAGAACTACTACAACCACTACACCACCTTCGTCTTCCTGCAACTCGGGTAATTTAAAAATGATGCAAAGTACATGGTCCAGGATTTCCTCCCCCCATCCAAGTCCCTTAGAGTAAGTCACTCCTGCTGCAGCTGCCATCCTGCTTCAGAGCTTCTCAGTGGGGAGTCACAGACCTAAATCGCAGGAGCATCAGCACTGATGGCTCTAGTAGTCCTGCAGAGAAAGGACAGCACAGGCACGTTAACACCTTCCCACCTCCGATTCTGCTCTCGGAGCTGGGAGTCTCAGTCCTCTCTCATCTCACACACCGCTAGTTGCAAGCAAAACAGATCTTTTTCATGTAGCTAAACATTGAAAAGGAGGGACCCTTCCAGCCTTGAGTATCAACTCAAACCAGATGCTTTTGATGCTCCAGATCATAACAAGGTAACAGGATGCAAAGCAGCTTTTTCCGTGAGAAGCGCACAGGAGTTATCTGTGACCCGGGCTCAGAACAGCCCACCTGGGCTCAGCTGCTGTTACAGCCAGGGGACGATGCTGATCTTACACTGTGACACTCAACCATGACGGTAAGAACTTAAATGACAGCAGCAGAAGTAGGGTTTTTATGCTTGGCTGTCAGCCAGCCCCTCCAGTGAGCAATGAAAACACAGACAGAGCACGGATACTTACGGCTCTTGGCTTTTTGTTTAACTTGAGATCAATCCTGTGGTTGGAAAGACAAGAGAAACGTCGATGTCAATACCTGACCCAACACTGGAGCTACTGCACAGGGCACAGCTACGACAGAGACTACAGTTAATCCATCCATTTCCAACTGGCTGAGCCAGGGCACTGTCCCAGGGTTACTGGGCACGAGAGCAGCAGAGGAGAGTGGAGTTATTATTTGCCAAAAAGCAGATTCCGGCCACTCCCAGGTAGAGTTAATCAAGGGGCACAATCAATCACAGGGCACTTAGGCAGGTGAACAAGGGGAACTAGGCATGCTCTATGTTAATTTAATCTGTCAGAGGTGTAACTATGCCACAGGTAATTATCCAGACATAGTGTGAGAGTTAATTACTTGTATAAAGAGAGGAGTTAGGATAACAGGGATTATATGAGCCAAAGGTATTGAGTTTAGTACATTTTTCCAGAAGGAAATTTCCAAGTCTATACTGATCTCCTTAAGCAGCAAAGCCAAAAGAATCAGTTTTAAAACTAAGTTTTAAAGTTAAAAAGTTTTATCTATTTAAATACGAAACAGAAAGGTAAAGAAGAGTGAAGTTAATTTATAATTTGCTGAAGTTATTAAATAAAATGTTACCTCCATCACGCTTTTCTGTTTTTAAAAAAAACTTCCCAGCCTAACCTAATATACATACCTACAATTAAACAGATAAACTAGGGGTTAGCGAGGTCTCAAAAGGCACATCGGTGTCTACACACTAACAACACAGCACAAGTACTAATTCAAGTCAAACTTACTCAAAGTCATAATCAAACATGCCAGACGGGCTGAGGGGCAGCATTTGAAAGGAAGAAAGCAACAGAAATTAATATACTAATGAATTAAATCAATTAGTTGATTAGCCACCCTAGCGAGATTGCTAAAAAATAAAATGAAATAAATGATAAAGCCAGTGTTCAAACACCATCAAGTTCTTCAGATATCTTAACCAGGACTGGGCACAGAAAGCACTCCGGGTTGGCAATCCAGAGTCCCCCTCCCCACTGGATTTCTGGGAACAAGAGGTGTTAGCAGAGAGGTTTATGCAGGGGAATTTAGGAGCTGAAAGAGGGGCAGCTGCCAGACCCAGAGAGGGCAGAGCTCAGGGGCAGGAGAGGAACCCGAGGGCTTGGAAAACCAAAGCGAGAGGACAGGAAGCAGGGGAGTTGGGGAGGGGGCTGGGCTGCCAGGGCAAGGCAAAGCTGGTTCAGGCAGAGGTGACACAGACCTTGGTGCCCAGCCCTGCACTGGGCTGTTCCCCCCACACCCCCAGCGCTGCTGTCCCTGGCAATGGTGGCCCAGGGACATTTGGCCAGAGCTGAGCAGTTTGGTGACTGTCCCACCCCCTCACACAAGTGCCACAGCATGGCCTCCAGACACAGCTCTGCCCACAGCCGACACTGGTCAGAAAGGATTGATCGTGGAATCCCATGCCAGGACTGCACTGCTAAGAGGAAACAGCTCTGGGGTCCCTCAAACACTTGTTAGCCATGAAAACAGCCGAGCACACAGAAAATATCCACCCTGGCCTTCCCGCGGTGTGGGAGGGAGCAGAGGGACAGCACAGCCTCTGCAACCCACACTGAGGGTGCACCTGAAGCCAAACGTCCCCGTGCTGAGCCAGTTCCCCACACGGGAACCCCAGCGAGGCCGCGCTCCTGCAGGGGCCTTTCTCAGCACCTCCCGGTTCTCCAGGAACGGGGGAGTGAAACCCAGAGTCGTGCTGGCAAACAGATGAGCTTCTGAATAAAGAGAAAAGCCAACACTTCTTCTTATTTTTCTCTTGTTCATGCCAGACTCCTCAGGGGACTGACCCACACGTCTGGCTGGAGCACCTGCAGGGCTGCAGGGCCTGGAACGCCCTCGCTGCATCATCAGGTACTGGGTTGTTGTTGGGGTTTTTTAGCCTAAATATACTTGAAAATTGTTTGGTCTTATCTGCCAAAATTTAGGGGATAGTCAGTAACAGCAATCACAATTTTAACAGAGCTTTTATTACAGACAAATTTAATTATCTTTTAATCTTTTTTAATTATCTATGTGGCCCTGCTAAGCATTACAAACAGTCAGTTCCTGCCTCACTGAGCCCCTCGGAGTGTCTGACGGGGCCTGGGAACGCAGGAGCTGCCAGAGGTGAGCAGGGCAGGGCTCCTCTGTCCAACAGCCCGGCCTGGCAGCAGCTGCCACAGCTGCAGAGGGGGATGTGAAGGAACCCAGAGCCACACAACCTGTTGGGGGGCAGCTTCCCCCCAGCTCCTGCCCCTAACGTCCGGGTAATGGACCGGAGCAAAGGGATTTATGTCAGTTCCAACACCTGCCCTGCACCCCACCACGTTGCTGGCCATGGTTTGTCCAGGGAAGCGCCTGGGAGAATATTTTATAATTTGTTTGAAATGGCAGTTTTTCTTAAGCTGTACTTCAGTTTTACAGGTTGTTTCTCTGGACTTGTTCACGGATGTAGTTTCTTGTGTTATTCCTGAACTTCTTCCAAATATCTACAGGCAAAAAAAGAGATTTGAACTTCTTTGGATTCCCAGCTCATGAGGAACCAAAGGGACATCCAGTCCTTTCAGACATTTGCCCAATTCAGGCTGCTGTAGGGAGGAAATTCTGACCTAAGAATTAAAGACATGCTAATGACTCAACACTTAGTGAAGGCAAAAAAGGAGTTGAGCATTTTTCAAGCATTGTACCTACCTCGAGTCCCCACCCCAACTGTCCCCACCCCCCTCCCCTTGTAAACTTTACCACTTTAAACCCTTTCTCTATTTGTGTGGCAGGTCCCTGAAAGAGGAAAGCCCATCCCTAGCCAGAGCCAACAGCTCAGAGCCAGCAAAGACACTTCGGAGTTTTAAAAGCTCCATTACTTCTATCAAATCCTTAGGCCCCAGCTTCAGCAATCCTTCCAGAGAGGCGCAGCTCTGCAGTGTCTCCTCTCTGTGGTTTTCCCCCTCAGGGCCTGACTCACAGGCACTGTCACTGCCAACAGCCTGGGCTGAGGGCACAGGGACCAGCTCATTGCCCTTATTACACCTTAGGGGCAGAGCTGGACAGGTAAATCCAACCAGAAAAGAGTTCAAGGAATCTGTTTCACATGAATTTCAGGTCAGTTTAATAACGAATGCTCTGAGGTGAAGGTGACACAGCGACTCCTCCAGCACTGAGACTCGGCTGGAAGGGGCTGCAGTGGAAATCCAGATAGTGGGAGTGTCCAAAACCCCAAAAACATTCCCATTTGCTTTCCACCCTCCTTCAAAGAAAGCACTAACACTCCTGTCCTACTGGGCTCTGCAGAAACCAAGCAGCAAGCTCAGGAGGTCAGGACCTGCTGGAAGGAATAAGCTTTATCCTGGGGAGATGGGAGAGCTGGAGAAGCTGCCCAGAAGCACAGCTGTGCCACAGCTGGAGTGAGCACCCTGTGCTGCTTGTTTAACTTCCTCAGCACTTTCCCGTCCTCTTCCAAAACCAGGAAAACCACTCAAACAACTGACCCCAGCTGCCCATTATTCCAACATGTTACTGGTTCCCCTCAGACAATAAATTCAATCCAGCCCCAGCCAACTGTCCAGGTGTGGAGAGGAGGCTGCTGGTCCCACTGACCTGTGTCTGTTTTTGTTCTTTCGTTTTTTGTGGCTGCTGTGGTGGCTCCCAGAGGAAGTGGAGGAAGCAGCTTTCTGGGGCTTCACACCCTGCACGGAGCCATCTAGCTCTTCAGCATCCTCCTGGTTGGGCTCATTCTCCTGGTTGTGGAAGTCTGGAGAAGTGTCACTCTCTGTGCCACTGCCTGGCTCCCCTAGAGCAGGACAGACCCAGGTGAGCACCAGGGTGAACTCCCAGCTGTCCCGGCACAGCCCTGAGTGGGAAAAACAATCCAGAACAGCAGCAGAGACACCTGAGCCCTGCAGCACCAGGAGGTGAATCACAGAACCTGGGAAACAACTCTGCAGGATGGACAGGAAGCTGCTCCACAGCTCTCTGGAACCACATCCCATTTGGTGCTGATCACAAAAATGTTTTTAAATATCCTGGAGGTGAGTGGTCCCTCCCCACGTCTCCTGTGACTGACACATCTACAGCGACACAGTGCTTCAGCTCGTCCGGCCTCTTCCTCCAAAGAGCACCAAACCAATTTCAATCCCGTTTACACACAACAAACCCCTGCTGAGCGTGGAAGGAACTTGGCAAGTCAACAGCTGGGAGCAGCCCGAGGGCAGCAGACACAGGGCCTGGGAAGAGGAGCCCAAGTCCAGCCCAGATCTGGAAGGCTGAGACAGGGCTGAATGGAGGGGAGAGCGTAATTCTTCCCAAATTCACAGAAAAATGACAAAGAGACTTACGCTTCTCAATGAGCTGGTCCTGGACTCCAGCTAACGCACTGACAGCCTGGAAAACCAAACGGGATGTCAAGCCAGGCAGGGATTCACTTCCCAATGCTCAAAGCACGGAGCCCAGATCACACAGACACGTCCCTCAGAAGTGCCCGTGGCCGCACGTGGCACCGCGGGTCTGGAGTAGAGACAAAGCCAGGGGACAGCAGTGACAAAGCCAGTGACAGGTGTCCTCCCACCCCCCAGGCACGCGGGAAAGGGGCTCTGGAAGACGCTGCAGGGTGGGATGGGAATGCTCAGGTCAGGGAGCCAGTGCAGGTACGGGACTTCAAATTGGGGAAGTTGTTCTGCAGGTGATCATGGCAGGACTGGGGCACAAAGGGACAGGGATGGCAATGGAATAGGGATGAAACAAGAACAGGAATGGGGACAAGGAAAGGGATTGGAATGGAGACAGGGATGGGGACAGGGATAAGGAGAGGGGTGGGCACAGGGACGGTTATGGGGTCAGGGGCATCTGCTCATCCCACCAGCGCCCATCCCGGCACTCACCGCTGCTGAGGTGACCGAGGACTTGCTGAAGAGCCTCTCGGCCTCTTTGAACTTGCGGTTCCTCCGGTCGTTTTTGCTGTTGGAGTTCCTGAAACAGAGACAGGCGCGATG
>VWZW01001166.1:516988-530700 GCA_013397115.1 Edolisoma coerulescens | reverse complement strand
CATGGTGACAGGGCCGCGGCCGCCATGGCGGCGCCGCCGGAATCGCTGCTGCGGTACTGCCCGCCCGTGCTGGTGTCCCGGCGGGGAGAGAGGGCCTCCGCGGGGGGGAGCGGGGACGGGGGGCACGCAGGGGGATACCGCGCTTCGCCGGGCGTGAGCGGGCCATGGGCCTAGGGGACCGCGGTCCCCCGCCCGCCCCTACGGCGCTGTCCTCTCCTGTTCCCGCAGGGTCACCCGCTGAAGGGGACCTCCCCGCGAACCCCCGCGAGCATCCCCTCCACGCAGCAGCCGCAGGAGCTTCTGAACGCCATCCTGCCGCCGCGGTGAGCGGGGCTGGGCCGGGGCCGGCAGCGCCCGGCGGGCGCCCGGTGACTCCGGTAACGGCCGGTGCTTCTCTGGCAGGGAGTGGGAGGAGGCGCAGAAGCTCTGGGTGCAGGAGGTGTCCACCGCGCCCAGCACCCGCCGGGACGTCGTGCTGCTGCAGGAGCAGCTGGACCGGCAGCTGCAGCAGCGGCAGGCGCGGGAGACCGGGCTGTGCCCCGTGCGCAGGGAGCTGTACACGCAGTGCTTCGGTCAGTGCCCGCGGGGCTCGTGCTCCTCACACAGCTGACACTCCAAGGACAGGCTGGCAGGAGATGCCTACACCTGAACACCAGCTTAAAATCCTCTTAGTTATCCTCTTAGTTGCACTTAAACCGACAGTTTATTTAAAGTAACTTAAACCCGTGTATATCTTACATACTCTAATGACACAGCGGTGGTCTCTGGCAGGCAAGGGATGGCCACGGGTTGAGGAGCAGGATCCTCTGAAAGCTCCCCCATAACTGTCATTACACATTTTTAAGTGTTGGCTATTACAGCTTTAGGGGACCAGCGTCACTGGCATTACCTGAGGGGCTGTACCATCACTCTGCTTTTACCCGCTGCGCTTAATGCTACAGCTGCAACGTAACAAAACAAATCAATTATTCCTCTCTCTAGTAAATCCTCGGTTGTGGGGTGCAGGGAACGGGTAAGAGCAGCAGCTCTGGCCCTACGTGTGTCCAGCACTCCCAGATAAAGGCACTGCAGCGAGCATTCTTCCTTGCAGACGAGCTGATCCGCCAGACCACGGTGAGCTGTGCGGAGCGGGGGCTGCTGCTGCTGCGGGTGCGGGACGAGCTGCAGCTGACCCTGGCTGCCTACCAGGCGCTGTACGAGAGCAGCGTAGCCTTCGGCGTGCGCAAGGCGCTGCAGGCCGAGCAGGGCAAAGCCCACATGGAGAAAAGGGTGAGTGGGGCTGCTCACCCCAGGAGGGATGGGCTGAACTTTCTGCACGTGATACGCAACATGATAGCAAATTTTATATCCTTAAATCCATTGTTTCCATTTCCACGGGATGGCAGCAAAGACCATCAAAATACTCGGCTCACTGTCCTTGGGCTTAGCTGCTCTTCTGAAGCTTGTTCTACAGCTTTCAAGACTGTACTACACACACCTTTGTCCCATCTTAACTGCAAATTGACTATTTGCCGACAAAACTTGAGACATCCGTACTCTTTTCCAAGATTGCAGAGCTGGAGGAGGAAAACAGGGAGCTGGAAAAACAAGTGAGCGAAGAGAAAGCGAAATGTGAGGCTATTGAAAGGCAAGAAAATGAACGGCGAGAAATAGAAGAGAAGAAACACAGCGAAGAGGTTCTGTTCCTCAAACAGACAAACCAGCAGCTGAAGGTCAGTAAAAATCCAGAATTCCAAATACTAGTGGTAAAATTCTCATTAAAACCATTAAAACCCTAGTAACACAACACACCATTTAAGATTAAATATTACCCAAGAACAACTGTGCGGGAACTGGATAATTATTTGTGCATGTGGCTTTGGGGAGAACAGAGCTTCTGCTCTGTACTTTGTTTTTAAAAGGAAAAAAGTCCCACATCTTTTGAGTAAGGAAAACATGTCACCCTGAACAACATCAAATGTTTCTGGCTACAGCTGAAAACATTTCCCTTAGAGCAAGCTGCTCTTCCTGCAGATCCTACTTTCTAACCCACATTTTCAAGCTGCCTTGGAATGTTTCAGGACACAAAATCTTAGATCAGATGTGTGTTGCCCCTGAATCCATTTCTTCCTTGAAGAACCTGTACTTCACCAGCTGCGTGTGCCACTGCTGTGGGTTATCCCATCAATCCACTAACTGGCATCAAGTTGTCTCAGTAATCACAAAACTTGCTGTTCCCAGCTACTCTTGTCCCAGAGTCAGTTTGTGTTCCAAATGCTAGAGAACCAAATACTTAATTTAGCTCACATACTCCAGCCTGAAATCAGAGAATTCAGAACACTGTTTCAACAGCTTTTATTTAATTTCCCCCTCGATGCTTCACATTCTAAACTGAGTCTCTCATTGTACGGAGCCAAGGCCAGCTCTGTTCTCCTCAGAATGCAACAAGTGTGCATGCCAGGAACGACAAACTAATTTATAAAACATGTAGGAATGGAATGGCTGGGGAACAAACCTGGCCTGGCTCTCCTGGCAGCAATGCAGTGTCCCTCAGCTCCTCACTGTGAACATCCAACAGAGAATTTAGCCCTTCACAGCACTACAGGGTTATTTTTTAGGTTAGGGAATCTAATTTGTCTCACTGTCTCGTTTGTTTTTCAGACCCAACTTGAAAGCATCGTTGCAGCAAAGAATTAATTGTTTTGTTGTCCTCAAGGCAGGCTCAGAAGAGCTGTCGGAGCAAGAAGCTTGCAATTAGTGACAAAGATTTGTCTTCCTAAAACGATCTTGAGTTTTCACTTACCAGTAACAGCAGGCAGTGTAACTGTGTTCTTTCTCTCTTGAAGAGTTGAAATTCAAGAGCTTCATTAATTACTGCTCCCTCTTTCAGTGCCATCTCAGCAGTCAGCTCTTTGAACAGTGAACTTGTCTGGGACTTCCCTGTTGGTAACGTGCTAATGACCTTCAAAGCAATAACTAATAAACATTTTTAAATGCAAACTTCTGACATTATTAATTTGAGAATGCTGTAGGAGATTCAGAAACAATATCAAAGTGTCTACAAGAAATGTAAGTCACATGCACCAAGAAAGAAATGGCAGCTCACTCTTGGACAGGTGTTCTGGGAGTTTTTCCTTGAGTACCTGCAAGCTGGTGTCAACTGTACATCAAAATCCCTTGTCAGAAACATCAGCAGTAACTGAGCACAGGTGACACCAAAGCTCTGGGTATGATCATTTCTAGTGAAATGAAGGGGCACGATCGCAGTCTTAGATTCACTTCTCAATGGAAGCAAATTAAATCCCTGCTTAAGGTACCTGTGTAAGCAGCTGGTTACACAGCAAGTGAACATGGGAAAGAGAATTCCCTGTAGTCATGTGAAAAACCCCATAAAGCCAGTTTACAGAAAAAAAACCACCCAAACCCCACCACTGAGCAACACTGGAATAGCTGTTTGGCTACTGCAGTGTTTGCTGGCCTGGGACGGCGATGTGGAAATACCATCAGCTCCAACTGCACAAAGAACTTTCAGATGATGCAGAAACAAAGAGAGAGATGCTGCTCCTGGGGCCAGGACAGACTGGTCACACTGGGCTTTGAACAGGAACCACAAGTTTTATAGTAAAAAAAGCCACCGCATACTAGAGCTGTTTTATGTAAAATTTAATAGAATAAGCAGCTATTGCTTATGTCTGTATTTTTTGTGCTTTGATCTTTGTTCCTCCAAGCCAGTTTTTTTCTTGTTCTTATTCTTATTTTTCACGTTGTGAGTTTCATAATACCGGACTCCGACTTTCTTGGAGCGCTGCTGCCTCTCAGCCCGTCTCCTCTGCAAACACAAAACACATTAGCAAATCCCCAGCATCCAGAGCCTCAGTGTCTGCAGCTCTCCGATGGTGTTCACTTCACATTCCGCATGCCTTAAGTGAAATAAATAATTTCAAACAAAACGTTACCGATGTGACTCCATACGGAACCCACCCCCCTCGGCTCTTACGAGAGTAAGCTCCACTTCAGTCTTTACAGAAGTAATCAGCAAGATACAAGATGCAATCTGGTGTGCATAGTTAGGTAAGAGGGGTGTGACAGAAGTTGTGACAGAACAGTCATAACAGAATTCAGTTTTCATTCCCCTTCTGTTCATGCCCAAAGTCTCAAAGCTCTGTAGTGATAACAGGCAATCCAAGGACAAAAAAGCCAGCTTATTTCCCTGTTCAGATGTACTACAGGAAATCACACTTACTTCTTTGGATGTGAGTTTCTTACAAGGCTGTTTACCCAACTGGTCATCATCATCATCACCTTCCTCTTCTGCTTTCCTCTTTCTTTTCTTCTCGGTGCTGCCTGCAAACAGCAGAGATCACATACTTGGTATCTTCCAGAACACTCATTTGTTTGAAGAACTTCAGGCTGAGGTCACCATCTCAACTCCTCGAGCAACACATTCCCTTGGCTGTATTTAAAAGTTTCTACCCAAACAACATGAATGTTCCTCACGAGAGAATCACCAGCTATTACTGTGAAAACTGCTCTCAAGAAGCAGATTGCTCCAGCCTCATTCAAGTCCAGGAGAATTTCACAGTCCTGTCAGGACAGGGCTCTCCCACCCGACTGTGCCTTTACTCAAACTGACTACAGCAACTGAAGCTACAGTAAAACCTATAGTCTGAAGTATCTCTGCTTTTAAAACATCCCAAACCCTGTCCACTCCTTCCTGTGTAACACCCCAGGGAAGGGGAGCTGCTCCAGCTGCAGCCTGCCCAGAGCCCAGGCTGCTGGAACTCAACGCTTGCCTTCACTGTATCTTCCCTCACTAAGAGGGACGTCTCCCATCACACAGACAAGTGTTCTAAAGGAAGGCTACACCAGCTCAGCAGCAGCCCTTGGGTCAGCTGAAGGGAGATTTAGGTAGTTTTAGGGGAAAAGAATTTGCACGCAAGATCCAATGGACGCTTCTCCCCTTAATGCCCTTTTTTCTCTGGCGCACAGATTTCCAAATGTAGTTTAAGAACATCTACTAATCTTATTTTACCTCTGTCTTCAATTGCTTTGGGTTCTTCAGCCTTCTGCATGGATTTTGCAAACACTTTGTCACTCAGTCCCTTAGGGATTCTACAGAAGATAAAACCAGCAATAAAAGACTGTTGTTACACAAACTGTGACCACCTCTGAGAAGCCATCAGACTCCAGCAGATCCCAGTCTTCCGTCAGCATCAAAGCCACAGTCTTTGCACCAAAATATTGCAGTACCCTTGTTGCTGGAGTTACTGTGCTCATGAGCTATATGAGAGAGAAAATGTAGCACTTAAACCTTCAAATTTCAGTCTTCACAAGGCCGGTGAGTGAGCTTTGCTAAAACTGGGCCTGCTGTATGGGCCAGGATTCCCTGCACATGCACAAAGACCCAGGCATATCCAGCCTCGGTATTACCCAAAATCAAGAAGAGATCCAAGGATGCAGTATTGCTGCCCAGAATACCAAGATAATGGTAATTCTAATCCATAGTTTAAGAGGCAGCTTTCCAAAAGTGAGAACGTTTTTAATTTGCTGGTAAACAGCACTTCTTGGAATAATCTTTCAAAAACAAAACTGCTGCTTGGCCAAATTTCCAGCCCTTATAGCTAAGCCAGATAAGCTGTGGCAACTTGTGTGTGGCAGCACAGGGGAACTTGTCAAGCAAGTCAGGAATGGAGTCAAACTACAGCAGAGCCTCATCAACCCTTTTTCCCCCTGCAACGTATTGGACAGATTCAGGTACCTTATTGCTGAGAATCTCTTGGCCTTGGCTTTATCCAGAAATTTTTTGTATTTTGCAATCTTGTCCTCCAAAGCCTTAAGAACTGCTTTAGAGCTCTCCTGGGCACCTGGTGCAGCCACCTGCAATTCCTCCTCTCCCGGATCCTGATGTTGCTCATTCTCCTCTTTCTCCTCCTCCTCCTCCTGCTTCTCCTCTCCAGAGGAATCATTGTCTGTGTCATCAAAACCTGGCACATCCACAGGAACCAGGTCTTCTTCTGAGAACTGAGGTGCCACATTAATCCTGCCAAAGTTCTGCCGAACGTGGGACATGAGCTGCCTGATTTCGGTGTTTGTGTTGTTGCTCTCTTCTGGCTCCACACCTGACGCCACTGACTCAGAGACTTTCTCCTCGGTATTATCTTGGCTGGATGTCAGAGATGCTTCCAACACAGGAGGCTGCAAGGAAGAGCGTCATGGATATATTATCCCTAAAGCCTGTCCCACCATCTTCAGGAACAATTTCCATTTTCTCTCTTCAGAAAAAGCCTAAGATGACAAGAGGATTACTGACATTTCTGGTAGTCAGTAATGGCTCAGACATCTCTGTAAAGAGCACTGCTACCTGCTCCTCACCAAATTCAAGTGTCGCCTGAAGGACCAGGCTTGTGCAGAGCCCAGGACATGCGCTGCCCAAGTCTCATGGCACTCTGGGAAAAGCAGCAGTGAATACCATTAGGAAAATCAAGTATGTGGGAAGAGGAGGCATAAGCATCACATTCTCACCTGGGGACCTGGTTGACCTGGTTCTGCATTTGGTGGCTTCACAAAGAAAGGGATTCTGCCCCTCTGCCAGTCATTGAGAACCATCTTGCTCACAGTCTGCAAGTCAGGCTCACCACCCTGAGAAAACACAGGAACAATTTATGTCCATATTTGCAGGGCACACTGTCCTCCTGTGCCCTGTAAGCAATAGAAACATTCCCATTTTCCATGTTCAGAACAGGCCACATGCTCTTCCAGCCCGCAAATGCAGGAAGCCGTCACACCTTTAGCAGTTTTCCAGTCCTAGCAGCAAGTTTCTCAAGGAAGTCTTCTGTATCCGTCCAGGAATCAATTTTGTATGTCTTCCTGATGTACTCTGCTTTGGCTCTTTCCAGCACGGCACCAATATGGTCTTCGGGGCTCTTAATCTTCTCAACTTGAACCTGAAAAAGCACAGTAGAGGATCAGCCCTTGGAAATGTGCAGTCATTCCTCTGAGACCATCACAGTGACAACAGCAAAGCTTTCTAGCATCCAGTGCAGACACATACCACTCCCTTCAGCACAATGTCTGTCTCTGAGTCTCCTGATGGATAAACCACCCCAGGGCAGTCAATGAGAAAAATCCGCCGCATCAAGGTGATGTATTGCCACACCTGAAAGAGATCAGCAGTTCCCCATCAGCACCTTCCACAGAGTCCTTGTTTAGTTTTTGAAGACCAGAGTCAGAGAGCCTCACCCAGCATTTGGATCAGGAGAGCACAGCCAGGGAGTGAGGGCAGCTGAGCGTTCCCATCACAGCGCTGCAGTACAGCAGAGTGGGAATTTGGGAATGCTGCCAGAGCAGTGCCTCAGAGCAAGGACTGTCCATTAGCCCCTCCTCAGTGTCACACAACCTGTGCAGGTCAGTGCAGAACTTGACAAGGTCATTAGGCTGATTTCACATGAATTCTGCCTTCGACCACATTTGTATCTTTAACACAGGGATGTTCCTACCTTTGTTTCCCCTGCAATGGGGGCAACGCTGCAGACCTTCTTGGACCGTAGGGTATTAATCACTGAGCTCTTGCCAACGTTGGGGTAACCAATGAATCCCACACTGATCTGCTTCTTGTCAGAGTGTAACTGGTGAGAAATAACACGTCCTTTTACACCTCGGAGTGAGGGACAGAATTACCACTGCAGTCCCCAACCCCAAACGCTAACAAAGCAAAAGACCACACAGTAACCCCCCAACCAACCACAGATCCCAAAAATTGTTTTGTACCTTTCCAAATTGCCTTAGGAGCTGTATGAAAGCACCTTTGCCAAATGGGTTTGTGAGGCTGGCATGGAAAGCGAGTGTTGGATACTCCTGGGAAAGGATAGCAACCCAGCGCTTCTGGAGAGGCAAAGGGGACTGGGTTAGAGACCCTGGGCTGGAGAGTGACACTGTGTGCTCAGAGAGGAGGACAGAGCATCTGCACTGGGCTCACAACTGCAACTGGCCATGAACATTGCTAGGGAAGAACCTTTGAAGCACTTCCCCAACCCAACAGCTAAAAGCACTGAGTATTGTTTGTATAAAAGACAAACAATTTCCCAAAAACGCCTTCACTGCTAGCTAAAACTCATTAGTTTAATGACATAAAGCAAACCAGCTGGGGTGGATATGGATCCTAGGCAGACTAACATTTAGCATACTCTGGAGACAACAGCTGAACTGTTAAATCCAGACAGAGGAAGTAGGGAATTTGTGGCTGGTCTGTGTTGCTCAACTTGGCCAAACTTGGACAGATTTACATGGTAATTGTTACTTTTACTGCAGGCAAGCAGAGAACTCCCAGTGCCCCAGTTGCAGTACGCCCTTCCAGACCAGCATGGGGACTGGCACGGAGCTACAGCACAGCTACAACAGGAACAAAGAAGGTCCACAGAATAACAGGCAGGACTGTGCTTACAGTGGCCCAGGTAGGAACGAGATCACATTTGTTCAGGACAAAAATGAGATGTTTCCAGTGCTTCTCCTTTTTAAGGTAAGATTCCACATGAGGGGAGCGAGTGCCTATGGGATCCCGGGCATCAAGAACTTGAACAACAACATCTGATGAATCAATCACCTGAAAAATAAAAAATTCACACAGAAGTAAAGGATTTTGCAGAAAGCAAAATATCTGTACCTCCCAAATGAAAACCAGTCATATTTAAAACTACATGATAAATTTTAAAACCTTGTATCCTTCACAAACTGCTACTTCCCCACAGACTAGTGAAGTTCAGACTAACATCCATTGACGCTCTACTCTCTCCTCTCCTAAATCCCCTCCAAATTCAGCCTGGACAGCTGAATGACTTTTACCTGTTCTTATGCACCAGGGAAAGAAAACACTACACCCAAATGGGAAAACTAAAGTGCTGCAGCACACAAACCCCCAGTGTTTGTCATCCATTCAGCAACAGCTCCCTTCTACCATTTCATAATGGATCAGGGTATAAAGGATGTTTTCTGGATCAGTATGAAACACACAACCAAGCAGGAACCTGCTGTTAGTCCACTAAGCAACTACAGCAGGGAGCTGTCATTTTACAACTGCTTCAAGCCAAGTGAATTTGTTTCACAGCTTTTTCCTGCAGTTTTGGCAGCCTCTTACTGAAATCTGTTTTGCTCAATCATTCCCAATGCTTTTAGATCCAAATGAAAAGGTTTTAAGCTACATTCAGAAATTCAGAGCAAAAAGTCAAGCAATTTCACACCTAAGAGTCACTGAGAGCGCACAAACTGCTCATACCATCCCAATTCACTCAGTCTCCATTTCTCTGGCAGCCATGGTGGCTCACGGACAACTGAGGGTCAGAGCTCTCCCAAGATGACCCCATCAACATGCCAGATGTTTTTAGCCTAAAGAAACTTAAGGGAACATGACTCTTTTACTTGTCGTGAAGACCCAGGAATCCAAGAGAAATTTACACCTTCACTCTGCCAGTCCTCTTCTAGATCATATATTTTAAGAATGTCTGTTCCTGTAGGACAAGAGCTCAAGAATCACGCTCAGTCAGGCAGAGATTTGGAAATTAAAATCTCCTGAGTTTTTCTCATTGTTGCTGTACAGGATTTCCATGCTGTGCTGAAGCCCCTAACTGTGTAAAGGCTGACAGATGTGAGTGCTGCAAATTCCAAGTGTCATTTACCTTGTAGAGCTCACCCCAGATTCTTTTGGACTGTCCTTTCTTAAAGATTTCCTCTTGTGCTTCATCCCTAGAAGACATCACCAGAAACATCAGCAACCACAGATACAGGGTCAGGGTCCTCTTCTCTAAAGCCATTTACAGACAAAAGATGGGACAAAGCCCAGGTAATAGTTGATATTTAGCCAAAATCCTATACTCAGCTAATCTCCTTTTCCTTACTCCTCACACAGTCACAGCATTCATGGAGGTACCAGGTACTTCTTTAAAAACAAGGCTGGCTTTTCCTATGTGTAAACAATGAATCATTTTTCCTTTCCAGTCACCTTACACCAGTGTCCTCTGTCACCAGGTCTCGGTCCTTGCCCTGGTCATAAGACTCTGACGAGGCCTCAGCATTCTCCACCAGAGATTGCATGTCACTTGCAGACAGAGTTGGCCTTTTCCTTTGTGATTTGGGGCCAAACGTTGTTTCAAACGTTTCCGTGTCAAGAATGTGAACTCTGGAGGTCTGAGGAAAAACAGGTTGGTAAAAAAATAAACCCCAAGCACCATTTTTTCCATCTCTCATGACACACAGTGAAGGAGCCCCGAGTTCAGCACAGCCCTGGCAGCCTGCAACAAGTGACAGGCACTTCCCTAACAAAGTTTGAGTTTTCCAGCTCAAGCTTTGAGAAACACAAGAGTGGATATTTAATAAGCAACAAAACATTCTGCACTTGCCAACGAACCATGCTTCAGTTCTTCCATCATAAATGGTGTCAAATGCAATTACAACCACTGTGATGAAAATTCAGCTGCTATCTTTGATCATTTCTTATTTTTCTGACAAGAGCACAAATCTCGCCAAATTCTCAGATTTTTGTCAGGGATAATTAAAATCAAAATTGTAGATTTTAAATCTTGCAATGAAAGCCAGCTTTTCTTGGAACAGCAAACAATCCATCATTGAAAGCAGCAATTTGTTTTTGTAATGCACAGTTTAACACAACTTTTCCCCTAATTTAAATAATGTTCTTATGACATGAATTTAGCAAGTTTCCATATGACAAAATAGCTACCAAGAGTCCAAAATAATGGTTTAGACACCGTAAAAAAATATGGCAATAACTAAAACTTGATGTGCTAGAAATGAAGGCTGAATGAACAAGAATTTCTGATACAGGATAAAACACATGTATTTGAGTTCAAATTCATCACATGAGTGTCTGTAGCGTGAAGCAGCCTCAAAAAAGGCCCAGGAGCTGTTAGAGGCATTAGAACATTAGCTGGCACACTAACCTATCAGAAATTAGATCATAATATGATAATATCATAACTTATCATAGAATCACAGAAGGCTTTGGGCTGGAAGGGCCCTTAAAGCCCATCTCTTTCCATCCCCTGCCACACAGGGACACCTTCCACTATCCCAGGTTGCTCCAAGCCCCGTCCAACCTGGCCTTGGACACTTCCAGAGATGGGGCAGCCAGCTTTTCTGGGCAACCTGTGCCAGGGCCTCCCTACCCTCACAGGAAAGAATTTTTGGGGTAATTTCCTATTGGAAAATGAGAATTTTTATTAAATAATGTATCTTTCTTCACCATCACACTCTATGCCCAAAGTGACAGGGAATCAGAACCATCCTTCCCCAAGGAATCCACTACAGCTGCCCCTCCCAAGGCTTCCAGAGCCCAGTATTTCCCCAGACTGAGCAGAGAAGGCACAACTGCTCACAGGTAAGTCACTGTGCTGGCAGCCCTGTGCACACGCCTGCACAGCGAGTGACACCCACGTGTGGTTTGATCCGGTCATAGAACAGGGACATGGGCAGCTTCTTTTGCTTCATGATCACCCTGTAAGGATCCTTCATCACAGTCTCCATCTCCTCCTGGAATTTCTGCAGGGATGATTGCTTGATTACACGAGTATTTCCTGCATGTAAAAAACAAACATTACACCTGACCATTCCTGATCTTAACTGCTCCAAAGACCCTGGGGGCACTAATAAAACATGAACTTTCCATCTAGGATCAAAAATATCAGTGACAAACCCAGAGGGTTTTACTTGAGACCAAGCCCAAATATCACAAATAGGCAGCCAATCCCTTTCTTTTCCACCACTTAAAGGAAATTTTAAAAGTATCTCAAGGACACTTAACAGCCATACACATGGGCAAGCCCCAGGGAACGGCCACAGGAGCCAAAATAACCACCCTTAGGGGAGTGTGTGGAAAGCAAACCCCCAAAGCACAGGCACAGGTGAGGGGTGACAACAGCAGAGGTCCCTCACCTTCCCTTTCAGCACCTGTCCCACACAGCTCTCAGACCACCATTCCGAAACAAACACCTTTCAACACACAAAGTTTAACAGCTTTTAAGCTTGCTGAGTCTGGAAGTTGGACAAAACTCACCAAACCATTTGATATTTGGTTCCACTCTTGCAACTGTGCCCGGTGCCACCGTTGACTGATACTGAAGAGGTCTGATCACTTTGCCATGTTTGTTCCTAAGGGACAAATGAAGACGTGTCAGTGCACAGGGGCAGCACTGACCCCTCCAGCCCTTGTGTGTACCTTGAGTTAATCCAACCCTGAGCAGCAGCGATGGCAATCATGGGCCTTGCTCTCACTCCAGCCTGGCCAGACCCTCCCTGCAGCTGGTTGTGTCAGCCCAGGAAAGGCTCATGGGGCTGCAAAAGGCATCAAGTATCATTTACTAGCAAATCCCACTGTGTTCTCTCATGGAGCCTTTTAACCGGTTCTGCCCACCAGCTGCAGGACTCACTAACACAGGATTCGCAAGATGAGACCTGGTTTAAATCCAGCAACATTTCAAAATCCCTCCTCCTTGTTTGCTCTCCAAACAGTGGGAAATTCGGCAAAAGAAACCAAGAGTGCTGATGTGAAACAGGACTCTCAGAACTGCCATGAGACAGACACGGTGGGTGTTGCTCCCCTGCCAGCGATCCCTGAGTGTGGCACAGAGGGTCCTGCAGCGGGTCTCTCCTGGGGGCACAGGGGGACTCTCTGGGAAGATGCTGAGGGAAGCTGAGGTTCTTCAGGCATTTTGGGGGGGAGCTTTTGAGCTATGCTGTTGTGGAAAATTGGGGAATGCTGGGTGGTTTGGGTCTCATGACATTCCAGGCAGATGCATCAAGTGTTTCCCAGCTGTGTTCCTGGTACATCGCTGGGCTGCTGAGAGCTCGGGATCAGGCTCCACAGCTCACGGGGTTACAGAGCACACGATGGAGCGACACCGTGCCAACAACGAGGCGTTTTGTCGCCCGTCCCTGGCGCGGCCCTGCCCAGCCGGTTACCGGGAAGGCGGCCAGGCCACGACCCACCGCCCCCGCGGGCCGGGCCGCGCTCACCTGCGCTCTTTCTGCCGGTACATATTGAGGCGCCGGATGGTCGCTCGGTCCCGCATGTTGTTCCCTCCTTCGCCCCCGACGCGATCTGCGGAGACAAGAGAGTATCAGCCCCGGTCCGGTCCGGTCTAGTCCCACCCGGCCGTGCCCGCGGCCCCGGCCGTACCGGGGTTGGTGCTGGCGCGGGAGGGGTTGATGGAGCAGCGGCCCTTGTACCGCGGCTTCACCATGGCGGCGGCGCCGGTGGCGGGACGGGCCCGGGCTGCTCGGAACGGGCCGGGGACACGCGCGCGGCGCTTCCGGCGCGCTGCAGCCTGTGACGCACTTCCGGGAGCCCCCGCGCGGCGGCGCAGGCGCAGGCGCCGTCTCCGGGCAACCACGTGCGGCCCCGGTTGCCACGGCAACGCGTGGGCTCGGCCCGCGCACTGCCCCCGCTCGGCCCGGGAACCCCCGGGGTCCCCTGGTGTCCCCCCGCGTTCCCCGCATGCCCCTGTGTCCCCCGTGTGCCCCTGTGCTCCGTGTCACTCCCCGTCTCCGGGGGGCGGCGGCGGGACGCGGCGGTGCCCGCCCCGGAGCGCTGCGGTCTGGCCGGGTCCGGCCCGGGGCCGCGGGGTGGTTCGAAGGCCCGGCGGGGGCGCTGGCACGGGAGCCCCATTGTTTGGGAATCGGTGTTTGTTCACAGACACATAATGGGAATAGTTCGGGAGAGCGGCAGTAAC
>VWZW01001166.1:480545-516615 GCA_013397115.1 Edolisoma coerulescens | reverse complement strand
GGGCACTGGGACTGCTGGTGGGCACTGGGGCTGCTGGTGGGGCACTGGGACTGCTGGTGGGCACTGGGGCTGCTGGTGGGGCACTGGAGCTGCTAGAGGGCACTGCCGCAGCAGAGACTTAAGCACGAGGCAGTGCTGGTGGGTGTTAACAGGCACACGGGGCTGTTCTTTCTGGGTTACTGGCAAAGAATTTTAAAAATTAGCAACAACAACACTGGTGTTTTTATGTGCGTGTAAAGAATTGCATGGACAGTGCACTAACAAATCAAATCTGTGCAAGTTCTGTGTCCAAAGCCTAAGTGCACATTCATGTTACTGCCAGATTTTCATAGCAATTTGAAAGCTCCTCACCTAGGGGAAATGAACAAAGCTGAACTGAAACAGTGTTAATTGATACCAGAGCTTGGGCTAGGGCCAAGCTCAGCACCTTGGGGAATACTTCCCCAAAACACAGCTTTGGCCCATCCTTCCTAAACACTTATTAGCAGCAGAGCATTCCCAGCCAGTGCAATGTCCTTCTGGTGCTGCTAATGCTCCTTTAAACCCAGAACAATAACAGAGCTGCTGGGATTTTGTTCTTTTAATGATTTTCAGCGTTTTACTGTGAGGTGTAGAGTCCCTGCTGTACAAGGGAGCCATGATGAGTCAGGCCTTGGGACATGTTTTGTAAGACAGAGTCTGGAGTTGGAGGCTGTTTGGCTTAAGCCTACACGTTCTGGTTTTTCTCTTAATAGAATTATCTATGCCTTGGGCATTGAAAAAGTAGACATTGATGTGGGCATAAAAAAATCAATTCCAAATTGTAGATAATTGTTTAAGCTATCAGACTCGAGGCTCATGTAGAAGAGTCTTCCCGGGACAAGTGTGTTTTCTATTAGAGTCGATATCAATCTGTCAGAAGAGCCTTTTGATTTTCAAAATTTTAGACTAAATAGTTGAGTAATACTTGCTCTGCTCTCTCCCACTCTTTCTTCCTTTCCCTTAAGAAAACTCCCTCTTTATTGTTAGCAAGAGACTTTGGGGTGCAGCCAGAAAGTCACCGTCTCTTTCTGTGAGAGAACAGACCCAGCCAGCTTTGGGCAGGAGGTTGTGGCAGGGAAAACTCGTCTTGGGGATGCCCCAGAGTTGGGTGCTGAATTCCCAGGTTGGAAGCATTGGTGGAAGGGCTCAGGCCCTCTACCCAGCCATGCTCACAGCGTGCCTCACACCCCCATTGGGGTGGGCTATGAGCCTGGATTTTCTGTCGTAAGAAAAGATCCTACTGATAATGTGTGGGACCTGCATTCAAACTGGCACCTTCCTGCTGCACCTTCCTCACTCTCACATATTCCCTAACCCAAATTCCATCACTGGGGCCAGCAGTTGGTGTTTAACTTGCAGCATCCCTGAGGCTGCGGCTGTTTATTGTCTATCTGATAACGTGCGAGTCAGATATTTTGCTCCACTCAACTGATGTTTTGCTGCTCTATGACTCACAGCTTTTCCTTTGCTATTGATGCATCCCCCCATTTCAGTCTTTGATATTTTTTTTTGTTCTGTTACCATTGGCTGCAGCAGGACACTGTCTGTGCCACAACCAGCCAGGACAACGGAGTCGCAGGTTGTTTGTCTGTTGCCTCTGCTACGTGGCCTCAGCTCCTCAGCACCACTGCCCTGACCAGGGCTGAAATGAAATAATTTTGAGTTTTATGTGGCCTCATCTTTGTCAGATCCCAGTGAATGCGGTTACGTGATGCCATCGGAATGACTCATTCCCATAATTACATATGTTCTGAGGGGTTATTCCCATTGTATTATTAAAAACTAGTGATGTTGGATTTTTGGCAGGGACTGTCTTCCTTGTATGATCTACAGATTTTGTCAATTAAATGAAGAAAAAGTAGATTTCCAAGAGTTCAGAACAAGACTGGACTTGCAGTCTGAGCCCTTTTTCCGTGTGGTATTGAGCTCCTTTGTTTTATTTAACAGGATAAAGCAGCATCAGCCATCTCCCTCTCTTGCAGCAGTTCCCTGCAGAGCACAAGGATGCAAGTGCATTTTGTAGTTCATCTTCAAAATCATGGCAGAAGATTTTGTAGGCAGTTTATCAGCACAGTAGCTTTCCCAGCTCAGTTCCCAGGGATACAGCTGGCAGGAGCAGGAGGCAGGGCTCCCTGGCAAAAGGCTCCAGGTGTGACAGCTCTTGAACAGGAAAAACAAAGTGATCCTGGATTGTTGCCTTGGATCTGCAGTTCCCAAAATGGTGACTGAAAGCAACAGGGGAAGTCAGGAGGGAGGAGAAAACTGAAGTCAAGAAAAAAGGCAAAAAGGTGTAAGAGGACTTTGAGAGCCCGGGCTGAGCGGTGCCAGTGGGATCGAGCCCTCGGAGCACACAGCGGGCTCAGAGCTGTGCAGGCTGCAGAGCCCTCGGCTTCACTCTGGGAGCATCTGCCAGCGCTGCGGAGCTGGCATTCCCCGGCACTCTGGAAGCTAAAGCAGTTAAATATGAATGTTTTCTTGTGGTTTGATTTGAACACTCACGAAAAGTAACTTCTGCCCTGACAGGCTGGGCTCCTCTGTGGCACAGGAGGGGCTGTGGCTGCTGAGGCCCTGTCAGTGCCTCTAAAGCAGCGCTTTACCTTAGGCTGCAAATAACAATATACTACCTACCGGGCTGCCTCTTTTTTCCTGTTCTTCAAAAATCGTGAGATTCCAGCCAGCAGCTCCATCCAAACTATGGTTTGGCATTCAGTCGGGTGTGATGTATTACCGTGTACATAAATGCCATCAGGGTAGTTTATTCATGGTGACTGATTAAATTCACTGGTATTTCTGTAATTTTAATAAAGACTTTTTAAAATGTGATGCCTATCATCTCTCTCTGTGAAGTCTATTGACTTCATAAGATCTGTAAATATATATCTGAACTATCCCTTTTAGTGTTCTCAGACAATGTAATCCAAACAATAGTTTTTGAGATAACCTGTTTCACTATCCTACTCTGTTTCCTTTAATCAAAGCTAAGATTTCTCCTGAGTGAGAAATCATTTTAACATAAACATGGGCTAAGGAGTATATACATTACCTCCACCTCTCTGGGAGTGGAAAGTCAGTGAATTACTGTGTGAGGAGTGTGTGTGTGCACAGTTCATTGACTGTAGATGATGAAAAATACAGATTTATATTACCCAGAGAGGGTTAAGAATGTGATAGAACCAGCCTGTGTTTGGTGACATTCATCTGCTTTAGCTTCCAAATCCCAGCAAATGAGAGAGAAATTAAACAGTTCCAAACGTACCACTGCAAGCTGTCCGTTATTCCTGGCCCTTTGTTCCCCCATGGCATGGGATGGATGGCTCAAAAGCTGAGGAAACTGACTAGAAACTATCCTGCAGATTCTGAGTTAATGGAATTCTGTCCAGTGAATAACACCATGGAATTCTGTCCAGTGAATAACACCAGGTTGTTCAGCAGGGAAAATGAAGCTGTTTTCCGTGCAGTAGAGTTCCTGACAAAGGTTCTCTCTGTCTGTCTGTCCATCCAGCAGTTGCTTCTCCCATTCAGCATCAAGCTGATCAAAGCACAGGGTGGGAATACATGCAGGAGTCGGAGCAGCGACATTCCCATCCATAATCCACGTCGGTTCCTTTGGCTGTCAGATGTAGGCAGAAGGCTCTCAGGACAGGCTCGCTCTGTCTGTGGACATTCTTGATTAGTTGGGATTTGACTCCAGTTTTGGTGAATAAACAAATGAAGCTGGTTCAGCAAACCCATTTATTGATTTATTTGTTTAAAGACATGTATTTTACAGTGATGCCACGGAGAGAACACCACAACAGGGTTATTTAGTGCATGGAAAGAGAGCATTCACATGTGTGTGAGTTGAGGTGACATCATTCAACTAAGGACATCTCAGCTTGGACTGGGGAGCTCAGCGTGCAGTTCACATCGGTCAAAGGCAAAATGTTCCTAAATTCATAACTGAACTAGCTCTCTGGGAGTGGGAATAAGCACAATTCTTGAGCTGATTCAAAAAAAGAAAAGAAATTGGATATTTTTTTTTGTATTTTTTTCCCCTAATTGTCCTAAAACAATTTAATTTTAAAATCACCCCTACTGAAAAATCTTGGATAGTCTTAATATGCATCTTAAACTTCCTGTTGCCTTTGTCCCTTTTTCTCCCCATTTTGCTATGAAAAAAGGAAGAAAGTAGGGGAAAGGCTACAACAGAAAGAAGTTTGTCAGTGTTTCTAATAATCCCTAGAGTTCTCTAAAATAGGTTCTGTTGATTTATTATACGCAGTTTAGTTTTGAAATAGTTGTGCTAATAGTGCCAGGAGTTACTGTAGGGAATCAAGTCATTACCAGAGCCTCATGCAGACAACTTTCCTAATGCACTCTCTTTTCTTTAATCCTCGCTGAGAACTAGATGGGGATATGGCAGCAGGAGGGAGGCAGAGCGAGTGAGCGAGCTGAGGTTCACCAACGGGTGACTGGTGGGTGCTGGTAGAAGTGGAAGGGAAAATGGTTCTGCTTACGTGCGATGCCATGGCACAAACAAAATATTTCTCTCACAGGCTAGAATAAGATTGGATCATTCAGCTGAGAAGCTTTCAGAAATCACATGAACATGACCCGTAAACAACTCAAAGGATGACTTTTAAGAACCTCTTTCTCCCCCTGCTTGGTATGCTGGTCATTTATCATTGTACTGAAATTGAATCCCCTTTCAAAGACATAACCACTGCTTGTTTACTTAAACACAAAGTGGACGATGGGCTGAAAGGTTTATCTGCCAGCAGAGCAGTCACAGAGAGCTTGGTACAGCTCCGGAGCCAAAACAACTGTGCAGCCTCCACATCCTGCAGCGAGCCAAGCCAGCCCTGGCTGGGTGAAGGGAGTTGGGGTGTCCTGTGCCGGAGCTGAGCCCTCAGTGGGCGCCATGAGCCACAGGAGAGAACCAGGGCTGTGGGTGTGGGCAGGTGACCCCTCGGAGGGACAGGGAGCTCTCTCGCAGGCTACCCTGCACACCCGCTGGCTCACTCTGCCCTCCAAAACCACAGAGCAGAGGGTGGTATGGAAGCGAGTACAGTGAAGATTGGATTCACCAGGGTTAGTTTGGGGTAAGGTTTCCCCTGCCCTTTGCCCTACCAGGGGAGTTGGAGCTCCAGCAGCAAATCCCTGATCCATCCTGGGCACATCTCTGTGAGCCATAGCACCATCGTTCGGGACAAGAGAGTTTTTGCTGAACTCTAGAGAAATTAAATGTGTCTCTACATATTTATACAGAGAAAGCACATTTTAAAATACCAGGGCAGTGAGTGGTGAGACAGCCAAAGGAAGAACTCCCTGAGCAGAGCAGGCAGTGGTCCCATGCATCCCATGCAGGGCTCGCTAGGTCTGTCTTGCACAGTACTTGCCCCGGTTCCTCTGCTCAGGTGTCAGCTCTCGCAGAGCAGGAGAATCCAGGGAATTCCAGCCAGTGGGATGCAGACAAGTAGTTTCTACCCAATTTAAAAATTTGCTTATCTTCTGCAGGACCTGAGCTGTGCCTTCCCCCTCCTACCTGCCTCCCTCCTGCCGCACGCCAGGGTGGTGTCTGGCAGCTGGACCAGCTGTCCCCAACCCGGGATTGTCCCACAGCTGTGACTGTCTGAGCAGAGTCACAACGCTTCGGCAACCTGTGGTTTGTTGTAACCTCTCATTTTCTCAATCTGCTGTGTGTTAACTGGATCCTTCAGTGGGGAATTCCTCGGGGCTCAGCGGGGTGCAGCTGGGGTCCCTCGCGCAGGACGGCTGATTTGTGGCTGCAGTGCAGCTGGCAGCATTTTCTGGGAGTTTTTTAAAGCTTTGGTGAGTTTCCCTTCCACAACTGAGTCTCTGTCCTGTGGGACACCAGCCTCCATAGGGGCCAAGGTATGAACCACACACTCAGGAAGCTGGTTGTCATTTTGATTTTGTTTTTTTTTTTTTAATTTGAAATAATTCTTTGAAGCAGATTCAGGGCAGATACCACTGACCTCTTACCACAAACCTTTAACATGTATTCGCAATGATAAAGTCATACAGCTTAAAACACAAGATAAGGGGTGGGGGAAGAGAAAGAGGCCACTGCTGTGTGTGTCTGGGTCCCAGGTCAGGGAGAGTGGCCATGCGGGTTCAGTCTCATCCCCTGGCTGAGTGGGGCTGCGCTGGGGCCGCGTGCTTGGGCTCCAGTTGAGGCCTTTGATCATGAAATCAATCCCATATCTGGGTCCTTCACTGGCTCATGCTCCACTTCTCCTCCCTGCAGTGTCCCCACAGAGCCCTGGGGCTGTGGGCTTTGCCTCCATGTGTGCTCCCACTCCTCAGCAGCATTCTTCCACAGTCCTGGGGTGTGTGTGCAGCCTCCTTATTGTGTGTGGCCTCTGTCGGTCTGTGGGTCAGTCTGGAGTATGTGTCTGTCTCTGGACATGTGTACGTGGTGTAGCAGTGCTCTGTTCCATAAAGCTTTCATATACATAGCAGCAATGGAGTCTTGCCATCAGGTGACGCACAGGGCCAGCTACTGGGCAGGGCTAGCGGGCGTCGCGGGCACCGTGGCCCCTCTCTGTTTGTTCTTCCTCTTCTTAGTGCCAGACTTAGTGTCTTTGGCGTCTTTCTGATTTCTATTCCCATTATCTTGCTTTCCTTGCTCTTCCTTTTTCTTCCTTTTCCCTGCAGTAAAGCAAAGGGGCAGTGTGGAGTGAGGCAGCCCTCAGGGAACAGATTGGCCATGTCCACCTCCCCCTGCCCCACTGGTTAATTCCTGTGCATTTAGTCACTGGTCAGAACCGTTTCCCCTCAGAACACTCAACACAGCTGCAATCCTTGTCCATTCTCTAACAAGATAACCAAACCACCCTCCATCCTGAAGACACTCTAATTCCTGGGAAAAAACAGACCTAAGCATTCTGGTAGAGAAGACAACTCCCATCATGGCAGCACACAGGCATGCACCCTTGGCTGCTCTCTGGCCAGGGAAGACACTAAAATAGCTGAAACCTGTAGCACCCATGGCAAGCTGTGCCAAGGATCACCCCCTGGGGGCTGTGCCACTTCCACCTGCAGCTCTTCCAACTGCCATCACAGCTGTATCCTCTGCATTTCAGAGGGGTCGGGAGCTGCACGGCACATTTGTGACACTGCACAGTTGACTGACTACTTGTGCCTGACCTATATAGGGCGTGGGGAGAGATGGTGAGACACCCCACCTCTGCTCACCTTCGGGGCACTGGTTCTTCTGTACAGTGCATCGCCGCACCTCTGTGGTTGCAGGACACAGAGACACGTCCCCAGAGGGAGCCTGCAGAATCCGCCGTGTTCGGTCTTCATTGCCCTTCTTGAAGCCACAGAGCTTCCTTTTCTTGGAGCAGGGCCCCCATGGCCCCCACTCACTCATTTCACATTGTGCTGCCAGATAACAAGAGAGCCCAGCTGTAACTCCCGTTCCTGGATTGCCAGCTCAGGCCATCCCAGAGCCCACCATTGCACCTCTCCCCCACCTTAGGCTGCAAGAGAGTTGTGTGTTTCCCCAGCAGCTTCCTAAGTCCCCAAGCACCCCCTTCCTTGCCACACCACACCAACTCTGGGTCACAGCTCACAAACGCATGGGGTTGCTCCCCATCCAGGCTGGTTCCCAGAGGGCTCTGCCCCATGAAGGGCTGTGCTGTCACCCCCTCGACAAAGGTATGATGAGGGGTTTGGTTCATCATCTAAACCCCCCTGCAGCAATACCCACGACCAGACACGCTGAGCATGGGGCTGGAGCCAAGGCTGCTTACCAGGACTGCTGCACTCCATGGTGCCGTTGGCAGCAGCATAGCCTTCGGGGCATGTGACGTAACATCTCCCTTTGTGCAAATACAAGCCTTCCTTACATTTTGTGCAAAAGTTTCGACTGAAACAGGACTCACAGTTCTCAATTTTGCATTCTGGGGAAAAAAAACCAAACACCAAAGCCATCATGTAGTCCGATGTGAACAAAAGACTCATGAAGCTCCACACTGCCAACCAGAGCCCAGTTCTGGCTCCCAGGGGTCTTGTAGCAGCCAGGGCATGTCTCTGAGTGTCCTGCCAGGCCTGGCTGTGCCACTCAGAAGTGAGTTTTCTTTGCACCATTCCCTCTGCAGGACAGCCCTGTGCTGCAGCTCTCACAGCCAGCAGCAGCCACTGCCAGGACAGAATCAGGCAGGGTGGGAAAGTTTTGGGCTGCTGTTCAGCCAAGCATCAGTCAGCCAAAGGGGACGGTGAAAAGGGTACAGTCCCGGCTCCAGCTGCAGCTACAGGACAGGCTGCATGGAAAGGGAGTTAGATGGAAACCCGGCCATGAGGGTGCTGTGCATGGACCTGCCAGGGGAGTGATCACATGTTTCCGTGTCCAGCTCTTTCTGGTGCTCTGGCTACAAGATGCAAGCCAAGGATTTCACTCAGAGCTGCCTGAGTCTGGTGAGCAGTAGAGAAGGAAAAGAGGCACTAAATGCCTGAAAGGATCTCCCTCCTCCCAGAGGAAACCAGTGCCAGTCTGGCAGCCCATACAACAAAACTTCCCAGAGGTCCTGCAAGATCCACGTCCACAGCATGCCCATGCGGTGCTGAGCAGGGTTCTTGTCAGGCAGATGGCTTCCATGCTCAGCCCTGCCTCTCCCCTTCCATACAGCCACAGCACCTCCTGCACCTGAACACAGGCACACGCTGCCCTGCAGAGCACTGCCACCTGCCCGTGCCCATTCCCTCCCAGCCCCACACTCACTGATGCACTTGTTCATGTCCGTATTGCGAAGGCCAAAGTATCCCAGTGGACAAGAAGGCAGGCAAATCCCAATTTGTCGAATATCGTTCCGCTCCAGAAGGATGAAGAGTTTGGGGGAACACCTCAGGCACCCATTGAACTCAGAGCACAGGTCACAACCTCTGGCACAGCCCTGACTCAGCTCGGTGCTGACTGGAAGAGCAGGAGAGAGGCAGTGGTTAGTGCCGGGCTCTGCAGGCACCAGCTGTGACCCCAAACCACTGGCACCACTGGCAGGAAGGGCAGGAACTGGGACAGGGCAAGGGCCAGGGTCCTGCAGCATTGACACGCTCCCAGCACTGCTCCAGCCAGACACCACAGCCCCGTCCCTGATGCCCACAGGCATCAGCGCTGTGCCAGGCACAAGCATGAGAGTCACGACAGGGCCGCACTGAGGAGCCGGACCCAGAAGCAGCCACCAACTGTGCCCAGAGCCCCAGCACTGCCCACCCCAGCCCACTGCCTCCCAGCCCTGCCCATCAGCCCTGATGCCCACGTGGGGCAGACACTCACGATGGCAAGTGCCCAGGGGTCCAGCACCTCCTGCTGCCTCCCCGCTCGGAGCTGGCGGTGCCTCCATGCCGAGGACCAGCAGGGACCAGAGCACACGGCCCTGGAGCAAAACCATTCAACTAATTCCATCCATGCTGCATCCCAGGCTGGATCTCACTCTGACCCTGCCTATGTTAAACTCTCTCTGGCAGTCGGGAGGTGTCACTGCCCCCAAAATAGAGATGTGTTCTCAGCTCCTACATTCAGTCCAAGAAAAATACTCAATCCCATGTCTTGAGAGTTTTCTGCTTTTAATTATCATATAAAATGCTGCTTGTTTTGAAACCAATCGCATTCTTTGCAGGCTAGAATGCAGGTTATTTTTATTAGTTTATTATGCAAGCCATGTCCTTGTTGATAGAAAAGCTGTGTATTTAAAAGATGTATTCTTTTAAATACCATGTTTACTACACTTCAAAAGCAAGCGTGGAGCAGCACTGCGTTCACGTGCCAGGACTAGAGGTAAGAGAGCTGCCCCGTCCCCCCGCCGTGACCCAAGAGCCTGGCAGCCCCCACTGCCTGCCCCAGCCCCATTGCTGGGCCTGTGGGTGTGGGGGCTGCTGCAGCCTTGGGAAGAGACAGTGAAGGCAGGGGGCTTCTCAGCCCCCAGCTGCCAGGAGGGTTCACCAGTCTGGATTGGGACCCCCTTGGCACTGTGGGTCCTGGCCCCTCTACACAGGGACCCACGGGGATCTGGCCCCATCCCTCCCGCAGCGCTGGGCCCTGGTGCCAAGCTCTGCATCCATGGCAAAGGTATAAACTGGGCCCTCGCTGGAAATTGCCCTTTATAGCATTAGCCATGACATCAGGTTTTCCTTGTTCTCCCAGGGCTCAGCAGTCCCAGTTTTAATATAAAATCAATTTTATATAATTTAATTTAAAACAGTTTTAATGTAAAACAGTTCTAACATGAGCTTACATAAAGGAGGGCAAATGCCCGTGGCTGCTCTTGTGCCAGTTCTGCCTGGCTGCCCTGCACGAGCCCCACCAGGGACCCTCTGGGATGGAGGCATAACTGACCCCCCTGTGACCTCAGGGCAGACTGCAGCTCAGAGCTGTGGCAGGTCAGGGGCACGGCAGTGCGGGTCTGCCTGGGAGTGGGACTGGAGGAGCTCTGCGGGCTCTTGGGGCCCTATCCAGCTCCCTGTGTCGTAAACACATTCACACCAGCACGACCCTCATGGCATCATGAGAGGAAGTAGAGAAGAAAAGCATTTCATACATACTTCGTCTTTGCCTCTTGCCCTTCACCACTTTGCTGCTGCCTGTTAGATCCATCGAGCTTAGAAAAACCACCACCACAAGCAGTCCAAGCTGCATAGTAACTCTCCAGCGCTGCAGCCCCTCCGTCGTGGGGTGATTGGGGGAGCGTGCTCCACAGCTGGGGTCTCTGCTGCCGCTAAATCGTCTCAGGTGGGATCAGAGCTGAGAGTCTGTGCACAGAGCCGGGTCTGGGACCATATCCACAAACTACATCAGCACCAGCCAGCTTAGGTAGCAGGTAACATGGCTCTACCTTCATCCCTGTCAGGAGTGCAGAAGCTTGGCCCTAGTCCCATCGGGGGCTCAGCAGCAGGCGTTAGCTGCTCGCAGTTTCCAGGTACGCTGGCAGGAACTGCAAAAGAAGAGGAGAATAGCTTAACTTGACAGAGAGCATTGCTCCCACAATGGCTGGGGGCGAGCATGGGGGTTGTGGGGTGAACTGGGGGTGCCAGCGGACAGTGGCATCCAGAGCAGTGCAGGGAGAACTGTGCTCCAGCCTCATCCATAAGTCTCTGTTGCTAATAATCAGCACCCGTCAAAATGCTCAGCTCAGCTTTGCCATCTGCCAGTGCTGCAAACAGTTATAGCTGGAACTTGTTTAAAATAGAGCCAGACCCCTGGGCCACCCTCCCCAAGCGGCAAATGGCTGCTGCGGGTGCCAGGCACACAAGATGTTTCTCATCAAGTGGGCACCTCTGGGGCTGGTAGTCAAGCCTAGCAGAGAGTGAGCCTGCAGTCCCCAGCCAGGGCTGGGGCTGTCTGGGGACGGGGTGGGATCCTCCACGAGCTGCCCAAAATGCTGTGTTTCTGCTCTGAGGGAATTTCCAAACCTCCTGTCTCCCATTCCCCGAAGCACAGGGGAGGGTCAGCGCTGCCTGCACAGGGCCAAGCGCAGGAGCTGCTCTGCCCCAGGCTCACAGGCTCCCACCGGCAGAGCCAGCCCGGCGTGGGGCAGCGAGCGCGGCCGCGTTGGGCAGCGAATGCGGCCGCGAGAGCCGCGCTGCCCTCACCAAGCCATGGCGCGGAGTGCCCCACCGTGCATGGCGGGACAGAGTGGGGGCATGACAACACCAGCAGGGCAGGCTGGGAAGCGAACCAATGGCTCTGCGTGAACTTGTGGAGAGAGAAGGGAAGCCCGGTTGCCTGACGGCCAGCCAGCACCCAGGACTCCACATGTACCGTCCTTTCCTGAGAGTGCCCGAGCCCTTGCTCCAGCTGGCTGCTGACAGGGCATCTTCCCTGTAGTTTTCAAGTGGTTTTCCCTGTGCCCGGTGTGAAGGAAGGGCAAGTTCCATGCTGCACCAAGAGCTTTGGCACTGCCAAGCCAGGCCCCACTCCTCTCTGCAGCTGGCAGAGCAAAGCCCTGCCAACGGCAGACATTGTGTGGGAATAAAGGCAACAACATTTGCTCTGTGAAGTCAAATGAAACAGAAAATCGTTTTAATCCCTTTATAATAACTGCCCAATCACCGATGCCCCAAACAACTGGTGGCGACAGTGCTGGAAGTGAGCCCGGCCTCAGCCTGGGACGGACTCGGTCCCCAGGGGGCCGGTCCCCTCCCTGGCCCACCCTGGGTGGGCGACCTGCTGAGAGGCCACTGGCCCAAGCAGCCCCCCTGCTCCAGCCCACCTAAGGGTGGTTATGGCTACACAGCAGAACACCTTGGAGGGAGGGGGCTGCCCCAGCAGCAGGTGTGGGCTGGCAGCTGCTGCAGGGAGCTGTGACCCGGGTACCGCTGAGCCTTGTGGCAGCACATGCCGTGACACTGAGCTGTGCCCGGTGCGGGCACCTCCCGGCAGCACTGGCTCACCTGTGCCGGCAGAGCTGGCGGCCACCGAGCGCTGTGGGGCCACAGCCACTGTCCCCCCGCCCTGGTGGTTCTGAACTTTTCATCGTGTCCCTGCTGCGCCTGCTGGGGCAGGAGCCCAGCGCTCCCCATGTGCTTGTCGTTACAGCCCACGGCTCATCCACAGGATTTTCAAATAAATAATTAGTCACTTGTGTAAACACCAACTTGTTCTGCACTTCCAAGCCTGTTTGCTGCAAGCTGCTTTATAAACACCGTCAAGTGCTTAAGCCGGGCTGCGAGAGCATTTTCGGAGCAGGAAGCTGTGCAGAGCGGGGATCTCCGCAGCTCCTCTGCACCTTGTGCAGGGACCTGGGCACGGCGCGGGCCTCCCTGCGAGGTGCGGGGACAGCGGGTCAGGAGGGTCCCTCCGGACAGGTGGTGTGGGACAGTCTGGCCATACATAGCACGGCCATAGGACCCTGGGGATGCCAGCGGGTGTGAGCAGGCACGTCAGTGCAGCACAACCCAAACTCTCTCCAAATAAGTGCCGAGTGCCAGCGGCTCCGGTGCCTGCTCCGGCGGCCCCCGGTTTTTAATTACGGCGGCTTTGCGGGTGAAGCGCGTTCACAGGAAGCACACGCCGTGTTTACACAACACTCACGGTGTGGGCACAGTCCCCCAGCGTGGGGACAGCAGCAGGGATGGATGTCCGGAGGGAGCAAACACAGGCCCAGTGTGCCAAGAGCCAGCGTGAAGCTTGTGCCACCACCACATACCCCATCTATGGGGGCTTGGGCAGTCAGGGCAGGGAAGTGCCATGGGAAACCTTGAGACCGCAGCACAAACCAAGCAAGCACACACTTTTTCCTCCTTGTTTCCTTGCTTTCTAGCCCAAAGAGAGCCTGGGCTTGGCCACAAATGCTCCCTCAGCACAGAAAGGCCACCGGCATTCTAGGTGCTGCAGAATCAGTGTCTTGGCAGGTCACACACGATCCGCAGGTCTCCAAATCCCCCCCAGTGAGCACCTGGGGGTCTGTGGTGAGCTGTCTGGCTGGACTGCTAGCTCGTCCTACCCTCACCACAGGACACGAATTATGATTCTTTCTGTTACTGCGGCCATCAGTCAAGCTCAGGTTGCTACAAACAATTTCCAGTCTAAACATCGGCAGGATTTATGCCATTATCCCATCTACAGGAAGAATTTGGGGTAACCTGAATTGCTCTGAATTCATTTATGGACAGACCTGGCCCCTGAATCTGAGATGACACTAAGCCTTGTTTGCAATTCAATCAGGATAAATTGGTCCTTGGGAGCTCCAATACAAACCAGAAAATGTAAACCATCCAGATAATTTGCCATTAGTCCTCCTACACACAAGGTGAGAAAGACCAACATTATATCCCCAGGATATTTGAGACCTAATCCACAGTAACTAAACTGCTGATATATTGCCTCTTGCTGAATGTACCATGGATCCTAAATGTAAACGGGCTCTCCAAAGGTTTACTGAGCCTCAGAGAGAAGGACCAGATGCTGGAGGCAGGACAAACCTGGTTACAGCAGCACTAGGAATGAACCCCTGGGAACTGCCAGGTCGCTGCCAACAGCCAGCTGGGCACCAGCTGTGAGGTGGGGAATTTGGGTTTCCAGGTCCTGGAGCTGGACAGGCAATTTGAATTTCTTCTTGGTAGTCAGTGAGGGGTGTGAATATGCAGAAACTGGCTTCTTGCAGGAGGAGTCATGGTTTTGCAGGTCTCACTCAGGTTAGTTTGGTCCCATGTCTTCCAGCCCTACACCAGGGGACAGTACCCGGGACAGACCACCCTGAGCCCTCCCAGCCCCAGGGCAGAGTCTGGCTCGGGAAGGTTATGGGTGGCAGCAGCAGCTCTGCGCTGCCAGCTCATTCCCCAGCCTGCCTTTGTGCAGCTTTCAACAGGCCCCTCAAATACCAATGATGGCACTTGGGTATCCATTGTCCCTGTTCCACAGGCATACAGGGATGTGCCCACGCTGCTGGTACTCCCTGAGCCCAGTGTCTGCTCTGCCTGCGCCCTACTGCCTGCACTGGTGACCCCATGGCAGAGCTCCCTGCTTGCTGTGCCAGCCCCACCATGGGAAGGAAGCAGCCAGGGCTGAGGGAGTGGGTTTGGGCCCTCGTTCTCTTTGGGAAAGTCCCTCTCTTCTGCTGTGTTCCCGAGGGCTGTTTTCCTGTCGGCAGGGCTAATGCTCCAGGATCAGCACTGTGAAACTCTCCACAGTGGAAGGTCCCACCACGCTTGGCTCAGCCATCACAGCTGCCACAGGGTGTCTCACGTGCCTCCGGCAAACATCTCTGCACACGCACAGGCAGAGCCACTTTGTTCTGCTTAATCCTTGAAGCAATAAAAGACGGCTGCATTAAGTCAAATTTCCGAACCAGAAGGTCTTCATTTGATATTAGATCCCAGTGCCAAGTTCTGCAAAATCCCCAACCCATAAACTTCACTGAAAAAATAAAATAATAAAGCCCAATCTGGCAGCAGAGCTATCCTCAGCATTGTTGAGGTCTGACTTCTTCCACTAACTCCTGTACTGCATTCCCCCGATCTGCGGAGCTGTGCTGTGACCCGCTGATGGGGAATACACTGAGGAGAGGCTGCTGCTCATGACCACCCCTCTGCCTTGGCCTGGCAGTGGGAGCTGCTCTGGGGGTCAGCAGCACCTCAGCCCCTGCAGCTCCAGCCCCCAGCTCCAGCCCTGGCTCCACTCCACACCAGCTCCTTGCCCGCCGTGCGCAGTGCCTGGCACAGTGGCTGCTCCAAGTAACGCTGTGATCCATAGTGCCACAGGCCTCCCTCCAGGAGTGCTTGTGCTTCAGGCCTGTAAAACATCAGGAAATGTTTTACAGTGGGATTTCCATGGCCCTCATGCCAGTGCAGAGGCAGCACGCTGCTCTGGAGGAGGAGGAGGCAGAGCCCTGAAGCAGGCTGCAGGATCCATGCCTGCTGCTTCTCCACAGAACCAGAGCAGCATCTGGAATTGCACTGGAATCCTCCTGGCAGGCACAGGTCTCTGTGCTGAGACCAGGATGCTGCCTGGGGATCTGACTGCAGTCCTGGGAGCAGCAAACCCATGTCTGTTAGGTACAACTCAGGTGGGTTTGAGCCTCCTACAGACTAGTAACTCACCAGAACAGCAGAACCAAATTTCAGACCAGAAAACAGAACAGCCCAATTCGGGGTAGCACAGACCAGGGCACTGAAGATCTGGCTCTTCCCCCAAAAGGGCTCCCTAAAGGCCCACTGCTGAGCAGGGACATGCTCAGCAGGTGCCCCAGGAGGTGCAGGGTGGACACACACCATGTCAGCTATGGCCCTGGGTGTGGGGAGCAGGGGGGTCTGACGCAAACCGGGAAGCACAGTCAGGGGTGCTGAGGCTCATCCTACAACAAGTGTGCACATTCAGCTCAATACGCAATTCCTCTCTTATTTCTATGTAAATGCATGCAAACAAGGGCTTACAGCTCCTTCCACCACAGACCCTGGCTGCCAGCTTTGTAAACACCTATTTCCAGGCTCACAGGAGCCCGGTGAGCCATGAGTTTTTGCGCTGATCTGCAAAGGCAGAGCCAAAGCCTGAAGCCCAGGGCAAAGCCCTGAGCAGCACCTGGGGCTTTCTGCTTGGCCATGTGCACAGGAACCATCCACCAAGTGGAGCTTCCTGAAAGGATTCCCGGTGCTCTGGCTCTCCCACTGAGACATCACTGCCTGGGAAACCTGAGCCCTATAGAGCCAGGCATAGCACCAACTCCAGCAGCAGAGGAAAACAAACTGGGAAGAATAACCTACAGCCTCAGCTCTGGGCGTGTGGCAGGACGGAGCACCCGGTCAGCAGGAGGGAGTGAGCAGGCAGCCAGGGTGGCCTCCAGACCAGTTGCTGCTGCCAGCCTGGACTGAGCCCATCCGAATTATGCCATTTTGTGGGATGACAGCACCCCGCACCACTAGGACAGGGGGACCAAGTTCTGACCTCTGCAGGCCTGGCAGTGCTCAGCATGGTTTGCAATGAAGGACACCCTGCAGCCAGCGCCTGCCGCCCTGCTGCCCATGAGCATGTGGGGTAGCTGCAATCCCAGAAGATCTTCCTGGAGGCAGGTTGATGGTGGGTATGACAGAAAGCCTGTCAGTATTTGCCAGGTCTTAGGCAAAGAAGGCACTTCCATCCTTGGCAAGATGACAGGTCACCCTCACACCGCACAGGGGAAGGGTCTCTGCTGCCAGTGCCACCTCTCTCAGCTGCACGGTCCCCTCTGTCCCACTCCGGGGCTGTCCCCATAGGCCAGGAGGGCTGACCTGGCCCTCGGCTCTGTTGCTCACCACAGTCTCAGCCTCATAGTACAGGAAGAGCTCTGCCAGCTCACATCTAGCTGGCCTGATGGAAACATGGGGTTTATGCGCAGCTCAGCTGCTGCCTGCACACACTGGCGTGGCTGGCTCGTGTTGGCTGTGCTCAGGGGATCGCTGCCCCTGTATCTCCAGAGCGGGTGCCTGCATCCTGGCTGCTCCCTGCCGCGTCCCTCAGGGTGGTGCTGCTGCTCTCGCAGCAGCTGCGCAGGGGCCAGGGAGCTGATCCAGCTGAAACGAGCCTTTTTTCCAGGGTGGTTTCCAGGCATGTTGCAGCACTGGCATTCCCAGGCCTGCAGTGCTGCTGCCATCCTCCCACCCAGCCTTCACAGTCCTGGCCCCACAGCAGCTTGAGAGGATGGAGTCAGGAGTTCACCCACTCCAGGGTCACCAGTGGACTTCAGACAAAATCATTCCAAATGGAGAAACCTCCAGGTAGATGTTTCACTGCAAGTGCCCAGTCCCTACAGGATCTCAGCATGGACCTGGCCACTCCAAACAGCATTGTAAGCACTGCCCCAAGTTCACAGACCTCCAGGTGACAGGATTTTTTTGCGTGGGTACCTGCTGACCCCTGTGCAGCAGAGTGGAGGCTCCATGCGTGCCTTGTCATGCAGCACTTTCTGCTGCCAGTATTACCCTATTTTATTGCCTTTTACCGTAAGGTGCCTCTTTAAACCCAGACCGCATCACCCGAACACCCCTCCTCCGTACCCAGGGCCATTCAAGGGAACACACATGCCTGAGCCTCTAAAATACTCCAGCAGCCCAGGGGTGACCAATGCCCAGTCACCCACACCCACGTCTCGCAGCACCTGGCTCCACCAGCACAGAGGACGGAGGCTGAGGCATCACCTTGACCCACGCCCTTGCTGGGGAGCTGTGTCCCAGCCCAGCTGCGGGAGGCCTCGCTGACCCATGGCAGCCATCCCCTGCACATCACCACCAGCTGCTCACACCACGTCTAATTATTGCCATAATCACTATTAACTATTTCTCCACTGATCCCCCATTCAAAACGCCACAGAGCCCGTACTTACCCCACGCTCTCCAAGTGCCTGTCGTGCCCCCATGGGTGCGTGGCAGGAGGCTGGGTTAGGTGCAGCCACAGCAGTACTGAGACAGCAGCAGCTTAACTGTCCTGTCCTCCCATTGCCCCTGTCTCTGGGATCAGTGGGAGGGCAGCAGGGCACGGCCACCCGCTGCACCGTGGCCGGCGGGACCCTGCAGCTGGTCCAGAATCGGTTACGAGCTCCAGCAAGCTGATCAATATCCCGACCAGCTCTCCACGTCCCCGTCCCCAGAACGGGAAGGTAACAGTGGCAGGGGACACGCGCAGCAGCCCGGCTTCCCTGCAAGCCCCACGCACCTCGGGGAGGGGGGAGAAAGGGGATCCCACAGATCGTGCTGTGATTCCGCACAGCTCTCATTGTCTGAACTCATTATCCACGTTGCACAAGGCAAACCCGCAGTCAGATGCTGACACGGCTCGCGTTCCTCATTAGCAGCCCACATTGCAAAAGCTCCATCGACACAAACATGCATGCTGAAGCCCTTACCTCCAACTTGTCACTCCCTCATCACTGCAGAAAAGACTCTACGGGGTTCTCAGATTTAAAATACTATAAGACCAACTACAAAATTCCTCAGTTCCTCCAGAGAAAGTTACACAAACGTTTCTGTCAAAAAAAATGAAGAATATATTCGTGGCGAGTTCATGGAGAAATCTGGTGCATTTGGATATTTTGGTCACGCATTTTTTAAAGCAGGTTTCTAACGGGGTCCCAGGTTTTGCACGGAGAAACAAACCCTTCTGCGATGTGCACGATCTCAGCTCGTAAAGATCGCTCAGGCTAGTTCCTACTCCATCAGCCCACGCTGCTCCCTGCGTATGCAAAGCAGAAAATATGTGATCATATCAGAGCAATTTGCACATTAATAAATCCTGGTCTCAATCTGTAGACTCCTTCCCCATCCACTGGGTAGGGGCTTTTTATTATTATTATTACCAGAGTATCCAGCTTTGTAAAGGCATCCAGTGCAAACTCCTGCATGAGGGAATTCCACCCCACTAGTACCACCTCCTAAGACAATATCCAGCCAAAATATTGTGACTGTTGCAAAACCCGGACTGGAGCTCCACAAAGGACCTTCCAGCCTCACATCCAGAGCCAACACGGTCTCAGTAAATTACTGCAGAGTGACACACCATCAAGTTGTCTTTGTAGTCTTTTTTATTTATGACAGTTAATTCCGAGTTATTACTAACATTTTAGTGGTAAGTGGCATATGAAGTCATCAGCTGTCACAACTGCATCTGTTAATAAACATGTCAGATATTAAAAGCAGCTTATTATCCTCTGGAGGGGGGAAGGCATGAAGGCGAAGAGCTCAGAGCCTGGTTGTTTTTCCATTGCTGGCTGTGCAGCAGGAGGAAACACTCCTGCTCAGGAGAACAGCATGGCTGCAGTGGGTCTGCCTGGGGCACCTGCCCTCCAGCACATCTGAGCAGCCTGGAAGCTCTCCTCCCTGTGCTGTCAGCTCCCTTTCCCTCCTCCACCTGCACTGCAGGATGGACACATGACAGACCCCACTTCATGCAGGTGAACAGGGGACATCAGTGCTCAGGCACCTTCCCTGAGCCCCACCTTGCCTGATGGGATGAGCAGATCCTGCACCAGGACTCAGGTGGCAGCTGGTGCTCCCAGGAGCCATGCTGGACCTGTACAGGCCATTCAGAGGAGTTGGTGTCCACCAGCCTCCCGAGGGCCAGCAGTGCTGCGTGGCTGGTGGCAGCGGGTGCCCAGCCATGACTGACCCTCATCCCCAGTTCTCGCAGGGCTAATGTGATGCTCAAGGCCATGGGGCTCTGCTGAGAGCCCTGGTGCCCTGGCAAGTTGTCCCAGGGGTGTGTGACAAGGGGCCAGGCAGCGCCTCGGCATGACGTGCCCATGGACCCTGGAAGTCTCCTGGGGGAGATTCCCCAAGCTTGCAGGGCTCTGAGCTGGATGCCGTAGGGCACAGGCTCTTTCAAAGGATGCAACAAGCCCTGTGGTGGCTCCTGAATCTCTCCTGGATCCCCTGCTGGGGCCAGGGCAGTTCCCCTTCAACACTCTGCTGCCCACGAGCCCCCACTGAAGATAGGTCCCTGAGCATCCCTGAGAGCTGCTGGCATGAGCTCGTTGGGACTTGGTACGGACCCAACAGCCGTGAGGAAGAGGAGGGCAAGGGTATGGATACAGAACATGGCATCAAGCAGCCCCCCAGACACAGAGATTCGGAGAGCCTCATGAATTCTTCACACACCTGCCATCTTCTCTGCTGTACACAGCGCTTGTGTGGGGGCAGCTGTGAACACAAAGGTGAAAAATAACCCAAACACAGGCAAGAGAGAAAACTCGCTCTTTCTGCAGCTTTTCCTTTGTGCTGTGTGTGTTAGTGCTCATGTACATGCAAGTTTTATTCATCCTGAATTTTCCTTGGCACCTCGTTAAATGTCCCTCGTTTCCTATTTGTAAATGATGTCACTGAGATCCTTGCTATCTCACAGAAGTGTTGTGAATGTGTTCTGCTTGTTGGCAGATGCTGAGCAGTCACTGCTGCAAGTCTCCATATCGAAGACCTTCTTCTGTTTATATTTAGAGCTTTTTTACTTTCTATTCTAGGAAATTCTCTAGTACCATCAAATGTTGTCAGGGACAACATCACTCCGTTGACTGTATGAGTAAAGAATCTGATGAACCCAAGATCTGTATTTCATGCACATTGAACAGCCAAACCTCCTTTCTGATTCCGGAGTGCTGCAGCCTCAGTTGACAGCTGTAGATCGAGTTTCAGTCTGGAGCAAACATTTCTAAGTGAGCAATAAACCCCGAAGTAAGAGCTCTGTACTGGCAATGCTGACAGACCCAGATGCAGCAGCAGGGCTACCGGCACAGCGGTAATAAGCCAACAGAGCAGTGGGTCTGGCTGAAGGCAAAGGGACATGCTCACAGCTCCCTGGTGCCAGAGGTGTCACTGCAGAGGATGGTAAATCACACTAGATCCTGCCTTTACACCCTGCACAATAAATCCAGCATCAAGTCCTACATTTCTTCCCCCTCTAACAGGAGCTCATTTACAGGCTTGGTTTTCTTTAGCTAATGGCTGTTGAGACTGATCCTAAATTAATCCCAAACAGGTTGTTTCTCTCCTGTACAGAAGGACATGAAGTTCACCGTTTTAGCAGGATAAGATGCCAGATTGAAAGCAGAGCTCTGACTGGAGGGTTCCTTGACACCCACAGCGGATTCCCCGGGCTCCTCTGGCTGGGACATGGGCGCAGTGGCTCTGCACAAAGCTGAGGGGAGAACCTCACTCTGTTTCTGCACAGGAAGTGCCGATTCCCCCACATCCCCTAGCCCAACCTTAACGTACGTGGTTCTCCTCCACATTAAAAGCCTGCCATATTTTGGTCCAATTTCATCCCTCTATAGTTCTTGCCTTGCAAAACCCTCTGCCCCTCTCGACAAGGGGGAAGGCATCTCCAGGGAAGGCCGACCCTGCCCAGGGACTGCCAGCACAACTAGGAGCCGTGTCCCTCGTCCCTGGTGCAGCTGAGGACATGGGGGCTGTGGGTGTACCCGGGTCTGCACCAAGCAGATCCAGCACTGAGCACCACAGCTTCTTTCAGACCCACATTAACCCTACCAGTGCCTACAAATTCCCAGCTGGCACAGAGGGTGCATTACTCATCCCTGGTGCCTCATCAGCCTTTGATAATATCTCAGCATAAGCAAAAAGCAGAAAAGACACTCACAGAGAAAGCAGAAGGAAAGCGAGTACGTCCTGAAGTGTCTGTGACACTCCTAGACTGGATATGAAGTCTTTTCTGGTCTGCTGCTCTGGGGGTTCTCTGCTGCAGGATAACTGATAGCCCAGGCAACTGTTTGTAATAACACCTGAACATCTGCAGCCCGAGTCCCAGGAACACGGTTCTGCCAGTGCCTGCTCACTGCATCGACACTTGCTCTGGCTGCAAGACAACGACTGCATTCCTGGCAGGGGCTGCACAACCTGCACTGGGGGTCAGGCACAGGGGCACCGGGATCACGCCTCCTGTGGGAAATGTGAGAGCCAGAGGATGTGGAGCTGACTTCCTGATAGGATCACCCGGGCATGCCTCTGCTTCCCAAGCAAGCCCGGGCTTTCATCCAGCCAGTGCTGCTCGCAGGCTGCGCGCAGAGGAGGCAGCCTGGCAGCCGGGCAGCCTGGCAGCCTGGCAGCCTTGCAGCCTGGCAGCCTNGGTTCTCTGCTGCAGGATAACTGATAGCCCAGGCAACTGTTTGTAATAACACCTGAACATCTGCAGCCCGAGTCCCAGGAACACGGTTCTGCCAGTGCCTGCTCACTGCATCGACACTTGCTCTGGCTGCAAGACAACGACTGCATTCCTGGCAGGGGCTGCACAACCTGCACTGGGGGTCAGGCACAGGGGCACCGGGATCACGCCTCCTGTGGGAAATGTGAGAGCCAGAGGATGTGGAGCTGACTTCCTGATAGGATCACCCGGGCATGCCTCTGCTTCCCAAGCAAGCCCAGGCTTTCATCCAGTCAGTGCTGCTCGCAGGCTGCGCTCAGAGGCGGCAGCCGGGCAGCCTGGCAGCCGGGCAGCGGCCCATGCTGGAAGCATCTCCATCTGGGATTGTCCCTGGATCATCATCCAGATTGGTGCTGAGAGCCACAAGCTGCAGAGCCATAGGAATTGCTTCAGTGTAAAACTCTCTGTAGGTGACCGGAGAGCAAGATCCTGTCATCCCAGAGGTGGGTGGGATTAGATGCCCCATCCCACCCCAGATGTGGGGCAGGCAGCAGCTGGGTGCCTGCCTGTGCCCCCGCTCCTTGTGGGCCGGTCAGGAGTGGTCCAGCAGGACTGACCTGCTCTAGGCTTGCCATGCCCAGGGCAGGGGGTGGTTCCTGTGTGCCCCACCAGCTGCCTGGCTATTCAAACCCCCTTCTTGTGCCTGCCAGGTTTTCTGGCACCTCATCCGTGCAGTCTGGACGTTTCCCCTCTCCCCAAGGAGCAAGATTATGCGCATGTTGGGAAACGCTCTTTTCCCATTTGCTCCGAAGGCCCTTTTCCCCTGTTGTTTGAGGAATGTTGTTTGAATTAGCTCCACGGATTGCAAACAGACCCTGTTGTTTTCCTTTCCCAATGCAGGGAGGCTTCTGTTCTCTCTGGCCTGCTGGATTAACCAGGGGCCTTAACACACTGACCTCTCTGCAGCTCAGGGAAGCTAATTTAATCCCAATATTGTTACAGATCACAGCAGGACAGATGTCACAGATTCCTTGAGGCAAACCAGCATGGAGTGCTGGCAGGGACAGCAGCACACTGTGTTTGTAGAGGCAGGAGCTGCTGCAATTTTTCTGTTAAATTCCCTCTACAGAATGCAGCTGGGGAGGACAGCAGCACGGGGGAACGGGGGGATACCCTGAGCACAGAGGGCCAACTGAGGAGATGCTCTGCCTGCATCCGCAGTGCCCCTGGCATGCCAGAGGCTGGAGGGGGGCTCTGAATCCTGGCAGAAGAGAAGGAGATACAGACTGGCATCTCCTCGCTATTTCTTTCTCATTATTATTTTTTTCCCTTGGTACCTGCTCCTGGAAGTGGTTGTGATGTGATGCTGAGCCTGGAAAAGGCATCAGCACCCTCACAGCAGGGCAATCCATATAAATCTCACTTGTGTTTTCAGGGGGAAGATCTGCCTTCTTATCTTGCATGCAGTGTCACAGCTCTGCCTCCCCTGGCTCCACGGCCCCACCTGAAACCATCGCTCTCCCCGGCACAGCCAAGGAGGGTGTCCAGCCCCGGCGGTCAGGGCAGAGGGGTGCAGGAGCCACTGGAGTTTGGGGGGAAGCTCTGCCTCTCCCAGCATCGCTTGGGGGGCTTTGATGTTTGGGAAAAATAAATTACTTTGGGATGCTATTAAAGAGAAGTTTGAATGATGACACACCACAGGGCTGGGACTTCCAGCATTTCTTGTAAACTCCATCCAGAGCTGGAAGTGGAGGAGGCCACTGGCACAGCTGAGAGGACATGAAACCAAAAGCCTCTGCAACAGGAGTGGCTTTGTGAGCAGCTTGTCCCTCTCCAGGCATCTGCTCCCTCCCTCCTGCCTCTGCTGCTGCTGCTGCAGATGTCCCCCAGGACCACGGGGCAGAGTTTGAGGAGCATGGATGGGGCACCCAAGGGAGCCACAGCCCTGTGAGCCAGTCCTGGGAGACTGGGACAGGGATGGTAGCTGGGCATGCAGCCCCTGCTCAAGCCCATCCTTCTCTCAGCCATGATCAGCTCTTGGGAACATTCCTGCTGGATGACATTTCCCAAGGCATAGAGGAAAAAAAAGCACTTTTTTCCCAATATAAATTCTTGCAACATTAAAAACCCAACACAATAGTTGTAAGCCCTGGAACGGCTGGGGGTAAAAAAGCTACAGTTCAACATGGAAATAGCACTGCCATTTCCAACTGGTGAGTCCCAGATGTGAGACATCATGTGTGACAAAACCCCACAGGCAGGACATGCAGGAAGCCTGTAATTGATGTGGGGTCACATCACTATGTGGGGACAGGCTGGTAACCTTGGGAGTCCCGAGCACCCTGTGGGTCACCTGCCACAGCAAGAGCTGAGCCCTGGATCCCGGGCTGGCACTGGGAGTGACACAGAGCTCCTCGTTGGCCCAGCTGTGGCCACAGAGAACAGGCTGCAGCAGAAGGGACTTGTGGCAGTTTTGGGACCCTCGGGTGATTTTGGGATGCTGGGGTAGTTTGGAAATGCCACAGGCATGAGCTGGAGGTTCCTGCTTACCCACAGAATGGATGCTGGTGCTTTGGGTTGTACCGACACAACACCAATGGGTGGGAAGTGCCTGTCTGCATGTCCTCGCTAACAGCAGACGTGTCCCTTGGGCAGGAACCCATTCAGGTTGGCCCAGGAGCATCACTGCACTGAAAGCAGCTGAATAGATCAGCAGAAAACACATGGAGGGGAACTTTGTGCGGCAAAAGCTGTAGTGATGTGCTTGCTCTGCTATAATCTGAGCCATTTGCAGAACACCTGTAATTACTTTAATTACAGCTTGGGACTGTCCCGTGCCCATGCCGAGGGCGCGTGTCTCGGCTCCTGCCCAGCCACCTTCTGCCACACAGCGGTTCTGCAGAGGTTTCCAGCAGAGCCAAGAGCTTTGCTGGTGTGGATGGGAAATGTCTACATATTGTGTCTTAAACGATATAATTAATTGGATGCAGTGCTGAGCAACGACCTAGTTCTGCCTGGGGGTTTTGGTCATTGTACAGACATGGAGAAGAGTGAGGCCCAGCCCGGCACCGCAGGATGAGGCTGGGATGGAGGAGGCCGGGCAGTGAGCAAGGTTCAGGCTCCTGGAGCCAGGGCAAGGGGAGGCCAAGATGGGGAGGACGAGGAGTGAAAGGCTCCCTCAGTGGGAGGGACCAGCAGTACAACTACAGCAGCTCTGCCCTCTCTCTTTCTGCCTTTTGCCCCCTTTCAGTTTTTGGATGCGTTCATTATGTGGGACCTCAGGGTGAGGCTGGCCCAGCCTGCACCCCACATCAGCACCCTGAATCACCTCACGTCACCCTACATCGCCCTGTATCACCGACCCTCACCACCCCCCATCATCCCCCATCCCCCTGCATCCCCACCCCCAATAACCCCACACCACGGCACTAAGTGCCCACACCAGACACTTTAGACACCCGTGCCTGCATTTGTATGTATTTTAAATATCTACAGGACGACAGCATGAGGAAGAGATGGGTTGAGCCTGGCTTTTTCAGGAGGCACACCAATCCCAGGACAGGGCAGGAGAAGCAAGAACACAGCCAGAGAAGCAGTGGGGCAGTGGAGCAAGTGGTGGGACAGTCTCTCATGGTGCCTCTGTCCTGGGAGCTTTGGGGTTTCATTTCCAAGTAAGTTTTTCATATGGTAACATTCAGAATTTTGATGGGAGATGAGGCTACTTTTGCCTAAGAGAGAACATACTTTCACTGCTGCGCCTGGCCCAGGAATGAGTTCTCCACTATTAAAATGTAATTTAATTTATCTCCATGAGTTTTGTGATGACTGGGATTTGTTCTAAGGAGACCTTTAAAGGAGAACTTTTGCATTACTGAATATATGTGCTAGGAAGTTGAGTTCTGGCATCCTCTGATAACCAAATTTCTTTTCTATCCTCCACTATATCAATCATGATAAAAGCCCCTGCCAAAGCCCTAACTCAAGCCATGCTTCTGGCATATTGTGAAACAAATCAGCAGGGGAAAAAAGCAAAACCCACAAGATGCTCTAGTCCAGTATTTTTTAATGTAAGTTTCAAGGATATTGATGGTTTACCTCATCAGGTAAATATTTGTAACAGAGTTGCTTTCCCAGGGTTAAATCAGGACCAAGTGGCTGCTGAAACTGCCACTCATTTGCTCTGACAGACCCCAAATAGCATAAAAATGAGTTTTCCTGAAATCTGAGGCCTTGTACATGCCAAGCAATGACACTGGTACCTTCCCACCGAGGGCTGCAGGGTGATCCCATTTTCCAGGGACTAGTCTGATGGACACCCAGCTCCCACAGTTTCCCAGGGCCCCCCCAAACACAGGAGACCCCACTGCGCTGTGGGCGAGCTCTGTGCATGGAGTGATGGGCAAGGGACCCTTGGCTCTTTGCCCTTTGTAAGATTTCCTGCATGCAAAGAGGAAGGTGTCTTTTTTAGAGTCTAATTTTATCACTTCCCTGATGCATCAGCCTGTGGAGTGCAGGAACAGCAAACCATGCTGTGGAAAGAGCTCCCTTCCCTGAGCACATCTCCAGGGCACAGCAACGGCTGAGGCCAGCGGAGAGCCAAGAAGAGTTCAGTACCAAGGCTGGCATCACCGCCAGGACCCGCGTGGTGCGCACACCTCGCTGGCACGGCCGGCATTGCCACCCCGCGGTCACCGCCCCGGCAGAGGACGAGGTCCCGGCTGCCGGCTGGGAAAGCTGCTGCTCTGCTCTGCGTACAAGTCAAAACCTGTGAGCTACTGGTTACAGACACTCACTGCCTTAGCAGGCTGAAGTGGGAGAAGGGAGGGAGCTGCCAGATCCAGCTGGCCTCCGCTCCAGGAGCTGATGGAGGATTAGCCCAGCAGCATGTCTTTACAAATTGTCAGTTCCCAGAGTACACAAAACAAAGCTCTGAGGATTGAGTGTCTCAGTACAGAGGCAAAGGCAAAGACTTTGGGAACCTGATAGCACTTTCCACCCAGACACAGAGACATGTGGACCCTGGCTTCCTGCGGCCCCCACAGAGCCCTGCCTATCCCACAGCAGCTCAGCCTTGGCAAATGCAGCTTTGGGGCTGGTGGCTCGGAGCGGGCTCCTGCCTGCAGCCCCACTGAGCTTCTCCCTCTCTAGACTGGTGCCCCACAAACCAGAGAGGGTTTGTAAAGTGACCACAGGTCCCTCCTGGGATGTCCTGGCACACAGAAACCCCATTCCCTGCTCTCCAGTGCCCACTGCCACTCTCCTGCAAAAGGCTGGGGCCTCCCCACCAGCCGCCCTGTCACGCACGGTGGCGGAGCTGGAAGCTCTCGCTACTTGTTTCACGGGAACTTCCGACATTTCAAAAATTGTTTTCGTTCTGGCTTGGAATGAAGACAAATATTTCAGAAATTTCCTGGATAACATAAAGTTTAAAATATCCTCCAAACTAAAATAGAAGTGTTGGGCTATCTCAGCTCTTGCATTATGTCATATCATGCCAGCTCACGGTACACTATGCAGAGTCACAGATGACTTCTCATGAGGAGATGTAAACAAAAATACAAATAATGCCAGCAAGGGAGGAGAAATGAAATGCTGAAATGACAAATTCTCTAGAACTACTTTTTTTCCCCTTTTGCAAATTAATTCTCCATGGGAAATTGCTTGGATTTTTTAAAAAGAGCACAGTCTGGACAAAGCAGCTCTGCTGTTTTCTGGAGCAGGAAGAACTGCTGCCGGCGCTCCCCTCCAGCCCGTCCAGCCACAGTCCAGCAGCCCTGCTCCTGCAGCCGGGCTGCTCCGGGATGTCCCGGTGTCCCTGCCCCCGTCTCCCTGGCCGCGCTTGACCCCTTATCGTGTTTCTCGCAAACCAAGGGCAGGCGAGCTCTGCGCGCACCGGGGCCCGGCTGTCTCCAGCGCAGATAACGCCAGGATGGATCGCGCCGGGCGCTGGGAAGCAGCGTCTCCGTGGCAGCGCGAGAGGTTCCGTGGTCCCGCTCTGCCCGGTGCCGTGGGACGGCGCTTACCTGGCTCAGCTCTGCTCGGCCGGGGCTGGCTCCTGCCCTCCCTGCGCCCCGCGCATCGCCCGCCCCGGCGGCCGCTCAGCGCCGCGGCAGCTGCCCCGCGCCGGGGCTCCGCGCCGGGCAGACCTCCGGGCGCCGACTGGCACCCATCCCCCTGCCTGCCCCGTGCCTCTCCAGAAAGGCACTGCTGGGAAGGAGTGCCGGGGCTCATGTCTCCGGTGCAGTATCCACCCCTTCCCACCCTCTTGGGGTTCGGTCCTGCCAGTTCCACTTGTGGGCTGTCCTCACCACTTTGGGCCTTTCTACCGCTCCCCTTCTTGTGGCTCTGGATGTCACCACAGACACGCTTTTATGAGAGTGGGCTTGTGCAAGGCTTGTATAAAGTGTTCTCAGAAATACGAGGTCCTGTCATTTGTAAAACTAATAAAAATGTCCAATAATTTTTACAAGGGAAAAATGAGTCATTGGATGGCACATTTCTCATTACTGGCATTTTACAATTAAAATGAGCATCTATTGAATCAATCCAAAGCTCTTATTGTTAGCAGACACTAATAACTTCCTGAGCTATTGAAGATACTTTTTTTCTGAAGAAACATGACCCTTTGCCACGGCATTTCTTGTTGAGAGTGGTATCCAGCTGAGACCAGCTCTGCTCAGCTCCTGCTGGAGGGTTTTCAAACACATCCTGATGAGACTGGTGGCTATAACTGGGTGGGAAATTGTTTTTAAGCCCTCAAAAATGTTCAAGATTTCAAAATTTTTCCCGCTCCACATGGGGATGAAACCAGAATTGTTCAACATTTTTACCAAAAAAAAAGTCCTCATGGAAACCATCTCCGGAATAGCCAATAGCCATGGGTCACGCTGAGCTAGCGAAGCGGAGACTGCGGTGGCTTGGACCGCCGTGATGTTGGCTGCACTGGCATCAGCCAACTTTTGCTCCCAAGGTGGTACACCCATCCTGGACCTCAGGACCTTTTCTGGTGAAAAATTCATCCAGTGAAACTTTCCCGGTTTCACTGCAGCCGTTGCGTGTGCGTGGCCGCAATCTGCCCCACGCAGAACAAGCCAGGCCAGCAAAGTGGAGGCATCACCACCTCCTACCTTTGGAAGACTGAGAATTTTGCAGCTGGTTGTGCTTTAAGGACAGTGTATACAGTCAGAGCCTAATTCTGAACAGGCACTAAGCCCATCTGCTGCTGCCTTCTGAAGATCAGCCTCCTTCCAGATGTTTCGGGATGGATCCTGGTCACCATAGGCACCACCTGCTTTTTGGAAATGGACACCCTGATGGAACAGAAGGTGTGGTCTGAGGAGGATTCAACAAGAAGAAGCCCCACAGAGGCACAGGGAGACTCTGAGTGCCCTCAACAGTCCTTCCTTGTCCATGGGGGCTCATTTCAGCCTCAGGAGATGAGACCAAGAAGAGCCAGCCTGACTGCAGGACTTGTTTCTCAAAGTTACTCCATGTGAAGCAAAAGAGATCAAAATGCAAAACCCATTTATTGCCTTCAGCAGAGGTGTCTAGGGAAAGCTCCCGCTGCAGGATTTAGCAGAGGAGGTCCACGTTGCTGTTTGGATTTAGGAGTGCTCTTTTTCCATGCACGATCACCTGTACATCCTCAAGGCAGAGTGAGAAGCCCCTCCCCTGCCATGATGCCAGAGAAGTGAAGCCAAATTGTCCCCATGTGCCCAGTGGATACAGAGAGTTTCTGAATGTGAATGGACGTCTTTCCTCTCAAGCCCCAGCAGGCCCCAGGGAGCCAGGCTGCTGTCACTTGTGGGGAGATTCAGTTCCTGTTTGTACTATCAAACACGTGCAAAGCTTATGAAAAACTGCCATGAAATCCCACTGCACAGCAGTAACAATCCTGGCTTCTAAACACTGAGTGCCCTGCCAAAGGGCTGGCAAGTCCAGATCCTGCTGGGCAGAGGCGTCCAGATGCCACATCTGCCATGACAGATCCTCTTGGTGCAGGTCTGCAGGAGACCAGCCCCAGCCCAGCCTCCCCATAAACCTGTTCCAACTCTTTTCCAGAAATGAACACCTGCAGGACTCAGAGACATCCATGATGGAGACTTCACTCTGTCTTGGTTAGAAGAGTCCTTATTTGCATGGGGCAGAGGGCTGGAGCTTGGTTTTTGCTGGTTGAGCAAACTGGGCACAACAGAAGGATGCCAGGCTCTGCTCCCTGAGCACCACCCTCGGGACCCTCCTGTCCCCATCCTCTCCATGGCTCTCTAGAAGGGATGGTTCTGTCTCTTGGGAAGGCGCCATGGGAGCAGGGATGCTGATGCAGTGCCCAGATGCTGGGGAGAAGCAGATGAGGTTGTTTTCCATTCTCTGTTGTTGTGCAATGGCCCCAGCACTGGAGACACTTCCCACTCCTTTTCCTTTGCTACTGAGCATGGGGGTGGAACGACAATATGTATTGTCATTTATAAGCTCTGTAGGACCCTCCTGGGACCTACGTGCATAAATCTTGAGCTTGCTTTAGCATTCCTTTTTCCTCTTGCATCCTTGCAACACAGCTTCTGCCTGTCCTGCCTCTCCACAAGCCTGAGCTTTGCAGAATCTGGAGTCCTGTTCCCAAGAACATCGGTCTATGCTGCTGCCATGCTCGTCTGCTCTTGCTCCAAAGGCAGGGCCTTGGGAATGAGCTGCTAATCCAGCTTGGCCTGGCCACAGTCCCACTGTGGCTGCCAGGTGCCTGAGCACAGCGCACACAGCGGGCATTGCCGACAGCTGACAAAAATGCCAGGAACTTCCCTTTATGGCTCTGTATTTCCTGTTAAATTTTTATGGGATTTCCTCAGCACCCAGGAGCCCAGTCACTGGCAAAGCTGAGCGGGAAGAGCTGCTGCCCGGCGGGGACAGGGCTGGGGACTGCCTGGCTCCCCGATGCCCAGGGCAGGGGCTGCCCGTGCTGGGAGGGCAGCCCCGAGCGCGGGTGCCATCAGCCCAGCCGGGTTCCCGGCCACCACCCGCTGCAGGGACAGCTCCCGGGTGCCACCGCAGGCGTTCGGCCCCGGCTCCCCGGCGGCTGCCGTGTGCCCGGCCGGCGGTGAATTTGGCGTCCCCGCCGCAGGGACTCATCGGCTGATGTCGCAGGATTTCCTCCCCCCGCCGGCAGCGCACAATAGCGGGGACAGGCTGCTCCGCAGACACCCTAATCCCTCGGCGATTGTGCCGCGTTTCGGGGAGTGACAATGGCTCAATGAAGGTTTGCAAGGTTAGCAGGAACGTTAATCCTTACAGAAGAAAAATGTGACAATTACTTAATGCCACGGCTGGGAGCTTTTGTGCAGCCCTTCTGGGCAGTGTCTCATCCACAGGCGCTGCCCAGAACAGGCGCTGCCCGGGTACCTGGGACAAGAGGGGACGGGCGTCTGCGTCCGCGGGCTGCAGCCGGTGCTGCCACGCATCTGCCCAGCTTGGCTCGGCTTCTGCTCGTCCCTTGGAATTCCCATTCGAGCGAAGGAGTTTCTACCATGTGCATGGCCAGAGCACAGGCGACTCTGGGGAGCAACAGAGCTTTTTGTTGTCTCAATTTAATTTCCAGAAAACTGGGTGTCCCTAACAATTCAGAAATGCTGCAGAAGAAATGCAGCTAAGGAGCTGCTGCGAGAAGAACACGGCGGGCACACGCCTACCAAGCTGCTCTGGGGGCACGGTGGGGAACATGCTCCAAGCAGGGCCTAGAGACCTGCAGAGGAGAGGGCAAGTGGAGGGAGGGGGACTTAGAGGGGTTGGGGGGGCGGGCGGGAAGAGGAGAACAGCAGAGCCTTGGTCACTGGACAGTGATCCCAAGGGCTTGTGATGACACCATCCAGGAGGAGGGGAGGGAGCCTCTATCCTGCAGAGCAAACCTGCCCCATGGTCCCGACGTCCCGGGATGTGGGCTCAGTGGGGCAGGGAGAGCCCTCAGTTGGGAGCCTGCGACAGCTGCCGGGGGCTGGAAGAGATGTGCGAGTGCAATTGTGTCAGTGCAGAGCCTCGGCCGCTTCCCGCAGGACGGCTCTTCTGGCATCGAGGAGTCGCTGGGAGGTGGAGAATGAAACACTCCCGGCGCTGCCAGCCAGCTGGTGTGCAGAGGGCTGTGACAGCCATCCGGGGATTTCTCTGGCTGCAGCGACTGAGGGAAGGGAAGGAAAGGATAAAGCACTGAGATCACAGACGAGATCCCGCCTGCTCGCCCAGAGGCAGGCGCAACACCACAGCACGCCCCGCCAACCTGCTCCCGGCGGCGCTGGCGAAAGTGCCGCCGTGCTGTCCCCGCCTGACCCCGCACCCGTCCCCACGGAACGCGGATCACCGGCAGCCAAGGGCAGCGGGGACAGCCAGGCACGGCTGTCCCCCTGCGACAGGGGACCCCGCAGTGCTGCCTGGTGCTCCAGCCAGGCCGGGGCAACATCTCAGCCTGGACAGAGGCGAACACCGCTCCAGGTGTCCCCTGCGTGAGGCCGGCAGCCTGCAGCCCGTCCCAGCTGCCCTTGGCTGTCTGCACGCCTGGGATATCATCAAACCAGCCCCTCGGAGAGAGAGGAGCTGCCAGAAGGCAGACCCAGATCCCCGTCGGGCTCCCGAGAAGCTCGGGGCAGCCTTCCCTCACCTGTTCCTCCCCTCCCTCCTGTTCCTGGCCACGAGCGTACCCTGGGCACATGGAGCAGGGCGAGATGCCACGAGCGGTGGGGCAGCAGGGCAGGCTGTCACTGGTGCTGGCCCTGAGCACCCTCCTCGGTGGGCGAGCGGCTCCCCAGGTTACCCTGCAGCCCGGTTCTCGTGGCATCGCGCGTGTGTGCGCTCGCGTGTGTGTGTCGAAGCCATCGTGGCTCGGCGGAGTTTAGGCACTGCAGGCAGAGAGCACAAATCTGCCTCTGATTAAGTCGGCCCTTTGTAATATAACCTATATGAGCCTGCACTTAACACCCATCATCCTGAGGAAAGTCCAGGCTCTCTTCCAGCCGGTTGGGCTGCGTGCCTCCGGGGCAGATCTCCCAGGGACATGAAACTGCCGGGGCAGGAACTTGGATGCATTTCTGTGCGGATTCTTCCCCCTTCTAGAGAGGCACAATGGGGCTTTGCATGAGTGATACAAACATGCCAGTTGTACTTAAGGTTGACAAATAATGTAAACCACACAATCTGGTTTGAGGGAAACTTCTTCACCACAATTTATTTTAGTGCTTTAAACATCACGCCAAACTCTGTAGTGAATTGCTAAATTAATGCCGGGCTGCCATCTAAATAGACATCTTCAGATCACAAGCATGTTATAGGGGGAATGGTTTCCTTTGAAATGGTTCCCACAGCTTAAAGGCTGCGCAGAGAAAAAATGTGCCCAGGATTCAATTGCTGCCAACATGTGGTGGCCACATTTCTCCACCGCTATTGGCCAAGATGCGCAGTAAAGCTGAGGAAGCATCATCTGAGGTGGATAGATAAACTGGTGATTGCAGAGACAGGGAATGCCATAAGCAGCTCACTCTGAGGAAAGGGGTAAAGCAAAATAGCCTCTGTTCCAAGCTTTTAGCCTGGAAAAATGTGCCCTGCCCAGGAAGGCATCTGGTTGGCTCCATCACACATTTTCTCTGCTGCTTGGGATGCGGCAGAGCCCAACAAAAGCACAGTGGATGTGTCTTCCACTCTTGGTTTTACACTGGTGCCTTGGCTGATGTTCTCAGCACTGCTGCACTCTGCTTCCTGGGCTGCTGGCACCAATGGCAACTTCCACTTGCTTACAGCCATGTCCTACATCTCCTGACACAAAAGCCCATCAGATCCCCTTGGCATGAGGAGCTGGAATTCTGGGGCCAGTGCTCCTACAGGTGTCAGGGAAGGGGACAAATGAGACCATGACATCTTCCTTCCAGCTGAAGGAGCTGGAGAGGTTCATGGTGGGCCCTCAAACCCTATGTGGGCTTCACATCTGCACTTCAAAGTGGAGATACCCTGGCACCCATTGACCAAGTGTAGACGAAGGATGAGGAGACAAAGGAGAGGGAAGGGAGCAGTCATTTGGCCACTGTTCCCATGCTGGCAAGTTGGGGCTTGTTTCCCCATCACCAGCCTGAAGTCTATCTTCCATGCTTTCGTGGCTCACTTGCTCTTTCCCCTTATGGTTTCCTTCAGCTGAGCTGGAGGAAGAATAAAGAAATGTCTCTCTGGGCCCCAGCCTCTTACAGGGCTCATAAATATGTCTCTGCTTAAAAACTCGAGGATTAATTAACTCATGAGTATCTCCTAACCAAAGTTCTGGGAAAGAGCACCCTCCTGCGTGGGAGGCAGCACATCTGTGGGAGGTTTCCCCGGGGCCTCTCCCCTTTCCACAGATGCCTGAGCGGGATGGACCCGGAGCCAAGCAGTGCTCACCGAGTGGGATCCTGGCCTGGCACCGCCACTGTGTGCCAGCCATGCTGTGCTGGGACCCTGGTGCCACGAGGCACCTGGGTGGCCATCAGCGTCGGCTCTCAGGCCATGATGCCATGTTGCCTTTACAGTGTTTTCAATTAGGTGCTTGACAATGCCCAGGCTTGGTGGTCCCTCATAAATTTTGAGCACTGATGGTGCCACGGGAAAGTTTGGACCAAGGGGGGTGGTGCCTCGGGGTGCATCACAGGGCCGGGCTCTCTGGACACACCAGCCCCAGCCCCACTGCTGCCGAGCCCCTCGCCAGAGTGGCCGCCCCCACTGCTGGTGGCATGGGTGAGCCCTGCCAATGGCTCCCACCTCGTCCACACGCTCTGTCCCACCTGAGGAGGTGCCAGCTGCATTGGTGGGTGTCCCTTCTCCCCAGAGGTACTGGAGAGGCACACTCCCTATTTGTCCCTGCCCCATGCCTGGTCTGGAAGGCAGCAGGCATGGGGTGGAACAGCTCAAGGGCACTGCTGGAGGGTGGGCAGGAGCTTCCCCACACTGACAGCACCTCTGCCTCATCATTTGCTTGGGCTCTGGCACCGGGTCTGCAGCCCAGTGGTCCCAGGAGCCCCTGTGGTCACAGGCACTCTGGCTGGGGAGCTGGCCTGGTCCAAGGCCTGGCCGTGCCCAGCACAGCCCCTAGGGAGGGAGGGTGTCTCCAGCAGCCGTCTGGTCCTTGGCACAGCATGTCAGCCCAGCAATCGCCGGTCCCCAAAGAGCTGAGCTGCCAGGAGCCACTCCTGCAGTGAGTCTGTGCAGGACTGGTACGAAACAAACAACTTTTGCAACATGTTTTGTTTTCCACCATTGCATTTAAAAAGTAAATAAATTAAATCCATTTTGCTGCCACTTCACTATGTCAAGTGTAACCTGAGTGCTGCTGGCAGGGGAGGCAGCGCATGGTGCAAGGCCTCCCCAGCTCGTGGCAAGGCTGCCTGGCTGTGCTGGAGCCTGAGAGCTGCGCAGGGAGGGACTCAGAGGAGCTGTGTTGAACCTCTGCCAGTGACCCGTTCTGCCCTTCTCAGTCCCAGGAGGAATGGCCCCATACCACACGGCGAACTGGACTTGAAGGACGGGTGCTGCAGTGGAGAGGGGTGCAGGGATCTGAGATACCCAGGCTGAGCAGGGATCATCCCTGACACACAACTGTGGCTGAGGATGGTGGTGTCCCCCAGGCGGTCCCCAGGCCTCTCCTCACTCTGCTGTATCACTTCACACCTTCTTCACAGTGTCTGCAGGGGTGGTGCTACCGTCTCAGTGTGGGAAGGAGCAGGCTGCTCACATCATCCTGGGCTGCTGTGCATCACATGGGCTGCACACACAGTGTCACCCACCAGGGCACTCACCCCAGCAGGAGCTGTCCCCAGGGGCTATTACTGGAGTCAAATGATCTCCCTGAGTGAGGGTCCTGTCCCATCACTGATCTGGGTGGATGAGAGGCCCTGGGGACAGCTCTCTGCCCGTCCACTCCCAGTCCCCAGGTCTGAAAGCATCTCCTATGGCCACGCTCGCCCTCACCCAAGGGCAAAGGGACTTTACACACAGTCACCCACC
>VWZW01001166.1:446674-474797 GCA_013397115.1 Edolisoma coerulescens | reverse complement strand
GGATAGGGATAGGGGTAGGGATAGGGGTAGGGGTAGGGATAGGGGTAGGGATAGGGATAGGGGTAGGGATGGGAACAGGGACAGGGATAGGGATGGGAACAGGGACAGGGATGGGGATGGAGCACTGGCCATGCCTCTCCCTAGTATACAGGGCAAAACCAAGGCTGTTTCCTGGTGGCCATCACTGAGCCAGGGGTCAGAGGAGAGCCTGGCCCCTGGCAGTGCCCCTGGTCCACACTGCTCCCACTGCTGTGCACGTGGCCATTCCTGACCTGTGTCCCAACCTCCCGTGCATCATGGGATGACTGCACAAAGATCTTCCAGTGACGTGACAGCAGTGCCTAAAAGCTTGCTAAAAAGTTATGGAAAAGTAGAAGAGTGATAGGGTTTTTTTCCACAGCTAAGGAAAAAAATGCTCATTTGTGGGCATTTTCCATTCAGGAGCATCCTGTGCAAATGCATTGTTCCTCTTTGAATTCCTCAGCATATGGCATTCTGTGCTGTTAGAGTTTAATATTCTTTTCATTACCGATATCTAATACAGACAAGTCTTGAGGGTTACACAAAACATATGTGAGCCTAATTTGTTTTTACTGTGCCACATGGTTTTACTCCCTGCATCATTCAGTTTGTCTTTTTTTTTTTTAATCATGTGATCAACAAAAACTTAATGCTATTTTTAAGCATGGTAAGAAAGTGAAAAACACATTTACTGTGACTGCTGAGGAAGAGGAGTGTAGATCCCCTTCTGCAAAAGTAGCTGTCACAGCATGATAGTAAAATGACACTGCTGCTGTAAAAATGGCATCACTTTGGCAGTGCAGTTTGTCAAAGCAGTGCCCAGCTTGTAAGGAGAATTCCTGCAAATTCTGGGCTTGGAGTGACTTATCTGACTGAGACAGATGAGAATGGGCTTCACAAATATGCAGATCTGTGGTGACAAGCCACCTTTCTGTGGGGGAACTCACCTTCTTCCTGCCCTTCATCCTTGTCCACCTTTTCCTCATCTGACACCTCTCTGGAATGGTGGGCATTAATTTATTGCATAGATCATCTCTAATGCTCCTTTTTACCCCTCATCAGGTGTTCACATGGCACCCATACTCATACAGGGGATACAGAAGTATGAGTCAACACTGGTTGTGGTCCCCATGCCAGCAGCGAGGAACTGGTGCTTGGTTCTCTGCTCTGCAGCTGTGTCCCCAGTCGGCCACGCAGGTTGGGGTTGAGCTTATTTGGGTATTTTGGAGCCTGGGAATGAGGGGAGCAGGGAACAGGAGAGGGTTGCTGCGTGCAGAGCACCTCTCTGCTGCTGGAACAGAAAGGCTGCGAAGATGTCAGCTGCAAGGGCAGGTCCCTGGACAGGCGGTTCTGTAATGAAATAACCAATATTAGATCACAACCAGCCTTAGGTGAAGATGGATCTTTAGCCCAGATCTGAGCCCTCTGACCCTTAGTGATGGAGATCATCAGAAAAGGAGAGGACATGTGCCGACCCACTGGTGGGGCAGAGGGAGAAAGGTATTGCCCACCCATGTGCTTCCCTTTCAGAGGCTCATGGCTGCATGAGGCTCCTCCATGCCAGGACTCGTTGCCCCAGTCCTTGAGTTGGCACCAGGCTGGTGTGGCAGCACCATCTTGCTGCCAGCCTGGTGCCATATACCCAGAGCCTGCTGCAGCAGGTCAGGGAAGCCTGAGCCCTGGCATCTTATGCTGCCAGAGAGCTTCAGTCAACTCCAAAAACAGGAAATCCTGGTGCTGCCACACGCCGCATCCTCCGTTCCCACACATGTGCCTTGTTAGCAGTGTCAGGAGCCTCCAGCTCGTGGGTGACTGCTAACCACAACCACCAGCATTAACCTCCTGCTTGGAGGTCATTTGCAACAACCCACAGAAATGCCTCAGAACTGGGCTATATTGAAAGAAGCTGGTGCGTTCCTGAAATAATTTTTTTTAAAAAAAGGCGCTTTATTATTTATGTATTTGGGCCTCTGAGAATTCTGGACTAGAGTAATAAAACTGCTGTGGACATCTGGAGCCTTCCAGGGCAGGAACCCCAGAGTGGCCGTAATAGGACAGCTCCATTCATGGGCTGAGGTCAGGGTTGCTGCTCTCTGCTGCTTCTCTGATGCTCAGTCATAGCAGTTGCATGCATCCAGATGATCCTCTGAGGACCAAAGAATCCAGTGTGAAAACTATCTCGCCATCCCAGGAGGAGCCTGGCCTGAAAGGTGGAGCCTGGAGCAGCATATACCAGCCAAGGAGGCATTAAATCTTACATCACATAACATGGGTGGAAGGGCAGAACAGGATGCCCCAGCAACTTTCCCAATGCAGATCTATTTGTTCCTTCCAGCTGGAAAACTCTAGAACCTGCAATCAAGTGTCACTGTGGGACCCCCAGTTTGCACAGCTCAGGCTGGATGCTATGGGGGACTACCCCACACATCTGTGTCAGGCACACCCAACATAAATAACCCACCATGCCGGGGAGCCTGGGCCAGCTGTGCCATTAGATGCTCCTGCAGGTCATCAAGCATTGGGTTGAGAAGCTGGTTCTGTGTTATGGAGCACATTAAAACCACAGCCTTTGGTTGCAAACAGGGCCTGGCCTTCAACGGGTTAAGGATAATTTGAATGATTCCTTTTGTTTAGATTCATTTCAGGTTTCGTGATTTCTGTTATTGCTGCATAAAATCACTTGCAGGCGCTCGAGGTGGGGTGGGCGCAGGGAGAGCGGGAGCAGATGTGAGCTAATTGGAAGCACAACAGCAGTGACAGCAAGTGTTGCCCGGCTCCTCGAGGCCCGGGGTGCCTCTAAGGCTTCAGCACACCCTGTTTGGAAATTGCACTGGCCATGGAGAGAGCCTGGGAATGGGAGGGTATGGCAGGGTGGTGTGCAGGATGCAGAACAGCAAGTCTCTGTCCTTCAGTGAGTACTGAAGTTCTACTCATCCAGGGTGGTGCCCCAATGCTTCTGTCATCTTGGCTTGGCTTTGAGGTTGGATCATTCTGATTTTCATTCAGTCTGGAAATAAAGCTGGAAAATAAGGGAATTACTGCAAAAAGGTGAATTCTGTCTGCCAGGAATCTGGGGAAGGAGTAGACCCGGAAACCTCATCAGTGCTTCAACAGATGGGCTGTGTGCTGGTGGACAGGGGAAACCCCAGCATGACCATCCTGGGATGAGATGGGATGGGATAGGATGGGATGTGACAGGACAGGACAGGATGGGACAGGACGGGATGGGATGGGATGGGATGGGATGGGTGGCACCTCTGCATCCTGTCACTTTGCTTACAGCATGCCCTGGCCTGCAGCCCCTCTGTGCCTGTGCACCAGTGTGATCTGCTCCGACTCCCCAGGTGTGACTGGTCCTGTGTGGGATGGTCACCTTGAGGGCAGCCACTGCCTGGGAGTGTGGGCAGTAGCGCTGGGAGATGTGAGAGAACTGTCCTCTCCCATTCCAGAGGTGAGTGCAAGATGCTCTGCTGTCTGTCAGCAGTTCTTCTCTGGGCTGAGGGCAGAATCTGCTCCTTCCTCCACCCGCTGTGGTAACAGATGTCCATGCCTGGCACAAGCTCACCAGAACCTGTCTTATTCCCAAAGCCCAAGCAGAAGCTGCTGCTCCTCTAACACCCACAGAGAGGGTCCTGTCACGCTGGCACGTGCCGGTGCCAGGCAGAGCAGGGCTGATTGCAACCTGCCCCAAACCTGCTCCTCATGCTGCCAGAGGGGTGAGAACCGGGAGGCCACACAATAAAAATTCAAAGCAGCCCAATCCAATAACCAGCTGGAGCTGCAGGTGCTAATGAGATTGTGTGTTGGCTGTTGTTCCCCAGCCCAAATCTGTCAGGAGCTCTCTGGACCCCACCATGGCAACACTGGCTTTAATTAAAGAATCTCTGCATGGCACCGGAGGGCAGATTCACCCGTCCGGGATCTGTGGCACTTGGCAAGTCACGAGACAGTCTGTCTCTCTCCCGAGATAAGGCTGTGAGAATCTCTCAGGTTGCTTGGCACAAGGAAACAGGGGGACTTTTGTGTGAATCTGAAGAACGTAGTTCAATTAACTTTTCTCACTCTCTCTTTGGGCCAGATGCAGAGTATGTCCAGGGGTTCACACCCCAGGAAGGTGACAAGGCTCAGGATTAATTAAGGAGCTGACATTCCCAGAACCTCACTCTCCTGGGAAAGCATCCTGGCCCTGGAAGCCACTGGTTTCCAGAGCTGCCAGTGCAGCCAGAAGGGTACCCAGAGTGACCCCAGCCTCCCCTTCCTGCCTTGGGGTGGGGCTGCGGGTGGCATCTCACTCCTCACTCTGTTGCTGCACTGGAAAGTCACATCCACCACCAAACCTCTTGTCACGGCTGGAGAAACCATGAGTGTCTGTGTGTCTGTGTGTCCATGTCTGTGTCTGTGTATGTGTCCATATGTGTGTGTGCCCATGTGTGCATGTAAGCATGTGTGTGTGTGTGTGCATCTGTGTGTGCCCGTGTGTGTGTGCATGTGTGTGTGTGCATATGTGTGTGCATGTGTGTGTGTGCATATGTGTGTGCATGTGTGTGTGTGCATATGTGTGTGCATGTGTGTGTGTGCATATGTGTGTGCATGTGTGTGTGTGCATATGTGTGTGCATGTGTGTGTGTGCATATGTGTGTGCATGTGTGTGTGTGCATATGTGTGTGCATGTGTGTGTGTGCATATGTGTGTGCATGTGTGTGTGTGCATATGTGTGTGCATGTGTGTGTGTGCATATGTGTGTGCATGTGTGTGTGTGCATATGTGTGTGCATGTGTGTGTGTGCATATGTGTGTGCATGTGTGTGTGTGCATATGTGTGTGCATGTGTGTGTGTGCATATGTGTGTGCATGTGTGTGTGTGCATATGTGTGTGCATGTGTGTGTGTGCATATGTGTGTGCATGTGTGTGTGTGCATATGTGTGTGCATGTGTGTGTGTGCATATGTGTGTGCATGTGTGTGTGTGCATATGTGTGTGCATGTGTGTGTGTGCATATGTGTGTGCATGTGTGTGTGTGCATATGTGTGTGCATGTGTGTGTGTGCATATGTGTGTGCATGTGTGTGTGTGCATATGTGTGTGCATGTGTGTGTGTGCATATGTGTGTGCATGTGTGTGTGTGCATATGTGTGTGCATGTGTGTGTGTGCATATGTGTGTGCATGTGTGTGTGTGCATATGTGTGTGCATGTGTGTGTGTGCATATGTGTGTGCATGTGTGTGTGTGCATATGTGTGTGCATGTGTGTGTGTGCCCACGTGTGCCCACGTGTGCCCATGCGTGTCCGTGTGCAGGTATGTGTGTGTGTACATGTGTGTCCACCTGTCTACGTGTGTGTCTGTGTGTGTGTGCGTGTCCATGTCTGCCCACGTGTGTGCGTGTGTGTCCATCTCTGTGCGTCCATCTGTGTGCATGTGTATCTGTCTGTGTGTGCCCACGTGGGTGCACATGCCNGCATACCTATGTGTCCGTGCACGTGGATGCGTGGGTCCGTGTGTGTCCATCTGTGTGCACACACGTGTTTCTGTGTGTGTGTGTGTGTCCATGTGGGTGCATGTGTGTGTGCATGTGTGTGCATGTGTACCCATGTGTGTATCCATGTGTGTCTGTGTGTGTGTGCATACCTATGTGTCCGTGCACGTGGATGCGTGGGTCCGTGTGTGTCCATCTGTGTGCACACACGTGTTTCTGTGTGTGTGTGTGTGTCCATGTGGGTGCATGTGTGTGTGCATGTGTGTGCATGTGTACCCATGTGTGTATCCATGTGTGTCTGTGTGTGTGTGCATACCTATGTGTCCGTGCACGTGGATGCGTGGGTCCGTGTGTGTCCATCTGTGTGCACACACGTGTTTCTGTGTGTGTGTGTGTGTCCATGTGGGTGCATGTGTGTGTGCATGTGTGTGCATGTGTACCCATGTGTGTATCCATGTGTGTCTGTGTGTGTGTGCATACCTATGTGTCCGTGCACGTGGATGCGTGGGTCCGTGTGTGTCCATCTGTGTGCACACACGTGTTTCTGTGTGTGTGTGTGTGTCCATGTGGGTGCATGTGTGTGTGCATGTGTGTGCATGTGTACCCATGTGTGAGCATCTTGTCTGGACTCCAGGGGAATCGTTTTTGTGCCATCACCTTGGCCTCAGGGCTCAGCCATCAGGCCAGAGCTGTGGGACTCATGGCCATCCCAGCCCACCAGGCAGCCAGGATTAATGCAGGCTGGAAGAAAATCTTAGAGCAGTGACAGGGAGGGCGATGTGTCTGCCCTGCCTTGTCAGAGCATGTGGTTCTTCTTCCAAAATCCCAGCACTTCCTGCAACCTGGTCCACTGAACCAAAGTATCTTTCAAAAGAAATCTGGAAATAGATTCTGACAGTATCAAAACATCCTGTTTTGACATTTTCTGAATGAATCACTTTGATTTTTTGTTTGGAATGACCTCACTGCCTCTTTTGGTACAGGGATGGATTGTGTTTATTGACAAGTTGTAACCAAACAAAGTAACTGATTTTTGCCTCACTGAAACATCTCCACCCCCTCCCCCAAATCTTCTTTGAGGTTTGATTTGCTGTACCAGAGTATTTCTAAATATCATCATTTTGTTCCAACTGAGAGCCAGATTTTGCAATCCCAAGGAGGGCCGGCCAGTCCGGCTGTGCAGTCCTGGTCACGTCCTGCTGGGACCAGCCCCTCACGGCGGCACGAGGGGGTCTCAGCAGGGCCAGCCCCAGATCGGGGACATCACCAAGTCCCCTGAGTCCAGTGGTCTACACAGGTTCCTACCTGGGGCCGGGGGTGGTGGAGCCACAGGTGATGTGTCTATTAGCACTATTTGACAACTTGTCAGGATTAGAAAGCTCATCATAAAACCCTCCAAAATGAGCAGTTTTTGTGTGTGTGTGTGAGTTAAGCTTTTCTGCCCCAACCAGGAACAGATGTCTGAACTGGTTGATGAATTGGAAACATCTGAAACAACTTTCCAAGCCGAAGTACAATAAATATACCTTTCATCACGATCCTTGCAAGAGGGTTTTAGAGGCAAAAATCACTGAAGTGTTTAATGTGGACCATGGTGAAGAATCATTATAACAAATGAACCAAATTAAATGAGAATTTCTCCCCATTTTAGTGACTTTGCTGGGACTCCAGGTATCACCTTCTGAGCTGGCAGTGGGGCTCTATCCTGCCAGCCTTCTCAAATCGCTCTTCCATGGTCTCATACTGTCACCTCCCATAAGAGGATGGAGAAGCGGGGCCACCCCAGGGGGTGTGGGGCCCCGAAGGGCACCCAAGCTCTGCCCTGGCTGCATGGGCAGGAACCAGGTGCTCCTGCACAGGGGTGGGCAGCTGCTGCCTCCTAGGACATTGGGACCCACATCCATGAACAGGGCAGACAGAGGCAGATGCATTCCTGGTGCCTCTGGAGCCTTTCCTGATGCTTCAGCATCTCCAGAGGCTGCTGGTGGGGCCCCAGCTCTTCAACTGTTGCCCCTGACACCTGCCTTACCCCCTGAGCCACCAGTGCTGCTGCAGCTCACCACCTCCATGCCGGGGTGGGACGCAGGGGGAGGCTCAGGCTGACCCCCAGCATGGCACGTGGGGCTCTGTGGCTGCCCAGGAGCCAGCCTTGTCCAGCCCAGGAGCAATCGGCAAAGCATCCTCATGCCTCAGTGCCAGGAACATCTGTCAGAGCTTGCGGGCTGCCTGCCAGGGTTCAAGTGCTGCCATTCCAGTGCTGATCCCATGACCTACAGAGATGAGAATCTTTCAGCAGGAATCATCAGAAAGAGTTTATTTTTCCATGTTTCCACTTGGCTTATTCCACTGAGCAAAGTCGTGTTTTATTGATTTATTCTGAAATCACATTTATTTTCCTTTGAGAAATAAAACCCAATATTTCTTCTTTCAAAATTCATGTGGGTTGCACAAGATCTGAGGGTCAGATTTTCAAGTGTGAGCACATCCATGAAAGCTCCTGCCCGGACAGGGAACTTCCTTTGCACGTGGGAACCCGGTACGAGACCCTGCGCTGGTGCTTGCAAGTGCAGGGAGATGCCACCTTGCAGGAGGCCTGGTGCTCCAGGGAAAAGTCACTCCTGCTCCTCTCGTGATTCCTCACTGTGCCCCCACCAAGGAAAAGACAGGTGTAAGGGATTTCAGAATCTGCACTGAGAGCTGAAAATATGAAAACAGAACAGAGACCGAGTCCACAGCTGGGTCTCTTTGGTTGTGCTCAGGGACCCACAGTGATCCCCTGGTCTGGATGGAGCTGCCAGTGCTTTCAAGCCCTGAGTTTCAGCTGCCACTGTCACATCATCACCCTGACGGAAAAAGGTGGAAATGATACTAAGGGGTTTTTATGGGACACATACTGGCACACACTGACTCCCTGCCAACACCTCACCACAGACCCCTGCCCTGGAGAGAGCGTTGGGCTGTGGTGCCTTTGCAGTGGCACCATCCCTGTCCCTGGGAGAGCAGGGAACGTGCTTTGTTATGTAACAGCTGGGTACTAGCTTTATACAAATACATTATCCAAATAGCTAAAGCATGGCCTACAAGTGCTTTGAGCAGAATGAGTCACCAGAACATGACTCATAAATAAAAGAGACACCTTTGATGTCTCCATTCCCCATCAGCTCTCGAGCTGGTGGTGTGGTGAGGCCTGGGGAGTGCTTGGGCTATCACAGATGTCCATAATGGGATACTGATGCTCGCACACCATTGCCACGCCAGAAGGCCGTGGTGCCCCTCTCACGAAGGAAGCGTGGGCAGGGATCCATGGCCTCCAGCTTGCCTGCCTAAAACTTCCCTGGGGCCTGTTGGCTAATTCCCACCCATGGCAATCGATCAGCTTTTCCTTATGGTGGGGATCAGGGGCTGGAGGACATGGACGTGACACCCACACATGCACCAGGGTTTTGGAAGTGCTGCCTCAGGTGATTAGAGTGAGGTGCAGCCAGGGTCCAGGTATGGGGGCTCGGCCTTGGCCTCAGCCAGGCGCCCGCAGAAGAACCAGCACAATCTGAAGCAAATTTCTCATTTAAGAAAAAATATTTTGGAAGCCGCCACCTCCCTCCGCTTGCCAGCAAGTTTAGAGTTTCATAAAGTCAGCCTGGTAATGGGTTACAAATGTACCTATCAGTTTTACATTTGTTTTCATTCAGGCTCAGTGAGTCTCCACCAAACCTGGCGATGGCAGGGAAGGGAAGGGCCCCCCCAGTCCCCTGCCCTCCCTGCTCCCCTCCCAGCACACTCACAAGTGAATTGTTCTTCCATAATCTAAACCAACGCTCCTCTCCGGCAAATTGGATTTCAGTTAAACCCTGTGACTTATGTGCAAATCCTGACGGCAGATCGCCTTGCGCAAAGCTCCCTGCGGGGCGCGGAGCCACCACGGCCACGCGGAGCCGGAGCCTCCACAGCTGCTGTCAATCGGTTCAGCCCCGCGGCGGTGGCGAGGCCGCAGCCCTGAACCCCGCGGTCCTGGGCGCTGCAGCCCCCTATTGCTGGTGTTGCACCCCAGATTCTGGCCAGTGCACCCCTGGATCCTGGGCATTGTACCCCCGGTTCTTGGGCACCGCTCTTACAGCTCTTAGGCACCGTACACCAGATCCTGGATGATGCAGCCCCCGTCCTGGGTGTTGTACCCCAGATCCTGGACATTGCACCTCCAAGTAAGCCGGCGAAAGACAATCCCAGCAATGAGAAAACCAGCAAAGCCTGAGTTCAAAGAGCCTCATGCTGATGTTGGAAATTCAGAATATAAAAATTGCGTGGCACAAGGTATGGTGGGCACTGGCTGAGGTCATTAAACTTAGCTTTTTTCTGAACATTATTGAATTTTTGAAGCTGTAATAAAGTGCAGTTCCCAGAGGAGTCAACCAAGCAGGTCTTGTCTGGATCATGTGTGAAACTGAAGCTGAGCAAAGTCACCCATTTCTAATTCAGTTACATGGTGATTACATGGGCTCTCGGCTGAACAGCAATGAGGGGTTTTATTTTCTGTGATGAATGAGCATTTTTAGTGTCTGAAGTAGCAGCTGTCACACAGCTCCTACTTTTGCCAAGAAAGTAATTCAGAGGGGAAGGATAAATTTTAACTCAACTTTTTTTTTTATTTTGAAATTTAGGACCAAAGATTAACAATAAAGCCCCCAGCCCTCAGGATCCAGCCACACCCAGGCGCTGGGCCAGCTGTGGATGGGCCTGCTGCCACCACTGCAGGGTCGCCTGGGACTTCTGGGCATGGGGCAGGACTGCAGTGATGTCACCTCCCAGCCCATTCCATGCTTCACCACAGCCCCACACCTTCCTGTGGCCTCTGTCCATCCATCCATCTGACCTGGGGTAACAGTGTCAACACCTCCAGCCCCACGGGAGGCGGGGGCAGCTGTCCCAGCCTGCACCAGGGCTGTTTTGAGGTGCAATATCCCTGAGGGAACTCGAAGGAGCATCCACCACATGCGACACACAGATGTCAGGGCATTGGACACATGGCAGCTCTGGGGTTTGTTGCTGCAGCTCCCCAGTGCCTGAGCAAGAACTTCAGGATAAGATCCACTACCTGAGCACTTACTCAGAGATGTTACTGAGTCCCTCATGATTGACTCTGTTGCCAAGAGTTCTCTGATGAAAAAAATCTATTTAATTTTGTGGTCTGTTAGCAATTTAAGTTGAAGAAGTGGTGTTCAGTTCCATTGTTTTCAGCCCATGTTGTTCATGTGAAAGGTTTCTTTGATTCAGGATGCTGCAGTGCAGGAAGGAACTGCAGGCACTGTGCAACAGCACATTGGTGAAAACAGATAATTGATCAGGAGCTGATTGTAAGCAAGATACCAATGTTGTTGTTTATTTCAAGGGATGTCATCAACTTAAAATTCACGTTTAATTTATCAGTTAATTCACATGCTAAGACTGGAGAGATTTTGCACTGACTCCAAGAGAATGAGATCAGGAATGGGTGGTTTTCCCTGTCTCACATCTTCTTCACTTTATGCTCTTGGCTGCATCTCTGCCGTATTCTGCACTCCCTTAGAGCACAGACCTCGTGGAAGTACTTGCTGTAGTAAAACCAAACACACAGTGCTGTTGCCAGCTAGGAGCCTGGTGCATGGTCTGTGTTCAAAGCTTCCCCAGCACCAGCACTGCTGTCATGGTGTGTCACACCTGGCACTCAGGGCAGGAGTGCCCAGCAGGAGCTGGTTATTGTAGCCAGCTCCCTGGAATCCCGGGAGGCTTGGGGTAATGGGCGGTTTTCATCCTCCCCCTCCTCTCTCTGAATTTCATTTCTGGTTTGCATTAATCAGCTTCATTGTTCTAATCAGAATATCTAAAACACAAGCAGCAGCGATGGCATTTGTCTCTTGGAACTGGTTCTGGGAATGGGAGGGCAGGTGCTGGGCCAATGCAGTGTTGCAGATGCCAACCCCCTCATTCTTCCTCGGTCCGTATCTTCCCTCCCCAGGATGCAGCTCTGCAGCCAGGGAGGAAGATGTGCACCCAGAGCCCCGACAGTGGCAGGCAGGAGGGGCCATGTGTGATGAGCCAGGGTTGTGCAAGGCCGCTGAGGCAGGGCTGAGCCCTAATCCCAGCCAGGCCGCAGGCACAGCACTCGGCACAGCGCTGTCCTTGTGTGACTGCAGTTCAGCAGAGCGGGATCTCGCTTCATTCACCCTGACCGAATTACGAGCAGTCATGCCGGGGCTCTGCTTTCACAAATGAAGTACACGCTGCGCTGGCTGCTCCAGTTGCCAAGAGGCTGCTGATGGGTGACCCAGTGCAGTCTTGCAATCTGGTGTTTTCCTGATTTCACCAACCTCCTCCAGTAGTTTATTGATACCAAGCGGCACCAGAGCAGCTGCAGCCCAGAGGAGAGGTCAGTCTTGCTGCTGGCACAGGGCAGACACAAAAAGAGATTTTCCTGTGTCGTGAGGAGCTCAGCTTTCCTGTGCTGCATGTGGCCTAGTTTGGGTTACAGACCAGCTTGTAGAAATGCAGCAAAACATATACCCACTTCCTGAGGCACAGCCACCTGCACCAGCTCCTGGAGACCGCGTGGAGGAAGGATGCTCCACCAGCACCATGCCCCCCACATGTCATGTCTATCATTATTTATCCTGCTTGAAGTGTCCGTGCAGACTCTGGTGTAGCACTTAACGTACTGAACTTGGCCCACAAACTCTGTAGTGACATTAAGCAAATCTGCTTCTTGTTGTTATTTATCCATTTAACGAAGCAGCAGGGACAGCTCCATAATTAAGGTCAGGCTGTGTTTCAATCAAAGTAAAACTCATTGCAAACTCTCTCTGAAGTGTCATCATTTTCAAAAGAAAGTTCCTTCTGCGATTTTACAAGAAAACTTCTTATTTAGGTTAGTACTTTCAGTGGGAATTTCCCTGAAGGGGAAGATTTTATATCCCAGGATCAAACAAAAATCCTCTCAAGTTGTGAAAAATAATGACTAAAAGTGTCTATTAATCCTGAATAAAAATTGCTGGGTTTTTTACTAGCTGTCCTGCTAGTTCTAAACAGGCAGAGCAGGGGTGGAGGCAGAGGCGAGGAGCACGTGTGCTGTGGTCATGTGGAAGCAGAAAGGATCACTGGCGTGGGCAGAGCTGTGGATGTGGACCACAGGGATGAGGACCCAAGTGAGTTGGGTGAGATGAAGCTGGGGAGAGAGGGCCAGAAGGAGCACCAGGATCCTGCCAGAGTCTCACCTGGGAGGTCAGCCCTTAGGGAAGGTCAGAGGAGCACTGGAGGATGCGGCACACCGAGCCAGGCACCCACACACCAGGGGCTGAGGCAGCTCTCGTGCCAGACCGGGGTGTCTGTTGGGACCCCCACGGCCGTGGCAGGGCAGTGATGGGGAGCATGAACTCACATCTGTATGTCTTGAACTGCTTGGGAGCCTGCAGGCAGCGGCGGCGGCCACGTGACGGGCTCCCCTCGCCGAGCAGCGAGTGTCCCACGCACTGGGGACTGTGGGGTTTCCCTGGCTGGGAACGACATGATTAATGGGCTCATTACTGCAGCTTTCACTGTGCTGCCTGACACACGCTCTCATGCTTGTACACAACTGTGGAGTCCTCGCTCCTGGTGCCAGCTCTGATTCATATGTCAATAAACAGCGGAAGAGAAGCAGTTTTCCCTGCCAAACCAAACAAATGGTATCTTTTTGGTCAGGGCTACAGCATCCCTGTGAAACTGGTGCCAAGGGGCACTGTGCTGACGTGATTCCCTGATCTCCTGACACTCTCCACGCCATACCCATGGGTCAGCAGCCCTTGGCAGGTGTGGAGCATCCTGGCCCAAAATGTCCCCGCTCCCAGAGGGAAAGCGCCTTCCTCTGCCAGACACCTTGCAGCCAAAAGTGGGAAGGGATGGGGGGATGCATTGTTTAATGGTACTTTCATAAACTTTAATAAAAGTCAAATGATAGTTTTGTCTTCTCTCTTTTTTCATGTATTTCTAATTCAGACCTGCACTGGGGTCAGATCAAGAATGCTTTTAACCTTTCCAGCAGGCCTGGTGGAGGCACACCCAGAAGCAGGATGGGCAGGAGGAGACTGCCTGGGCTCTCCACCACCGCGGCACCCCCAGGACAGCCACTGGCACTGTGCCAGGCCCTGAATGGGAGCCATGTCCCATGGCCCCTGGAGCTCTTGCCACACCTTCCCCCAGCAGTCAGCCCCTTCAGCATGCAGAGTGCTGTTCATGTAAGTCTGGGAGCTACACAATGATTCACACCAGCCGATAAAATGGCTCAAGACTTCGGTCCTGGCACCTTGAACAAATCCGACAGCACCAATGAGGAGCACAGAGGTGCTGGGGCAGATGGGTGCTGGGTGAGCCCAGGTCAGGGCACTGACAGAGCTCTGTTCGCTTTAACACTTCATGACCCCAAAGCCTGGCCATGCAGATTCTTCCAGATCAAATTCCACACCGATTTGGTGGAAACAGCTGGATTTGACAAAGGCTAAAGGAAAGTGTTTTCCATTAACACATCTAACACCCTGGTTAGTGCAGTTCTGGCTATACGCAAGTGCTAATGAGATTTCACTGTGACACCGCAGGAGGACAGTTATTGGGGCATTTTCTGTTCACGGCTAGAGTGGCTGAATTAATTACTGGAATTAATCCTTCTGCAGGAGGCAGAAGCTCTCGTGAGGGGAAGCAGGAGGAAATGAGTTGATTTGGTGCCGTTATCATCTGACTGAGGACAGGTGCAAGCATAGGTGATAACAAACGTCACTGTGGCAGCAGCGCTGGCATGGGTGGCCTTGCTGGGGAGGTGGGTGCAGGCACAGAGAGCAGAGGGACAGGAAGGGCAGGCATGGAAAGCAGAGGGATGTGTGGGCACTCTGAGCAACCTTAGCTCGTTCTTTACTTCCCTGAAGGTTTTGTGTGTGCCATGTCTGTTATCGAGGGAGCACCTGGGTGGGTGAAGGTGGCCCTGGAGGAGGTGTTGGCTCCCAGGGTGTCCCAGCACCACTCACAGGGGACTTCCCATTCTGACACTGCTGCCAGCACCGCAGGCAGACCCCATGGGAGGATGATGGGCTCTGCAGTTCTGGCCTCATGGAGCAGCTCTGGCTCCCTCATAAGAACTCAGTTCCTAGGGAGCTGCCCCACGCTGCCCAGGGATGCACTGGAAAGCTGATAGAGGAATGCAGCTAGGGAAGGAAATATTTCTCATCTTAGCAAATGAGAAAAGGGAAAAATAAGGTGAGTGAATGTTTTATTTAATGGACAATTTAATTGCTGACATCTGTGATAAAAGCTGGGGTTTTTTCAAACTGGAATTTGTTTCTATCTCAGGATGAAGCAGGGATGTGGGGGCAAATTCTTTGGAAAGTCCCTTTGAGTCCTATCCAAGAAGGATGGGGAATGAAATGTGGCACATGTTAAACATGTAAATGAGGTACTGATTTACTGATTTATCTGTTTCTCGCATGAGATCTTCTTTGGCTGCATCAAAATTACTGTATTATTTATAAGTCTTAAACATTTAAAATTAGATGTGTGGTTTTAAAACAAAACATCAAAACCTTAATGCAAACCACATTGTTTCAATAAGAAATTCGATTTAAAAAAAGCAAATTCAAAAAGTTTCTGTGCTGGATCAAACCTGCACCTCATGTGGTTCACATCCATGTTGGATCTATTCTGTAGGACTGGGTTCTCTTTGCAATGATTTGCAACAGTGAACTCAAAATAAACAGACCTGGTTTCATTCATGGAATATTTCATTGTTATTGAAAAGCATCATTTTCTGCACTGTCCCTTGACATTTCTTAGGGAAATCCTGGAGACTCATAGCTCACTGGAGGCACCAGGACACCCCACTGGAGCCAGCAGCATGATGTGCAGGTAGCTGCTCTCCTGCTGTGCTGCCAAGGGCTTGGGAGCTGCTGCTTCACTCTCCATGGACTGTGACAGTCCCTCCAAGAGAACAGAACCTTCCCCAGCACAGCTGCCCTTGCTGGGCTGCTTGAGAAAGGATTCAGAGGGATCTGCAGAGCACCATCCAGCTCTGACTGTCCAAAAGCAAGATGAAGTGTGATAAGGACTGCCAGCAGCCCCTGCCAGTTTGCCCACTTGTGAGGCATGGGCCTGCTGCTCTGGAGCCAGCAGAGCTGCACCTGCTGAGGAGATTGAAGGGCTGAAGCTGCTCTGGTCACTGATTTTATGGAGCAGCGTGAATCATGCCTCCAAACATCATGGAGACTGGGCTTGATAGTATGACCACCTCCAGCTTCTAGCCATTCATGCAACTGGTGCGTTCTGCGAACAGGAGAAAAACTGGCGCCTCTCACTTACCCTCAGGGGCCGTTGCCCTGGCACGGCACCCCAAAAACGTGTCATCAGTGAAACATAAACCACATGACAGCGAAGTCAACCATAGTCAGTGTTGCACCAGCTGGTTTGAGCTTCCTCTGTAACTGCACTTGCAACGGAGATTATATGGAGGATGAAGGACTCTGGGGCTCCACAGCATGGGACAAGGCTCACTGGGCAGGGGGATGTGCTGTGGGCCATGCTGTACCTATTCTATCACTTCACAGTGCCTAATGTTCCCAAAATGGGCATCTTTCTCCCCACAAGGTTGGGAAGGATCAAAACCCCTCTGAGCAGGAGAACAGGCCCCTTGCCCAGTGCCAGGCCCAGGGCTGGCAGCAGGCAGAGAGAGCATGGCATGGAGCCATCCTGCATCCTGGTGTGAGCAGGGACCGTGGGCAGAGGGAGCCCGGTGTGGAGCTGTCCCACTGCTGGGGTGCCAACAAGACAGAGTATCATCCCATAAACGTGGAGCAGAGCAGAAAGCAAGCCTTGGCTCTCCATGACGCCGGGCTGCCATCAGTGTGTGTGCTGGCGGGTCCCAGATGTCACTGCCTATTGTCATCATGAGGGTCCTTTTTCAGCCTCTGCTCAGTGGTCCTAATGTATTTTTTCATTTGTGGTGTTTGTCACAATGAGTCAGCATTACCCTCTACAACTCATCCCTCCATCCTTCTCAGCACCCGCTCTGCACTCAGGAAGCTGGGAATCTTACTGGAGGACAGGAAGCGTTTGCTAACACCCCATTTAATGCACATTTTTCTAAGAGCAATGGAGGAGCTAAGGGGAAAAGCATGAACTGCAGGAATCGCTCATTTCATTTCCTGTGGTTTCATAATTTTGTTGCTTACCAATTTTGAATTTCAGAAAGCTTGTGGTTTCCCTACAGCCCTCATCTGACGGGAGGACACATTTCAGTAGCATTCTGAGCTGACATGAGATTGCAAACAAAAATAATATGATGGCAACTGGCATACTGAGCTATGTGAGAAAGAAACACAACTCCCCTCTGGCTGCGTCTGGCCAGGTGAGGCAGCAAAGCAGAACCCCCAGCGTCAGCAGGTCCCCTCGAGTATCTGGGAGGGACGGTGTGGGTGTTCCCACACCAGGGGCAAGCGGCCCATCACTGCTGACAGATCACAGAGCATGCCCGAGCGATGGGAGACAGCAGCACGGGGAGGGGACAGGAGTCGGGGAGTGGGTGTCTCTCCCTCTCTGAGCAGGTTTCTGTCTCACTGGGGCCAGTGCAGCCAGCACTGCTGAGCTCGAGGTGGGCATGGGTTCTGCTCACCACCCAGTCTGGCCCATTCCCACGGGCTTGGAACTTGACCTCTGCTACGAGAGTTAAGTGGGTGACCCAGAGGGAGATTTGTCCTGTTCCAGCTAATGGATGGTTCTGGGATGTCAGCAGGACGAGCCCTGCTGTCTCGGGTGGCCTTGGGTCAGGTCTGTAACAGCTGAGCCTGCTGCGATGCTCGCCCCAGCCTCAGGCCTCATGCAGGAGCAGTGCTGGGACACATGGAAACATGTCCCCAGGTGCCCCACTGGAATGACCCACCGGTCACATGGATTAGATACAGTGATACTTGTGAACATCCTCCTCTGGACACTGCTGAGGAGTCAATTTGGTTTTTTATTGAAAATAAACTTTCAGAGGTAAAGAGAAACCTATTGGTGAGAAAAATAGTTTTGTGAGCCCAGAATTTATAGCCTGCCTCCATAAAGCTGTCCAGAATCTGTGGATCTTTCCTTCAGATACTCATGTTAAAATCATTTTCATTCTGTTAAATGAAAAGTGCTTTAAGTTTGGCAGGGTTGTGCTGCTCATGCTCTCACCACTTCATAAATAATACTTTATAATAACAGCTCAGAATAAAACAAAAAAAAGGGGAGGGGGGGGCAAGGTCTGCGCAGAGCTCTCCTTGTCGGCTGTAAATACCTCTCGTCATGATGTCAGCCACTCTGACAGAGGATCTGCCCAAATCACTCCCACATGTGGGGCCAGGGGTTGGGCTTTACCTGGACTTTCCACTTAGTGAGTAATGTGGCTCGCAGTCCTGGCAGCATTCACATGACTTGCGGCTGCAGACTCCTCTCTACTTTCCTGTGAACCAGTTACTAATATTGGACAGCACAATTTCATCAAATTCTATTTTCCCCGAACTTTTTCATCCCCTAAATAAAAATCACTTCACACTTTCCCAAGCGTCTCTGATACGATTTAATTCAAAACACGCAGTCACAGGAGCAGGAGAAGGATGAGCGCTCCTCATTCAGACAGAAACCAGAACCCCGTCAGGCTGGAGCAAGACGGTCTCATCACTGGGAAGGCACTGAAATAAGCGTCAAGAAACAAACTTCTTGCAGCAGAAGATACATCCAACAGTTTGAGGCTTGCTGCAGCATTGCAAAATGGGCTCTGTGGCCTGAGACGCCCTGCTTGTGCCCTGCAGACTGCCAGCAGGCCTTGCGAGCAGGCAGAGAGGGCTGGAGTCCTCAGTCCTTCCCACTTCATCTGGCGGGAGAGGCAGTGTCCTCATGTTTGGAACAAGGAGGGGCTGGGCAGATGGTCAGGGATAAACCCGGGGCACCACAGCCTCCACTGTCCCCCCACAGCCGTCCCACTCTGTGCCTGCCCTGGCTCCCACTGGTCATCCCAGGAACACAGAGTGCTGAGGACCAATAATACTTTTAATGATCCTTGAAAATTGCTTACCAGCCCTTGAAGGGGCTGAATTAATGGAATCTGCTCAGACGTGCCCTGGGTGTGACAGAGCCTGGGGCGAAATCTGTCCCTCGCCCTGCAGAGCAGCCAGGGTGCAGAGCACGACCCCCCTCTCTCTGCAGGGCTCAAAGAGCTTTTCCTCCCCTCATGGCTCTGCACCCATGATTCTAATTAGCCTGCTCTGTGAAGTGGTTTGGGGATGCAGCTCATATGAAAAGCACAGTAAAACCAAGCACATCAAGTACTAAATAGCAGAAGGACATGTCCACATGTGGCAGCTGTTAGTCACATTGCCAGGCCCTTTGTCTGGGGGGACTCAGTCACACACGCCCAGCGCTGCCACAAGGAAAGCGCAGGGAGCCGAGCAGGCACGTGCAAATGGTGTATTTCAGCCAAAACCTTGAGAGCTGTGTGTGATAACCCCTTGCCATCATCTCACTGCAGCACAGTGTTTCTGGCGCATGTTTGTCTGGAAGCACCGCAAGCTTTGACCCCATGGGAAGCTGCTGCTCCTGAGCCCCCTGAGGCTTGTGCGGGTGCTCAGGTCATTGACACTCCTGTGGGTGTTTCCTGAGTCGGGACAAGTAGACCCCAGGCTCATGGAAGGATAGCAGCTTGTCACCCGGATACAGGCTCCGTTATCCAGCCCTGGCCCCAGCTTTTGTGTTAGTGGGAGGGAAATCTCTGAGGATTTGGCTCAGAACAGACAATGATGCCATGAGCACAGTTTTTCTCAGTGCCAATGAGTCTAACCTAATAAAAGGGGGAAATTTCCACTGACCGCAGGGGAGCGGGATGGTTGAGACGGAAAAAAGAGGTGGAAAATTATTTATGACAGTGTAATTGCATTTGAGACGGCTTCTATCCAGCCAAGATTCCACAAGAAATTTAGGAAAGAACAACTTTAGGTCAATCTGATTTGCTGTCCTGTGTGTGTAGGGGGGGAAACTTCCCTTGTGAAAACTGGACTCTGCAACCATATAAGAACTCATGATTAAAATTAATGTGGAAAATAAATTGCTGGCTGGCACCCCTGTCAGTGACGGACACTCACTGTAACTCTGCTGTCCTGAGACAGCAGCACGTCCCAGCGTGCCCAGCCCTGCCAAGCTGGCATCTTCCTCTGGTTCCCTTAAAATTGGGTTTTATTGTCCCCAGGGCTGGAGGGAGGAACAAAAGGATGCCAGAGCTGTGGGCAGGGTGGCAGTGGCTGCGTAACTGCGGCGAGGCAAGGAGGGGCCTGCTCACACCCTGGCCGAGGGCAGGACTCCACGCTCTGCTCCCGGCCATGCCTGCCTCATCCTCAGGGGCCCCCCAGTACCTATTTGGGGGGCAGTTCTGGAGCAGTGGAGTTTCATGCCCCAGCAGATGCTGGGTCACTCTCCCTGTGGCCTTCTGGAGCTCCTGGCACCATCAGCTGCTCCCTGGCCAGCACGAGGGCTCAAACCTTGAGTAAATGATGAGTATATGCTGCAGTCTGGCTCCAGCAGGGCTCCTGGGCATCACACTTCCAAGCTTTTCTCTGCACCAAGGTAACCAGAAACCTTCATTTTTTCAAATACAGGTGAGACTTAATGAACTGCAAGAGCCTCTCTGGGCTTGTTTACTGGAGTCCAGAGGCTGGAGCTTTCAGAAAACCCACCAGTTCCTGAAAAAATGTGGCATTGTTGTTACAGCCAGAGCTGTTTGTTCTCTTCAGCAGAAACCTGTGGCTGCAGAGGAGTCATCTGCGCCAGCAGGGCACTGAGAGGGCTCCAGAGCTGTTGTCTCTGCATAGAGGGATTCCTAAGTTTTAACCCGGCTTTGTTAGAGAATGTGCTGCTAATTCCAGTGGTAATTTTATTATGTGTCATTTCCCTCCATTATTTGGTTCAAAAGATGAAGACTAAACGTAGATTTTAAAATTATCCAGATTGCAGATCTTGCCTCTGGGAAAGCTTCAATCTCATCTTTTGTTTTCATTTCTGGATTTTTGCAGGTCTGCAAATGTGTTTGTTTTAATAATGCAGCTGCATGACAGATTAAAAAAAGAAAGTATTGCTGGCATTTAATATCTCTAATCCAGCAGTAAGACAAGTCTGCCGACGGTTTACTTAATGTTCAACAGCCTTTTCTGATTAAGCAAAAGGTTTGAAGTGATTATAGTTTATTTACAACAAAAGTGGATTTAAATGAGAGTTAATTCTTCTCCCTCCTCCCTCATTTGGGCCGGGTGCCAGTCACCATGTGTCTGCTTCACTCCCTCTTCAAGAGCATCCACAGAAGCCATGGCAGATGTTCCCATCAGGCTCTCCAAGAAGAGGTTCTCCTCCAGGAGCCCCCGGGAATGAAGGTGCCCCTGGGGCCCCAGTTCAGCCCTGGCACTGTCTCAGGTGGGATCCTTGTTCATTTCCCTGTAGAAGATCCAGCATTTCTTCAGCTGATATTGCATGAGGAAATTTTAATTTCAAGCACCAACAAGCTTTATTTTCCTTATTGTTAATCAAATAACCTTGAAAAGCAAGAGGTCACTGTGATGAGCAGTGGCAGCAGCCCCTGGAGCTGGAGTATCATGTCCCACCATGGCCCTGTAATCCAAAGAGACAGCAAGAAGGGAAAAAAACAGAAAGAACAGGTGAATGCTGGAAAAGAGGAGGCAAAATTCACTCCCAAAAGATGCAAAAGCTAAGGGGATTTAAAAAAAATATTAAGTGGATTTTGATTTGTTTTCTGGGCAAAATATTCCAATAGAAACTTGCAAATGGGTTTGTTTGTTTTCAGTAGACATCAACATTTGCCATTGTATAAAAAAAGTTGGAGGGGCAGCATCCAGGAGCTCTTCCCAATGACTCACCTGGGACTCCCTGATGCCCTGCCAGCTCCTGGCTTCACCTTCAACACCTGCCAGAGGTGCAAGGCACAGCTGGGGGCTGTAACAAGGTCATTATTTAGATACTAATGGCACTTGCTGGGCACACAGTGCTGGGCACCTGCTGATAACGGAGCTGGTGCTCACTGGGAACAGACCACTCTCAGCCAGGAACGCCCTTCCAAAAGTGTCTCCTCCCTGGTGGGTAGGTGCATTTCCATGTTGCAAACCTGGCGAGTCTCAGACCTCCCTCAAGCACCTGCAGAGAGTGCAGGGGGAGATGGGGACACAAGCTCTCTGATGTCCCAGGACCAAGAGTCTCTGGCTTCTCCCCATTTGCACAAACGTGTCTGAAGACCTTTCTGGTCCCTGTTGAACACTCATCCCCCCTGCGTACGGAGTGCCTATTTGTCACTTTCATGGCATCATTTCTCCGTCAATTGGAAGTAATTTTCCTATAAAAATGTAAAATTGCCTCTCCAAACGAGCCGTCAAGCACACACCACTCGCCAGTGTGGTGAAATTCTTCCAGGGCAGCTTGACGTCGGGGTCACCAGGGCGCTGCCTCGGGGGGGATTTGGCATTTCCCGGCAGCAGCGGCAGCTCAATGGACACAATGAGGCCAGCGGGCCCCAGGGCCAGCACCAGACACTGCCCCTGTCCCTACCTACCAGATCAATGGAGGCCCCAACTCTCACCGGCAGGGAGTGCAAGGAAGAAAGACACAAAAGCTTCAGAGAGTGAATAAACTCAATTAGATCGCTGTAATTGCAACAAGAATTAGTGTGGGGGTCGGGCACATGTGCCGGCACAGAGCAGTAATTAAAAGTGCCATGTTTGCCATGCTGGGGAGGAGGCCTGCTGGGTCTCAACAGTGCCCTTTGAAAAGCTCCATGATGGAGCTTCGAGCCTGGATAAATACAAATGTCAGTGCCTCGCAGCCTGTGGGGGGACTCTCAATCCGCAGCTCAGTGGGAGAATCCCCTGCTTTACATTCCCATCAGTTGGGCTAATTTCAGAGTCAGGCTTTGATGTGCTTTGGGGAGCCCTGTGTGCTACACACTTTCCCAGCGAGGCATCCTCTCCCTTTCTCAGATGCTTTATTAATTTTCTCCTGTGGTTTTTTTTATCCTCCCTTTCTCTTGGGCCTGCCTGCAAGTTCTCTTTTGTGCTCACCCAGCAGGGTTCATAGCAGAGAATTTATATCATTCTGAAATATATATAAAGAAGGGATAAAAGAGGAGATGGAGGAACCTGTAGAGACCAGAGCGACAATCTGTCCTGGGAGCAAGGGTCCCTTTCCTCTGGCCACTGGCCCCATGTGGCCCCAGCACTGATGGCACCAGTTTCCCAGCTGCATCTGGAACTGCGCCTCCCCACCTCTGCCATCAGCATGGGGACAAATCAGCATGACCCCCAAAGAACAGCAAAGGTGACAGTGGGCTGTTAACCAGGGCTCCCCACAGCAGCTGTGCAGTGGGAAGGATGGAGCAACTGGTCAGGGGTCCCTCTGGGCCACCCACCCACAGCCACTGCAAAGGGCCATGGTGCCACCAGTGTGGGCACAGCACCTGCCAGGCACTGGCAGGGCAGGCTGTGATGTGCAGGTGGTGGCACTGCCATGGCACAGAGTGCTCCTGGCACTGCCAGGTGCAGGATCCTCACAGCCCTCAGTCCCCTTCCCGAGGCACAATGGCAGCACTGGTTGTGCCTGGCACAGGGCCCTACCCACACTGATGTGGTACGTGGAGGTTCCCTTGCCCCTGCAGCATCCCTAGTGCTTGCTGGGAGCAGCCAGCACCCACTGGGCACCGTAGCTGGGGCCCTGGGAGCATCACTGCTGGGGTGTGCAGCCCCCACTTCATATCCCTCCATGGAATTCCAGCCTCCTCTGCCCCATCGCTTTCCCCTCCCCTGCCCCCCTCGTCCCACCCCGGGATGCTGCTGCACGATGGTGACACCGCACACCACAGTGAGCAGCCCGGGCTGCCCAACTCCTCTGAAGCTGGCATCCAGCTCCCTTCCTGTTTTTTATTATCAACTGAATTTGGCATGAAGGGGGTTCTCTCCCCACATCCCGTTGGCACAAAAAAGGCTCAAAAACCAGCAAAACCATTGTTTGTGCTTGAAGGGCAGGGACCAGGGTGAGGAGAACAGCATGTTTAGAGCCCAGAGCTAGGAACCATAAGAGCATCTGGAACAGTTAGTGGGACAGGGGCGTTACAATTAAATAAAAATGGATGATTACAGAACCGTTCCCTGGCTCTGACACACACAAGAGCAGTTTCAGCACATGCCTGAGCATGCAGTTAGAGGGGATTCCTCTCCTACAGGCCCAGAATAAATGGAGTTTTCATCAGGAAAGGCTGAGGTTGGTGTGACTTCCATGCATGGAACAGAGGAGCATAGCTGCCCTTTGCCAGGACATGGTGCAGAAGCATCTCCCACTGGAGGCAACGCGTGACTCCAGTGAAATGAGCCACGTTCCTGGGGCCCAGAGAGGCCCCGGGGGAGCCAGAGCATGACGGTGGTTTCCACTGACCACAGGCACTGCCACAGCCTGCTCCCCACACGTGGTGGGGAGGCTACCGCACCTGCCAAGCTCCCCAGCCCCTTCGAGGGCACAGGGTGTTCAACCTTGGCTGTCAGTCTGCAGTGGGAATGGAGATTCTGAGCCAGCTTTCTCTTTTAACAAGTCCCTGAGGAGCATTTGTGCCCTGTCCCTCCAGTTCCTGCTGTTTGGAGGGAACTGGCAGGGCTGGACAGCACAGCATTTGCAGATATACAAGTCCTGCAGAAAAAATCCTACTGTTCAAGGACCTCAGCCCCATCCCCTGCAATGTGCTGTTTTCATTAAAGCAGTGAAATCAGATTTCAAAAAACCCAGGCTTGGATAGTGGCCCTTGATTTGGGCCTGAGGAACAAGATCCAGAAGCAAAACAAAGGCTGTTTCCACAATGGTTGAAGGGAAAGGGAACTGGTCCAATTGCAAAACTTGGATCCTGGCACTGAGGGAGTCTTTGTGTGCAAGACCTGTGGCAATGGATGGCAGTGACTTTGGGAAATTCAATACTCCCCTAGCTCATAAACAGAAGACAAGGAAAATAAACTTGGGCAGATGGGAGGAAGCTGAGAGCCAAGCCGTGGATTTCTGCTGGGCTGGAAAAGAGCCTGGCTGTCCCCGGATGCGGGTCCTGGGCTTGATGGCTACTGAGGCCGTGTTGGGGTGCTTGGGGCTGCGGTGCCAGGCACTGGGCAGTGAGCACTGGGCTGGGCACCTGTAGGACGCAGCAGCCACCCCTCTGCCACGGGCACTGGGAGGGAGGAGAGGCCACAGGGAGTCAGGGTAGGAGAGATGTGCGGGAGTAGCATGGCAGGAGCCCCATGCCGCCAGACAGGAGCAGCGATGGTGGCAGTGCCAGTGCCCACCACAGCTCTCCCCAGGGCACAGTGGAGCGGACAGTGGCAGATTGCCTTGTGCCATTTCTTCTGAAAGCTGGAAACACTTGACCACAGCAGACACAGGGATGGGATGACCACTTGAAAAGAAAAGAAGTTTCTCTGCCAGCCTCCTCCCAGCATACGCTGGTGCATGGTGGTGCCACTGGATCCTTCTTGCAAACTCTCCACTTGTGCAATGTCCTGCGGCAGCTCCTTGTCTTGGCATTTCCACCTCCTCCTGCCTGCTTCCAGCTCTTCAGTGGAGGAGAGCTGGGATCCATGCACAGTGCCCGGGTTGAGAAGCGGAGCCTGTTTGCCTTAAACCACTCGCCGTCGTTGCTGTGTGGCAGAGGAGCAGCCCCAGTGTGCACACCAGGCAAGGACATGATGACTGGGGGTGCAACAAGAGCAGGGAAGGGCTGTGATAGGATGAGGGCAGCAGTTAAAGGTTCAGTGAAAGAAATGACTTTTGAAAAAAGCTTTTGAGAAACAGAGCTGATGACTCCATACAGCCGCAAATACACTGCCAGATGATGCCAGTTCTTGTTCAGAAACCCAAGAGCTAACTCTGGGCCACAGACAAGAGGAACCAGTATTTAGACCATTTATGGGCCACAGAGGGTCAGCAGAGATATGAAATCTGTGGATTCATTGAATTCCCTCAGTACCACAACTCCGCGTTTGCAATTACAGATTCATGGAGCTCAGCATCGTGCCTGCCACCGAGCACTGCCTGTAACTGCTCTGTGGCCCTGGAGCCAAGCTGGCTGCCTCCATGCCACGCCAGGCACCAGCCTTGGGTACACCCCAGGGGGACAGCATAACACAAAATCTTCCCCAAAATCTGGTGTGGGGACACTCAAGTGTCCCAAGTCACCCAGCCAGCTCCACAGGAGTAGGGGGTGGGTGTGTGTGTGAAAGTTGTGTAGGAAAGTCTATGGAATTTTTATTATAAATTGTCTTTCTTTTGGCTCAGGAAGAGAAGCAGCATTGTCCCCCTCAATTTGGGCAATTATCCCTTGTTATTTCAAGTTTTAAACTCCTGGCTTATAACAGAAAAGCAACCAAGAGTGGAGCAGGATGGCCGAGCTGCATGTGCTGGGACACGGCACCAACGCCTGTGCAGCACCGGCCCTGCATCGCCAAAGCAGGGGAGCAGGGCCTGGGCAGTGCCAGCACCACTGCCCCGGACCCCAACCTGTCCCTATGTCTGCAGCACCAGGGCCAAGGGGCAGGACCTGCCCAGCCCAGTGCTCTGACTGTCCCTGCCATGAGGAAGCCTTTGCCTGCACAAACAAGCACAAACCAGACTAAAGAAATCCAAGCCAGCCACCTACTGCTGCTCCTTGGAAATTCAGAGCAGCATCGTGCCTTCCTTTCTGACACAGAACCACATGAGAAATACTAGAGATAAAATACAGTGGATACTTTGCTGCAGAAAAAAGATCGTAAATCAGTATGAGAAGCACACTTGAATTTTAGAGGAATATGTCAGATACACTGTCCAGCCATTAAATTTCACAGGTTCAGTTTAAGAACTTCAGGAGATTGCTGGCATTGCCTGAAAGGGAGAAGAAAATTATAAACACATGCTGGGGGCTCCGAGTGAGACACAAAAATCTGGACGATAATCCTTATTGCTATCCAAGATATCACCAAATAGGCACAATAAAGAATTCCATTCACCTGCCTGGAGGATGGCTGACCATAACCTCTAATGCCAGCAAGATTAAAGACATTTCTTCAGAGGGAATGGATCAGGTGTTTGTTGATGGCCTCAGGTTTGCTCTGGCCTCGCCTGGCCCTTCCCAGCCCCAGCTGATCTCCTCCTGTGCCACTAGTCTGCAATGTTTCGCAGTCCATCCTGTGGCTGAGCAGCTGAGCTTGATGCCCACCTTGTACCCTCCCAGAGAACCCAGGCATGCTGCTGTGCTGGCTCCCCGTGCCAGGGGATGCGGACACAGGGTGCAGCAGAGCCCATCACTGTGCAGTTGGATCTGGCCTGTGGGGAAACAGGGACCATCACTTTGTGTGGTGGCTTTGGGAAAGCAGAGGAAGATGTGCTGTGTGCCAGGGGATGCAGAGAAAGTGATGAGACAGAGTCACAGTGCTTTTGTACATCTCTAGGCATAAAACTGGGCCTTTGGGAAGGAGAGAGAGGTAAGAACCAGGGAGGATGAGGCCATGCTGGCTCCTGGGATACGCTGTGTTTCAGACATTCTCACAACACTCTCCTGCCCAGCCTCAGGCACATGTGAGAAACGAAGCCCACTCCTTTTTGGGGTTTTATAAATTTAATAAGGGACAATAGGGGACAAAGGTCACTTAAAGCAAAAGGCCACAGCACCGGCTGCATTGCTCATAGCCAGAGGCATGCACACTTACACAAACTTCCCATTTACATGCTTTAACCTTATACATATTAATAAACCACAATGCATATACATAGTTTTTCTGAGAACTAATTTACATTTTTTTTAGAAGGGATTAACATAGTTCCTCCCCCGATCCAACTTTTAGAGCATGTGTATTATGATCGTGAGGGTCTTCAGGGGTCTTCTTTGATGAAGGCTCAGGTCTTCCTCACATCTTGAACTTTTCAATTTGTCTTCGGGGCATGCGCAGTTGTGGTGTTCCTAGGTCTTTCTGGATCCAACCGGTTTAAATTCTTTACTTGGTGGCTAATTGGTTTCACTTTTGCCAATTTCTCATTAGTACATCCTACTGCTTCTCAATATAGCTATACTTGTCTATTTTTGAGATTATTCACCTGGCGAGTTTCTGTTTATTTAAGCGTTAAGAGATTAGTTAACCATATACTAGCAATTACATTGTCTAGAAAGTTATGATTCAGGTTATACTGGTATCTTGTAAGCTACTTAAGCATCTTGTAACTTTGACCCCAGTTATAATGTTAACTAGTTAATATCTGCATAACAAAGTTATTCTTAACATCTTTGCACATAATATTTCCTAACATATTCCAATACATAATATTTCTTACATTTCACTACCTGCGAAAGCCAATGCTATAATAGCTGTTTATCACACACAGATGATGCTGAACATCCATGTGGTGCACCAGGACATGGGATGATTGTCTTGGTTTGAAAGACAGGTTTCTGCTAAGGAAGGCAGGAGCCTCCCTTGGAATCAAAAATGTAACCCCCTTCCCTCCGAATTATTATAATTTTGGAATTAAGGGGCTTTCAGGCAAAGATATGAGGAATAGGAATAACAGTTCTTTACTAATA
>VWZW01001166.1:405897-446567 GCA_013397115.1 Edolisoma coerulescens | reverse complement strand
GGCGATTTTCTCTGAGGCACGGTGGTGGAAAAAAGCCGGAGAAAAGCCGGACTCCGCAGTGGTGAGTTCTTCCCAGAAGCCAACGTGGCCTCTCTCTCCCCCCAAACGCCCAGAGAACATCTTGCCAGGGCCCGCACCGCACCCCAAGTAAAAAGAGGCAGCTCCCAGACCCTCCCCCGCTGTGGCCAGGTCCTTTTGTCTCTCTTAAGTACTCAGTGATTTGTCTCCTAGCTGTCTGTATGGGAAAAATTCTTTAAGAGAAAAAGAAAACAAAAGGGTAACTCCTAAAACCCAAACAATGATGTACCAGGGGAGTTCCAGGACACAGGATGATGTACCAGTAGAGCTCCATGATGCAGGATGGTGTACCAAGTGAGTACCATGATGCAGGATGCTGTACTATGGGAGTGCAAGGATGCAGCTCTGGAAATGTGTCCAAGAGCCCTGCAGATCCAAACTCCCAGGAATAAGGATCTTGAATGGAGCAGTGTCATATGGACATGAAGCACTGGGAGCTCAGGGGTGTCCGTGTAGACAGAGTGGGAAAGCCAAGAGGCACCATCACCACGGGCTGCAGAGCTGGGAGACTCTGGATCCAAGGACATTGTTACTATACTTCAGATTATATAAATAACTCACTGAATAAAACCACATGTGACCACATTCTGTTTCCCATCCCTCTTCTCTGCCGGCAGCACACAGGCTCTTGCAACACTTGTTTACTGGGGTGACTGTATATAAAGCGAAAATAATTTGCTGGGTCTTATGTTTTCACTTTAATTCTCAGTGTATAAAAAAAACCTGTGAATTTGCTAATGGGCTTTGAAAACGTATTTTTAAAGCAAGGGCAGCATGACTCTGTGAGTTGGTACAAAGGATTACAGAAGGAACAAGGTTTGCTAGGAAAATTATTCCCTTGGGAAAATCTGTAACAGCTGAAAGGCCAGAGCCTTCTTCTTTCCAAGAAAATAAACACATTTCTGCATCCAAAATCAAGCTTCACCTCAGGTATGGAGTGAGCTTGTTTGTTCTCGGGTGTTTATGTGCTTCCCATAGCTTTGGTGTTCGATTTTACATTTCAAGGCCAAAGATACCCTCCATTCTCTCCCCAAAGGAAGAGTTCTATTGTGTCTTTAAAGCACACTTTTGGACAGAGATAAATGGCAACGACCTTCAGGAGCATCAGAGCCAGATGGTCAATTGAGATTCCTTTGTACATTTCTCTATTTCACTTCAGAGTTGATCTTGCATAAAAAATATTTTTTTAGCATTAGCTCTGACTTGCAGACTGCAGGGAACGTCTGGAGCAGGAGGATTTGCAAACAGTCTGCTCAAACAGGGGCCACAAACCCTCAGCTTGCTCTTTCCTGGTCATTATAATCCACGTGCTTTGGGAGTTTTGTACCCAGGGGCAATTCAGAGCATTTGATTTGCTGGAGTTTTCTGTTAAACAGTGACCTCGTCCTGGGGAGCAGCCCCTCCTGTCACTGGAAATGGGGGAATCGGTGTGAGCCTTGCACTTCTTCGGGTAGTGAATTGTTATTCCTTACTCACAGCCTAACGTCCTGGGGAATGGTCCCTGAAATTCTCCACAAACCTTTGCCAATTCTTCCTCCAACAGCCAGGAATACCTTGGCAGGTGGGAAGGCAATAAGTGATGATCAGATTTACAATTTTACAGTTTAATTTTACAAGGCCTGCTGGGGAAATACCCATGTCCTCTCCCATTATTCCTGCAGTCACTGTCCCTCTGTGGGGACTCTGTCCTTCCCAGCGAGGGGATACAGGGTCTGCAGCTCTGTGCAGGGTCACAATAATCCAGCATATCTCCTGCCTCCAGGCAATTTTCACTGGTTTACTCCTTTCCATCTCCATGTCTCCAGTGAGCAGTGTGGGGAACACGCTGGATTTTCTGCATCACGTTAATCGGAACTAGGCGTGACTGCTGCCCCTTGGGCTGGTGGTAGAGCAGGAGTTGACCCATCCTGCAGGATGAGGCTATAATTGCCACTAGACTCCCCAGATGAATGAGCTTTTAAGGACTGCCAATTTCTGAATGGAGGCAGGATGACCAACAACAGCACCAACTTAATAACCAGCAGCCAGCAGCAGGAGCACATATGGAGACAGCGTGGTTCAGCTGGAAATAAACCCTGGAGGTGTCAGGGCAGTGGATAAGGGCTCTGCTGGCAGCCTGGAGGTGGAAAAGATGAAATTCTGACTGCTGGAGAAACAAACAAGGCTGCCAGGCTGGACATGCGTGTGAGCCTTGCTTCCCTGTTCCAGCGTGGAGACCCGGAGCCGCAGCACTGGGGTTGACTCAGAGGCTGGCGGGCTGGAGAGGCTATCCCAGGCTGTTGCAAAACAGCTGCGGGCTCACAGCTCCCACCAGCACACATCTCCGGCTGGGACTTGGACCGCTTTAACTCATCTGAGAAGCAGCAGAGAAAACCAGCAAATCAGGAGCAGGATTTGGCCTCAGGAGACCATGGGAAGGCAACCCACCCTGGGACTCCACAGAGCAGCACCTGCAGGGGCCGCAGGCAGTGGCGGGGCAGGGACTGGGGGCTGCTCCTGCAAGTCGTGGTGGGGTCACCAAGGGGCACCTGCTCTTCCACCGTGTCGACATTGCCACCTCTGCACCAGGCTCTGTGGCACAGAGGGATACAGGGGACCTGCTGTGGCATTGGCCCTGACTCCAAGCAGCTCTTGGAGAGCTGCACAGCTGTGAACCCATTCAGAGTGTTGTACATCACCCTGCAGGCAGCAGGGACAACAGGACATGGAGGAGCCACAGCTAAGCTTAAACATCTGGTTCTGTGCATTCCTATACTGTAATAAAATAAGTCTTCCCACAGATTTCACATCATCTTTGTCTGGGCATCACTGAACTGTGAAGAGAGAAACTTTTTTTGTGGTTTTCAGAGGAACAAAGAGGCAGTCTTCATCTGGTGAGGTGTCCTGGCAGCCTCCTGTGCTCCAAGGCTGCATCTTGTGCTGTCAATGCAGTCCATGTCCTGGGACAACTGCCTGGCCCGCAGCACCCAAACTGCAGAGCCTGGCAGGACTGTGGTTTCCAAGGCCTGGGGACTGTGAGAGAATCTCACTGCAGCCCACAAAGACCAGGAAAAATAGCTCCCAAACAGAAAGAGGTACCAGAAACACACCTGCAATCTGGATCCCACCTTTTTCGCCTCTGTTCAAGTGAAAGGGCAACAAAGAACATAAAACAATTGCTTAAAGACTCGCAGTACCAATAATGTCCAGGGAGGACCATTCCCTGCAGCTCACCCAGGCCTCCACAGGAACAGCCTCAGCACCTTCCAGCATGGGCACAGAGACAAAAAATGCATTTTCCCTGGAAAATATGTACCTGCTGGAGGTGGCTCAGCAGAGGGAGTGGGCATAGAAACCTATGGAAAATTAACAGTGCAAAGCTGAAGCAAGCTGGATCAGATCATGCTTTGCATGGAGCATGGAGCTGTCTTCATTCCCTGGGAGCAGCCCTGAAGCTGTGTGGTCCCACACCTGTTCCCGCAGGCTCCTCCCGGCACTGCTGCTGCACCATGGCTGCTCTGGGGCCTTTTACCTTTGCTCATGGCCTCTACTCATCTTGCTGTCAAGTGCTTGAGTGGGTTCTCTGGCCTGCCTGTTGTCCTGTGAGGACAAAAACTCCAGCACCAACAGAATTGTGAAGAGAGTCCCCTTCTCTTCAGCTGGCCAATGCAGCCTGTAACCCATCAGCCCACTGTGTTTATTCAGAGTAGGCATGTTTAAGAGACTCTGGGCTTATCTTAAGTCTCCCACTTAAGCAGAGAAGAAAGGCTCACGGGGCTGTTGAAGGTCAGGGGAACATTTGGCTCCCGCCACCCCTTGCAGATGATAAATGGCTGATGGGGGAATGTAGGGAAATGGGACAGATTTGGCTGTAAATATGATGGACAAAGTGGTGCTGTGGTTTCAGGAGTTCTCCTTTTGTGGTTTTTTTTTCCCTTCTCTCTTGAAGACTTTTCCCCCCGTGCTAGTTGTTGCCAAGGGGACACTAATGGCTGAGTACTTAAGAGAGACAAAAAGACCTGGCCACAGGGGGAGGGGGTCCAACTGGCAGCTCTCTTTTTACCTGGGGTTTTCTCGTGTGGGGCAGAGATGCCTCGAGATTTGAACGGGGGAAAAAAGGGGCTGGGNGGGAGCCGGGCCACCATTGCCCTGCCCCTGCCGTTCTTTTGCCACTGCTCTGAGTCTTCGCTGCACTGTAGCTCCGCACCCCCTGCCTGCCGAGATATCTGGAGCTCCCGCTGCAGCTGTGGAGTTTGATACATCTCATCCACCACCCAGGACTTTGTGCTCATTCCTGCCTTTCCAGTTTGCTGCTCCGAGAGTCCTGCTGGGGCACTGGGATCGGCTGCCCCTGAGGGTTTGTGGGGCAAACCTTTCTTCCATCCCTCCCCGGCTCGGCCCAGCCGCCATCACCACGTGAGGGCCGAGCTCGCTCCGGAGCGCCCCCTGCAGGTGCGGGGGAGCCATCGCACCCGCCCTGCGCACCGGGAGCCGCCAGCGCCCCTGCCGGCTGTGACCGGAACTGCACCCACGGGGAAAGTGATTGCGGCCGAGAAGGCGTCACCGGGTCACTGGTTCTGTTTGGTGTCGCTGCCACAGTTATTGTTGTTGGTTTGCCTTGGTATATATACATTTATACATATATATGTGTGTGTATATATATATGTAAAGAACGGTTATTCCTGTTTCTCATATCTTTGCCTGAAAGCCCCTTAATTCCAAAATTATAATAATTCGGAGGGAAAGGGGGTTTCATTTTCGATTCCAGGGAAGGCTCCTGCCTTCCTTAGCAGACACCTGTCTTTCAAACCAAGACAAGTGGTTTCAATAGAACCTGAGCATTTTGAGGAGGGGAATGTGGCCCCCCCTCCCGAGCCTCCTCCTCCCCAGGGTTCCTTGCCCCTGTTCCCTGGTACATACTTGCATGTGTCCCCATGGATCAGATAAGGGAGACCCCAACTGTAAGTCTTCAGTAGCCATTTTTCAGTGGGACTAGATTACATTTAGTCCATGACTTAGCAGTCTGTTTGGGAAAAGGGATTTCATTCCTTTGCTTCTTCTTGTCAGAGTGGATTTGCTGATCCCAAACATGTTCCTCACACTTTATTTAGGGCTTATTATGCATCATTTACATTGCTGAGCTGTCACCAGCCTGTCTGCGCGGTACAGGCAGGCAGGCAATGCACTTCCCTGCCCTCTTGCTCTCCTCCCAGATGTGGAGCTGGCAGGATAAGGCAGTTAGGAGATCACTTGTCTGATACCGTTTTCCTTTTGGGGGATTTTTCCACTCTGTGCAGGGGCCAGGCAGGCTCAGCACAGATGGACATCTTCCCTCAGCTACATTCCCAGGAACAAGCCACCTGGAACAGGCAGTTTTGTGGGACAAGATTTGATTTTCTCATTAAGGGATGCCAAGTGATGGCTCTTGAGCCCAGCACCTTTGCCTCTGCCTATATCGTGACAGGAGGTCCCCCAATAGCTGCAGTGCTCACTGGGTGGATCACATCTGCAGCAATGTCAATATTCTTCCCTGAGTTACAGGCCACATTTCCTCCCTGACAGCCCCTGCTGCACACTGCAGTGGGATCTGCCTCCCCACCCAGTACCCAGAATGAGGAAGGGGCAGAGATCCTCAGCTCCTCTTGTTCCAGAGCTGCTTTCTACCCAAAAGGAATCCATGTCTTCTTGTAGGACTCCAGGAACTGACCTGCTGATCTCTGAGAGCTCTGTAAGAAAAAGAAACAGTGGCATTAGATGTCAGATCCCTGACGATCACATGGGAGGGGAAACATACACATGACTTATGTTCTGTCTCATATGAATGCTTTGTCTGATGCACTAAAGGCTGGATGGAGCATAGAAATGGAATTTATTCAAACTAATGGTTGCAGATGTCATTCTGCATTGAGCCAGAAAGTTTTCCTACATGCAAAGAGTAGAATTAGTGCTTCCCAAAGCATGTAGTTTTGCCTGCTACTGGCCCCAGGAAGGATGGGCCTGTCCTGGACTTCTGATCTCAGAAGTAAAGAACAAACAGCACCATCTTGTCACAATGCCAGAACCTATCCAAAAAGATTTCAGAAAGGCAACACATACTGTTCCAGTTAATTGACTGGACATGTTTCTTTCCAGGTGAATACTGAAACCAAAGTTACCTGTAGATGTGACTATTACAGCAGTTATTACTGTTTAGCATTTGCCCTGTAGTTCAGAACCACTCACTGATGAAAGGAAAGGAACATCAGGCTGGTGACTAGTGGGTGCTGACAGCAGTGGGCCTCAAAACAAACAAGCTAAACCGGGGAGGATCTCCCTCCAAAAGGCACACTCCTCTAAGGCTTTTTGAGTGAGGACCCCAAATCAGAGACACCAGAGCCTCAGGACCTGTGAGGAGGCAACATGTGCAGGCTGGCCTCTGTCCTTGGGCTGAGGTAAGAATCCTTGTCCCGTCTGCTCCTTGGCCAACATCTCCTCCAGCCCCAGCAGATGCTCAGCAGCAGCTGGCTCTCATTTCAGGGGATTCCTGGAGTAGAGAAAAGGCTCAGCACCTGGGGCCAGAGCTGGGCCCCCCCATCCATACCTGCTTATTTTAGCCCATGATTGCCTGACTCTCTTTCTGTCTGCTGTTAAATATACATTGAAGTCCAGCATGTTTTGCCTGGGTCGCGGCCCTTGGCGCTTTGTAGGGCTGTGCACGGTGGGAGGCCAGGGCCAGGGCTCCCGGCACACACTGGGGAACCTGGCAGCTTTCATCACACGTGGTGGTACATGCAGAGCCTGTTGAAAACAATGGCTTGTAAATGCAAAGCTCCATCTCCAGTTACTGCTCCCCTGCATCATCCAGTCCCCTGCTCTTCGTGAGATATGTTCCAAATGATAGCATTTGTCTTTAATAAATGGGCACTACATAAACTGCCTCATGTGGGAAACCTGGGGGTTCTAAATAAAACCTGATGTTTCCATTTCATTATAATGCATTTGCTCTGAGATGAATTCCAACCCATCCCCTGTTTAATATCAGCTGAAGGTGTGCAGAGGGTTTGTATTGCTATTTATGAAATTCATATTGCTGGGCTTAATCTGTTTCAGATCACCCAACTGTCTCTGTGTCCATATCAGCTTGACCCAAAACGAGGATGTTCCTTTGCCATAGTCACTAGCATCAGCAACATTCAGGAAGGATAAAGGGCAAAGCTCCTTCCATGGCCACAAAGCATCTGAATGTAGATATGAGGTTCTTTAGAGAAATATGTCCTCAGAATACCTTCTGTGATGCTTTCTTTTAAGGCCAAATCTGTCCATACTGGTCCCTACTCTAAAAAGGAATCTGAAATGCAGAATGAGTTTCCATGCATCAGAGCAGCCTTGCTGCCACACTCCTGCATGCACTGTAAACCTGAGGAACACATTGGCATGTGCCAGGTTGCAACACTTGGGGTCTTCGGGCTTGTGTGCCCCTTGTATGCCTCTGGCATCAAACACACTGATCTGTGTGCACAGCTTGGACCTTGACATGCTTCAGCAGAGAAATGCTTTACAGGTAAATGATGATTTCTCATCCACTCAGCAGACACCTGTCACAGCATCCCTTTAACACTGAGCTCATGGAGCACAAAACCCACCCAGAGGATAGCAAAGTGTCACAGGTAGGAGCATCTGTGTTTGATTCAAACAGATGTAAACCATGCACCGAGCAATCCCTCGAGTCCAGGGCTTATGTCCCACCCTTCTGTCATGTCCTGGTGCTGCACCACCCAGGCATTTCTAAAAACAGCATTAGATAATCTCTGCCCTGTGGGAGCTGTTCCTCTGATATCTCTTGTGACAGGAGAGGGGAAGCAGAGCAGTGCTTTGTCCCTTGCTCATCCTTGCAGAGATCCCTGGTCTGACTCAACCTCAATACAGAATGAAAATCCCTCAAATAACCTCAAAAGATTAAGAAGTCATGCTCAGGGAGACACCATCAGTTTGTGTCACTGCTGGAGAGAGAAGAGAAGGTATTACCTGAAGTTCTACAGTCATGAAGAACTGGATGAGAACAAATACATATTGCAGCTGCATTTCTCTGCTGCTCGCTTTTCCACGGCTACTAAAAAAACACCACCACAGAGGGTAAATGACAGAAACCACAGCGCTATTAGCTGAACTCTCCAGCCTCAAAACTGTGTGATTTGGGAAGGTCTGGACAGGACAAGCTCCATGTGCGGGGCTGGGGTGCAGGACACTGGCCTGCGGGGACCCTGCCGCACGCTGACTCACAGCCTGGCTGCTTTCATGAACCCTGGTGAGAACCTGAGTTTAGCTCATAGCAAATGCCTTTTGGGGATGGAAAAAAATTTTTAAAAAAAGAGAGACTGACCCATTTGAGTTCCATCTGTTGGGGTTTATAACTGTTCTCCTTATAATTGCCAACAGACAATGTGAATTGCAATTAGCTAATTGCTTGCTATCTTTGCGTTCTAATAATAGTCATGTTCCAGGGTTACACAAGTTTGGAGGCTGCTGCTGTTCCCTTGCAACTGGCAATAATAAATAATATCATATTCCCTCAGCTTTGCCATTTCTTCCAAGTTTCATCCCCATGCAAATTGCTCCAGCATGTCCTAATCCCTGACGGGATGGCAGAGGCACCAAGAGCATTTATTTGTAGTTCCGTGCACTGGGAGGGTTTGGCACATGCATGAGGATGTGGCACTGGGAAGCTGTGCCTCCCGTGTGCCACTTGTCCCTGTTGCAGGGCCAGTGCAGCAGGGCCAGGAGGTGCCTCTCATCATGGCAGGGTGGCAGGACTAGTGTCTGCATCCCTGGAAATCCAGCCCTCCCGTCAGCATGTGCTTGGTTAGAGCTTTTCGGAGGTTTTGGGTTTTGTTTGGATTTTTGCTTTCCCTTTGCAGGATCGGATGTGGCCCTGGCCCCTGTAGTGACATGTTTTATTACCAGTAGCTTCAATAATGTCAGCACAGACCCAGACTGGAGCTTTCAGAAACACAGCCTCTCCAGCAGCAGAACAAGCTGTATAGTGTCCCCACTGCAGTGATAAGGGGGAGCTAGAGCCCAGTGGAGCTCCTGGTGAGAACAGGGGTCAAGTTGGGTGCAGAGCCCCAGCATCCACTGGATGGGGGGCATGGAGAGCTCCCTTTCACACAAGTGAATTTTTTCGACACCCCTCTCTGGGCTGTCTGACCTCCAGCTCATTACTGCCACGCAGATGTGGCTAATTGAGAAGCAGAGCAACAGCCTGATCCAGCGGAGTCAAGGCCAACGAAATGAACATCGTTCCCTGGCTCATGAGGAACTACTGAACACGGAGCTGCCAGCAGGCTGACATCTCCAGAACTTACAGACTAATCTCATTAAACCCGACCAAGAAGCCTTTCAGAGCTGGGGGAGCTGTGTCACGCCAAAAGCTGGGGTGGATTGTTCACCTCTGGGGTTTTTCCACATGCCTGGCTCCCTGTCTTCCCACACCACAGGCAAGGGGGTGTGGGACCCCAGCTGCCAGGCGTGATGCAGCACAGGATGGGGGACATCTGCCCAAACCCCTCTGTGCCAGGGCTCAGCCCACATGAGCTCTTGGCTTCCCAGATGGGGCTTGCACAGGGGCTACTGTTCAGGTTCCTCATGAGCAGAACTTTCTGTCACTGCCTCAGGTGCCCCCCAGCTCCTGCTCCCAGCAGACCAGCTGTGGGCTTCTTGGTTCCAGAGCTGCTTCAGGCTGCTTCTCCTCTGAGCACAACTATACCAACTTTCTCATCCCTAACTTCTCCTCTCTCCTGCTGCTGCCATTTGACTCACAAGTAGATTTATGAAGTTTAAAAGCACTCCTTGTGCAAGCCATGCTCCATAGCCTTGTCTTCCCACTTACACAACCTGCTCTCACTCCCTTCCCTGGGGTTTGGGCAGAGGTACCAGAACTGTACCATGAAAGGGAGTTCTCCTTGGCAAAGCCACAAGAAGAGCTCTCCCTCACAGCAACTGAAGATTGCTGTCCTCTCCCCATGGCTCAGGTGCACAGGGCAGGAGGAGGTGGCTCTTGCTCAAACCAAATAGTGGGACACAAGGAGCTGGAGGAATCCAGCCAAAGGAACAGCTTTGCTCACTTCTGCTTTGGCTTCATCTGTGAATGTTTTCTCTCTGCATTGGTTGATGGGTTTCAGACTGAGGGAATGTCAGGAAACGAAAGGGAGAAGGCTGTGACATGTTGCATGGTGTGCCAAGGACCAGTGGTGACGCATGGCAGCTGGCAGGATTCTGGCGTGCACCTCACCTTTGCTGCTCCCACAGGACCTGCCACCCTCACCCTGGCTGTCCCAGCATACCCACAGCTGCCCAGCACCAGCTGCAGCTTCTCTGCTCACACCAGCAGCTGGGGACCATCACCTACTGCCCCGATGACTGTTCCTTCCAGAGGGAGATGACTCCCTTTGGGGAGATGACTGGGCAGGGCACATGGTCAGTGGCTCCTGCTGCTCACGCTGTCTGGGTGAGCTGTGTCCTGTCCTGGCTGTTGGGAGTATGGAGCTGCTGCAGCCTCACAGGCCATGCTAAAGGCTGTGTTGGTGCAGGCCTCTGGGGACACGGGCTGTCTGTCACCCCAGAGCCAAATGAGATTGAATATAGGATTGAAGCAATGCCTGAGCCAGTCTGCCTCTCCAGCACAGACTCTGGCTTGTCTGGAAGTCATATCTTATGGCTTCCCATGTGTGTCCAGTGGCTTTTCATCCTTGCCCTGCACTCTGTGTACAGTGAGGCAGCAGGTTTTGGCTGTTGGAAAGAAGCTTTGGGCTGTTCAGTGGAACTTAAGAAATTCCTGTCTTTTTTCTTGAATTTTAACTTGCTTCAGGATTTACCTCGCATGGTACATGGTGATTCCAAAATGCCTGGGGTGGGAGAGAGACAGGACCTTCCCTGGGTTCAGATTTTTGTTATGAAATGGTTCTGTGCCATTGGCACCCTGGGGTCCAGGAGTGGATATGTGGTGGAAAGATGAACCTGCCTTGTTGCCCTGTACTCCCACCACCTCCCCAGGTACCAGTGCCTCCCCACACATCAGAACATACAGAAATATTAAGCATCTATTTAATTTCCCAACAAAGCACTCTGAGATTCGGTTCCCCTCTGTCCCCCAGCGTACCACAGCCTCTTCACTGGGGCTGACACTGGATGGCTCCCTGTTCTCCCTGGTCCTTTTCTCCACAGCCCAGACAATCTCTAGGCTGCTTGGGGAAGGCAGAATTAAGAACATCAAGCCAGTAAGTCTCCTAACCATTCTGCTATGTGAGGAATGAATCCAAGAGCCTTTGCACACTATTAATCTTTTCCAGTTCCTAAGAAAGCAAACCATCTCCTCCCACTCCCATAAATTCAACCTCTCTCTCCAGCTTCTCCCCTGGTGTTTGAACTGTTCGCCAAGAGCTTTATTAAAACCTACAAGATGCAGTTTTGTTCTTAACTGAATCCTAAACAACTGTGCTAGGTGGAGAAGAAACATTTGGTGCTGTCAGCTTTAGAGCATTTTTGTGTGTAGTCCATGGCCACTTGTCCGCCAGGGACCAGCCTCAGTCCCACACTGAGCCAAACAGGACCTTTGCTCTGCTCCCCTGAGGTTGGGAGATAAATTCAAGCCGGCCAAACCTCACGGCCTCATGTCCAAGAGCACCTGGCAATGATCCATATGGGGGGTAGCAGAAGGGATGTTCCCCTGGATGCAGCGTGGTCCTGTTGGGCACCTCGCCCTCCTGTGCCACACCATGGCCAGTATCTGCAGCTTGCCAGTGGCCCTGGGGACAAGCTGTGCTGGGCAGCTGCCACGCCCTGGCAGCTTTCCTGCCACCCCCTTTCCTGTTCTGAGTGGAGAGGCTTCTGCTACAAACCCTCTGCCTGTCCCTTTGCATGACCCGGCCAATGCCACCACTGGGGGATCTCCCCAAAAACAAAGTTTAGCTGGAAACTAGATGAGAGGATGGGCAGAGCCACTTACTTTCCATTGTTGGTCCCAGTCAGAGGAACACTGGACAGATCTCCTAATTTCTCCATGCTGCTGTAGCTGAGAAAGTCCAAGCCAACAACCTGACACTTGGCTGGGTATAAGTGCAGCATGGAGTGTTTTCAAGACTCCATAGACAGCCCTGGAGCTGTCAGCTATGGAAAATAAACTTCTGTGCTATTTATGGATATCTGTTGTGCTCTGATTCAGGGGTGGAAGGCTGCAGTGGTGCCTAAAACATTTCACTGGGAGGCAGAAGCAGCTCTAGGGAAGCCACGATCAGTCTGAATTTTCAAATAATGCTAGGAAATATGTTTGCTCTTTCAGAGAATGAATGAGGAACTTGAGCAAAACTGCTAAACATAAAAGTTCCTGGACATCTGGAAAGAATTAGTCAGGAAGATGCTTGGGACAGGGAGCTCAGGCAAGTTCAGGAGACACCTACTGCAGATCTGTGTCCACAGGAGGAGGGAGGAGGAGGGAAAGGGTTGGGGGGAAAAGCAGGAAGAGAGGATTGAAATAAAACCTTTGCAGGACGGGCAATGAGAACAGGCTCTGTCCATATGCAGTACAGGCAGCCCTAGAGGGTCTGTGGGGGGCAGGGGGTTAGGGGCCAGGCCACATTGGCAAAGAGCTCACCAGGTAACTGCTCGTGCCTGTCCTTGCAAGGGCAGACAAGGGCCCTGTGCTGAGCATATCCCACGTGGGAAAGCTCATCACTGCTGCAGGCGACGTGTCCCCACTCACTGCACACCCATCGGATCAGTAGAATTTGCCCCCCCTTGGAGCTCAACTGCTCAACAGGGCAAAAGCTGTGACAAAGTCAAAAGCACTAGAGAAACACTGAGCCAGGAGTGGGGAACAGAGCAAAACAGCCAGCTAATGGGGAGTGGAGAATGTTTGCTGTATTTCAGAGCAGATAAGTACCCAGGCAGCCCCTCAGCAAAGTCACAAAGGAGTTCTGCTTCAGGTCAAGATGAAAGTCTCAAAGAATAAGCACAAAAACCATAGGGACTTGTGAAACCCATGCTTGGTTTATTAAATGAATCACAAAGCTTTTTATCACATATTTCTGCCTCCGAGTCACTTTTCACTTCAGTTCAGGTGCCAAATCCTTTGTCTTTTCCATAACTGTGGACTCTTGTAATACACTCAGTTTTGGAATCTGTTTCAAATCCATGAGCTTATGCTGAAGCAAAGCTTTTGGGTTTGTTTTGGAAGTCTGGTGTTACCAACAGCAGGTCCCCATTTCTGAGCAGAACTGCAAAGGTCCCGCTACACCAGAAGCCAACGTTCACCCTTGTGGGAGGAAACAAAACAACCATATATGAGTCAGGTGCTCCTTACAAATGCTTGTGGGCATTTGAATTTAGTAACTGAATTTAGCTTGTGCTTTTCCTGTAAGTGAAGAATAACTGTTTTCCAATGGAGTTAGCAGGAGGTAAAGCTGAAAATCAAAGCATGAGCTTTGTGTTTACTGACAATTTTCCTTTAACCTTTAAGGGAGCTCCAGCTGCTAACGGCATTTTATTGCATTCCTCAAAGACAGATCTCCATGCAAGAATACTTTAAGAGCTCTACTCCAAAAATAAAGGTACTTGGATTTATTTTTATGGTTACGTGTTTTTTACCAGTTGGTCTCAGAGCCCTTAGGGCTGCCTTACCCACAGCTACACTTACGGTACAGCACAGCCTGGAGTCCCCAGCCCTGCATTTGGCTCCCCAGGCAGCTGGAGCAGCGGGGGCTGCTGTCACTCACCTCCCTCCTGTCCCGATACTCAGGAAGGTGCTGAACCAGCACCCAGAGACATCCCCGTGCTGCACGCAGCTGCCTGACTCAGCCACGCAGGCTGCCATGCAAGGAGGAGCAGGAGTGGCCTTTCCACCTGACTGCTGATCAAGTGCAACGCTGAAAGCTCGAACGCCCACCCTGGCTGTGTTCACGGGGGAACCCTCGATCCCCCAGTGCCTCCCAGGTAAATGCCAGCTGAAGGGAGTTCTGCACATGCAAGGAACCATGTCCTTGTTAGCAGTGGGGTCCCTAGCAGCCATCCTGACAGAACATCCTGATCTGGAATGGAATAAGCCCACAGCTGATCCCAATTAGAGCGCTCTGATGGAGAGACTCACTCGCATCCTGCAGAACACTGCAGACAAATGCAACTGATGACATGGCCCATCAACCAGGAACAGCACAGAGCAATTAATCACACCAAAACTTCAATGAGCACCTCCTTCACCCTATTTCAGTCAGTCAGAGTCAGGGCATGGGCACTTTCAATGCAGAAAGTTCCCTCAGTACTTTCAGCTGTAGTTAGCACAAAGACAGACATCAGGGGCCAAACATCTGGGAGAAGCAGAAGGGCCACCACTGAACTGTGCTGAACATCTTCCAGCATTTAAATCCATTTGTTCATTGTGCAGCTGTCCTTAAGAGAGGCTGACAGAAGAGGGGTGTTGAAGGGTTGTAAAGTGTGAGCACAATTCTGCATCCAAGCACACCGTGATCTATTGGTTTGTGATCATGATGCATCAAGGCCTGAGCAAGGATGACACCCCTGATTCACCCTGAGGCATCAGCCTTGGCATGCTTCAAACCCTGTGTAAGGAGCACGAGGCTGTACAGCCACGTGAGCCCCCACCAGGACCCTGAGCCCTGCTGGGAGCAGAACCCACCTGACTTCCACCCTGGGCAGGGCACTCAGCGCCAGGAGCAGGATGGTGGTTTTCTTTGCAGGTGGTTTTCTCTGCAATTAGAACTGTGTGAAGCCTTACCTCACGAAGCCCCTATCCCTGATGGAAGCACTGGCAGCCCCAGCCCTGAGCCAGCGCCTTCCCACCCTTGGCACCCCGCAGCACCCCAACCTGCTCCCCCCACCACCACTCCTCGCAGGTCGTGCAGTGCCCTCAGGTGGCCGCGGGGACGCCCCAGCTTGCAGAGACAGAAACGTGAGCACGAAGACACCCACAACGTGTCCAATGCAATGCTTTATTGGCTTTCTCTGAGAATCTGCAGCTCCTTACCAAATACATTATTTAGAGACAAACATCCCGCTGCTTCCCGGAACGTTCAGAGGATCAGTGCCATGGCCAACAAAAGGTGCCCCTGAACTGGCAGCAGCTGCTACCAGAGAGTGATGTTTTAAGACCGATTTCAGTGGGCTCTGGCAGGGGTAGCAAAGCAGTGTACTGTAACACCTTTGAAAACTGCCCATGTCAGAACTCAGGCATCCATGCACCTCCATAATTACATTTTCAAGCCAGATTTGCTCCTTCCTCCTCCATGCCCAGGTGGGATGAATGTAAACACACTGCTCAAGGACATGAGCTTATCACTGTTTGTAAGCCCTAATCTGACATCTTTTCTTTATTTGTAAGGATGGAGCCCAAATATCTTTCATGGCACCAGCCTGAAGGACTCTGTTACACTCACACATCTGCAGCACATCATGAAAGCAAATATCAATATTTTTTCCATGATACAAAAAATCCATGCCAGGAGAAGGAAAGGACAAGTTCCACAGCTGGAGGTGACTCCCTTCTATTCTCATGGCTTTTTCGGCTCAGCCTCTTCTTCAGATGCCAAGGCCATTTCCACTTGAAAATGGCACAGTTCAAGCATTTCATGCTGAGGCCAAGAATCAACTCATTCAGCTTCCAAAAAGCACCAGGAGAGCTCCCTCAATTCCTCATCCCCTTTGCAGCATCCCAGAACACACCAGAAGCTGGTCAGTGCTAGTCCCTGCTGCCCTGTCAGGAGCCAGGTGAGCAGCTCACCTCCCGATGGTTCTCTACGAACAGTGAGACCTTCAGGAGTGTATCTGAGTCGGAGAGAAAACAACAACCCTGTCAGCTTAATGTACTTTACCTGTATTCTATACTCCCAAAAACTTAACTTGTTTCTAAAGGCAATAAAAAGAAGCGTAGGTAAAATTGACTGAGCAGTGAAATGGGTCACTGAGCCCTTGCTACACTATGAGAGGATGGTGCTTCCAGCTGTGCCCAGGTGTGATGGTGAGTACTTTCCACTGAAGCTGACCAAGATCTCAGAGCAGGTCACAACGATCAGCTGAGTGGGGTCACCCACTGCTGCTGAGACCAGCACAGCCAGCACGGCCAGGCCTGTGTGCTGTCCCCAGGAGACATCAGCACGGACCCCCAGGAAAGAACCCTCGGGTCTTTGTACACAGAACTACCTCGAATGACGTCTTCTTTGTAGCGCTCCAAAATCCTCTCCCAGGACTGCGGGAGGGCTTCCACGTCTGCCAGGCTGTCCAAGCTGAGGCGCTGCAGGAGCAGTTTGCTCTCCAAGTACCTTCGTGCCCGCTAAGGACCACAACGAGGAAACGGCCCCTCCAGCGCTGCCCTAACACCGCCCAGCGCTGCCCAGAGACCCCCAGCAGGATACAGGTGCCGGTAGTAGCGCTCCACGTCCCGCAGCCCCTCCAACACGTCGGCCAGCGAGGGGCAGCGCGGGCCGCGCCGCAGAACCGCCGCCAGCCCCAGCTCGGCCGCTCGCTCCTCGTACAGCCGCAGCACAGCGGTCGCGGCGGCCCCCGCGGCGTCCCGCACGGCCCGGAGCTCCTCCCTGCCGGCACAGCGGGGTCAGCCGGGCCCTCGCACCCTGCCCGNCCCGCGGGCGCGTCATCGCTCCGCGCCGCGCCGCGATTGGCCGGCTGGCGGCGGCGGTTGGTTCGAACGCGCGGCCGCGCCTCGGCCCCCGCTCCGCCATGGCGCCCGCCAGGAAGAAGGGCGGCTCGAGCTCGCGCGGCAGGAAGCTGGCGGCCTTCCTGAAGGATTTCGACCGCGAAGGTAGGGATGGGAGAGGGAGAAGGAGAGGAAACCGGAGTGGGAGCGGGAGAGGGAACGAGAGCGGCCCGGGCCCGCGGCTAGGGCTAACGCCGCGTGTCCCCGCAGTGAAGCGGCGCCTGGAGCGGCTGCGGGCGGACGGGGAGTGCCTGGTGAAGGAGATAGAGAACCTGTACGATATGGCGATCCTGCGACTGCCGGTGGAGCTCCGCCAGATGAACTGGCTCGAGTACTACGGTGCGGAGCTGGGCTGGGGAGGCGCGTTCCCCCTTAGGTCATAAACCCCAGCGGGGATGAGGGAGCAGCTGGGATCTGCTGCGCCTACAATCGCCAGGGAAACAACCCACGGGCTGCCCGGGGGTGCTGCTCCTCTTCTCTAAGGCTGGGAACTGGTTTGTGCTGGGTTTTGCACGCCAGTGGTGACAGCCCTACTGTGCTGCGTGAGCTGTCCCGGACATGTACTGATTTGTCTGAAATGTTTTTTGTCTAGCTAAAGAAGGAAGTGGAAAGACGCTGGAGGAGGTGGCCATGGTAGGTTTCCAGCACCATCATAAAGCTCTCTAGAGCCATCACACACTGCAGCAGGAGCTCCTCACGCTGGAGCATTACAAGAGAAACAGTTACATCAATATTTTCACAAATGTTTCTTTAAAACTTAGCAATAAGAGATGCCCGTTGTATCAGACATGGGATTTACATGGTCCTGCTGCTCCATGTTGATCCTTCCTTACCTCCTAGATTGCGCTCCCAAATCCCTGAGAGCACACACACTTTGCAGTAAATGAAAGCATTTCCAAACTGGTTGAGCAGCAGGGCATAGGCAAGGCACACCTGCAGCTACCAAGCAGGCAGAGTCCTGAGGGTGTGCAGAGCTGGTGTGCTGTCATCCCCAGGATAACATGAAAGAGCCCAGTTTGGGCACAACAGCAAATGTGGAGCTGATCTGGCTGTAAAATTATTGGGGATTTGCTCTACAACTCTGACTTACAAGAACTTTGTGCTGCCAAAAATCCTAATGGTGCCACAACTGTTTTTAATTTTAGGCAGACTTGGAAATAGCAGAAATAGACAAGCTGACAGCAGGAGTTATCAATGCCCCGTTTGAAATCGTCAAGAAAGGTCAGTTTAAGCATTGTGATGCGATTGGTGAGGTGGAAGCATGTTGTGGTTACTTAATGTGAAAAATAATTCAGTTCTTGCTCACATCCCTCGGTATATTTAAACCAGGAAAACAATTCTGCTTTTATCCCTAGTACCTGCAGTATCTCTAATTAATTTTATTAAAACATTAAAAATAATCCAAAGTAGTGCTCTGTCAACCGTTAGGATTGCATTGGAATTTGGATTTCTGAAGCAAATTGTTGCCAAAACCACTTGTAGTTGTTTGCTGTTTGCCTCCCCTGCTAAGTAATAATTTAAAATTATTATTTACTTAGATAACACTTTCTCTTTCTAGTGGAGAAATTCAAAAGGAGTGTTGAAGCCATTGAGGAAGCAGAGCCTCCATCGCTTCCTCTGCCAAAGAAATCCAGAGTTGACAGCCAGTGTCCTTCAGAGACAGAGGCTGAGAATGTGAATCCAAGAACTGCCAAGGTGAGTAGCTGTTCTCTGGTATGACTTAATTCTCAAGATATAAATTGCTGACTAAGCTGTCTAGGATGCTCTGAGGGGGACTTCAAACAGCTGTTGCTTCTCAGAGAATTCTAGTGATGGGGAAGGTTCTAAAGGCTTGAATGGTGTTTATTTTGGGCTCTTGAATGGCTCTGTGCCATGAAAAGGGACTGAGCCAAACATTTTGTGTGGAATCATCTGTTTGTGTGGACTCAGTTGTCCCACGAGAGGGAAGTAACTGATCTAGTGAGTGATATGTGCTTCAGGTGAAGGCATCCACCAAAAAGCCACCCGTGGCCAGAAGACCCCCCTCAGCGAGAGTGAAGCGCATGAGCAAGAGGTAATGGGGATGTCTGTCTCATCAGAATAAGAGTGTAAATATCTCTCTTTCCTGGGATGGACTTTGGTTCAGTAGTGGTGGGGGGGAGAGTGGTGCCACACTATAGGGGAAAATTAAGGTGAATGAAAGGTGGACAACTGCCTCTCCTGTGAGGACCAGCTGTCCCCAGTTTTGGAGGTCACCGGTTAGTAATAACCCCTGGATTTAGTGATGATCACCTTCTTCAAGCCTTTGACAAGTGCCTGTACATTTGTTAAAGGTCATCTTATGAGCAGATATTTATTTCCCTTTAACAGATCAAGCAAAAACAGCTTTATCACTCCAGCTACTGGCAGAATGGTTGATATCTGTGCTCGGGGAGGCACCTCCGTGGTTACACCCAGATTTGATTCCAGGTTTGTATTTTGTTAGATTTCTCTGTTAATTTGCTAACAGAGAAAATAAGGGGTTTTTTCCCTTCTATCTCTGTTATAATCTGCTTTACGTCATCTGTTTGCAACACAACCTGTAGTGGCTCTTTGAACCTGAAATGAAAGACTTTGACTAGAAGTGCCGCGAGCAAATATTACCCGCTCGTAACTTGTTGTTTCAGGGTATTCAAGACGCCGGGTTTGCGCACGCCTGCCCTCAACGAGCGCGTTTACACCATCTCTGCCAACGGCAGCCCCCTGGCCGACACCGGGGACGCCGTCCTCACCCTGCCCCTCGGCGGAGGGGAGGTAATTCCCGACCCTTCACCCGCACAGGCAGGGCTGGAGGGGTGTGCAGGCGAGGCCGAAGCTTCGAACCTCTTGGTGCCTCACCAGCTTCAGTTCATCCACTCCTGTCCCTTTAGCTGTGCCACTGCAGTTTATCAGGGCTTGAGCTTAGAGAGAACCTTAAGAGACTCTTAGCCAGAAGTGGGAGCTCCTTAAGCTGGTTGAAACAGAATAGAAGGATGTTTTGCTGTGCATTCACTTTAAAACACTTAAAGTGCATTAATGCACTGCAGGAAAGGTGCGAGATAAGCTTCTGGTCCAGCTGAATGTAGTTCTGTCAGTCTATTATGCTTAGATCTTAATTTCATTTATTTTTTAATTTAATTTTTTTACTGCCTCCAGCTGCTGCAGCTTACCAAACAGAAAACCTGAGATTTGAGTTTGTTTCCACAGAGCATACGTTTGACAGCAAAGGATTTGACTAAGAAGAATTTTCTTCAGCTGAACCCCAAGGCCCGAGGGCTCATGAAGAAGCTGTCGGTAAGTCTCGGTGGTTTTGTCAGCCATGACCTGAAGCTGTAAGGCAGTGCTGTCCCTCTGTCATCAGTCAGGAGACTGTTAAGCTGCGATAGAAACTCTTCATTTCCCTCTGGCCCCTTGTCTTGAATTTTGGCTCGTGTCAGAGGTGAAGAAGCAGCACGGAGCAGGGAAGGAGAGGCTTTACATCACATCTGGCTGAATACACAGTGGGGAAAAGAGCTTTTGCCAGTGCTCTGAAAAACAAAGTTGTCCTTTAGGGTGGAGCTGCAGGTGGTTGTGGGCTGTACCACTGTCTCTGAGTACTGATTGATTTCTCTTTCCTTTCAGGTTTGTCTCGCACAGGCTTGCAACGAGACAAAAAAAACCCTAGATGGAAGTCAGTGAGCAATGACATCCCTCTGTAAATACATTTTATATTTAGGACTGCTACCTTCGTTTAGTTCTTGTTATGATTTGAATCTTCCTTTCATCGATTTACAGAATGGAAGCTAAGAACTGGTTTTTCTACCTATAATATGTAATGGGATCAAAATAAATTGAAAAATTTTTTTTAACTTGGGGAGAAAAAACAGTCCTTATTTTTTATTTCCTTTAAGGTTGAAACCATGACACAGTTCTCTTGGGCTTGCAGATTAGCAAGTAGGCAGAAAGCCTGTTGATTGGCATGTTAAGAGCCATGTTCAGACTAAAGAACTCTGCTTCTCTTTGTCTAGAATTTTCTTTTTCTAAAAATAAGCCTGTTTCTTTGTTAGCTGGTGCACTGTCCTTTCCAAAGATGCCTTTTTGTCCTTGATTTAAGCCTCTTTATGGGGCTATAAACAAGGATGTTGAGACTTTTGAACCTTTTCTAGATTTGAAAAGTTCTGCTTTTGGCAAAACCAGGCCTGCAGCATGGTTAAAAGGGAGACAGACAAACTGCAATCAGAGTTCTTTGGTGCAGCGTGTGGCATGGGAGAAAGCTAGTAGAACAGTATTCATACATGAATTTCCTTTGGAGAGCAAACACTTTACTGTATGGAAGACCTCGTGTATATGCACCATGGATTTGGAAATCTCTCTTTGAGAGGTTTTGGCAGGTTCTAAGTCCTAACTGCAGGTGGCAATATTATATATCACTCAGCTACACATACACCTGCCTTGCTATTCTGTGAACATGTTAATTAAAAGCATCAATTAGTTGAGCTGTAAAAAAAAAATCCATGTGTTTATGGATGTGTAAGTTGAGATTCTGCTTTAAATACATCTTTACCAGGAAAAGAAAATTAACTAAAATTTTTAGCCTGCCTAGAGAATTCTTTAAATCAACACTGATTTAAAAGCTCTAGTTAAAATCTTTAAGATTAGAGCTCCTGCCCTGAACCAAAGCTCTTCCAGAAGAATTTTCTCTTGGGAGAGAGCAGGCTGCAGAGGGAGAGCTGCCAGCAGCACAGGGAGCAAGCATATGGTGGTTTCACCAGGGCTCATGCAGTGCTGGTAACTGCAGCCTGGCAGGGAAAAAGCATTCCTGCTTCCCCTGGCTGTGCCAGAGCTCAGTCCTGCTCCAGGCAGGAGTGCCTGTGACCTGGGTGGCTTGGTGTATGTGCTGAGCTGTGGTGTAAGAACTCCAAATTTCTGCCCAAATTCATAATGGAAATGTGAAACTATTAATCTGGAGCAATAATGAGCTGAGCAGGGAGCCAGTGAGGCCGTCCCACAGGCTGTGCTGGTTCTGAGCTCCCCCTCCCAGGGGCTGTGTCAGGCCCTGACCAGTGGCTCCCAGCAGCCTGACATGCACTGCCAGCTTTGTCATCCTCAACCTCTTCCAGATGGCCATCGATTCAATGGCATTGTAAGACATAAATAGATAATAATTCCCTGCTTGCTGACAGAAGGGATGATGGTTTGGAACGAAACAGAGCTGTCTCCAGGCTCTTTTTTTCATGTGGGAGTTCTTGATTTGAAGGTGCAGGACAGCACATGCAGCTCTCCCCCCTGACCTGTATAATTCCACCAAAAATCCATGTTTCCTGGGTCAGCTTGAAAGCATAAGGAGGGAAAATATTCCTTAGCATCACTGGAAGAGGTGGGGAGGAATCCATGAGTCTTCTCCCTTTTTTAAATCAGTGACTGTGGAGCTGTACCTTCAAAGGTGAAATGAAATGCATTTCTGGAAGGTGCATCCACTCCTCTCCATACACATCTCCAAGGTGTATGTCAAGGATTTCCTTGAGTCCAGGAGGCAGGCTGGGTTGTGGCTTTCACAGCCTCACAACTGAAAGTTTGAGCCTCTCAGGAGCCCAATATCACTGTATCCGATTTATTCATAGATGGGAGCTTGCTAAAGGCAGATTTCTCTCTCAGCTGGGCTGCACCTCCAGTCCATGGTGGCTGTGAATTTCATTTGCAGTGAGATAATATGGAAACTGTTGTGGCTGGGCCTGGCTGTGGAAGTGGTGGGAGGTGGGGGGGCACTCCTTGGCTGTCACCAGAGCTGGAGAAAGCAGAAGTGTCCTCTTAAAATCCAGTGGGAGGAAGCAGAGCCTACGGGGTGCAGCTTCAGAGCAATTTCAGCCTTGTCTCAGATGAGAGTAGGGAATAAATTGTCTGTCTCAGAAAATTACTGCCCATGAGCCACCCAGCTTTACATTCCCCTCACCCAGAAGCATTATTACACGGAAAAGCAGGATTAGACAGAATTGCTAATTTTAACATTGCACATGGACGCCAAAATCCCAGACACCCTCCCTTGTCTCTCCCGGGGAAGGTTCTTTGCCTGCTACACTGTAATGACACTAATTCCCCTTAATAAGGGTGAGACAGGAAAGCCATGTCCTCAAATTCAGGAGCGATGCCGTGTGCCTGACACCCATGGGAGGATGCTGGTGGGCTCGGGCTTCTGTGCAGGGTTCCCAGCAAGGGCCGCAGCCCTGGATGTGCTCACAGAGTCCCAGTTACACTCCTGCAAGTCTGGGGAAGGGGGTGCTCAAGGGATGGGGCGGGAGATGTTCAGGGCATGAACAGCCCCAAGCTCTGCTCCCAAGGCTGCTGGAGCAGCGGCCATCTGTACTAGTCTGAAAAACAAACCAGTGGGAGATCACAAGTCAGAATTATAATTTAATAGAGAAAAGAAGAAGAAAATAAATGCAATAGTACAAGAGCACTGACAGAGTCAGAATACAACCTGGCAGCAGTCCAGATGAAATGGTCCTGTTGAAGCAGTGATCCTGTAGGAAAGAAGGGTCTGGTCTTCACCTGAAGGTCCAAACAGTAGCTCTTGTCCTCTGGGAGTCCAGTAGGTAAGGGCTGTGTCTGCTGCTCCAAAAGCCCAGATTATATCCAGGCGGGAATGCCTGTCTCCTCCCCCCTGGGCGGAGCGTCTCACAACGGGATGAGGTAATTCTGTGAGTGATGCGGTGGGTTCTTGATGGCCCATTAAACAGAGATTAACTCCCCCCGGGAGCTATCAGGATGAGTCGGGACAGGAGATAACGAACATTGCCCCACCTGCTCTAACAGCTTGTGAAGATGATAATAGAATACACGCTTTTGGTTATATCTTACATTGTAACCCAGGTCACCGTCCCTCCGGAGGGCTCCCCGAGGGAGTGCCTGGAGCTGCTGTAGTTCCTGGCAGTGCTCCTGTGTTCTGCTGCCTTGCTGGTGTCCGTGGCTGCTCTGTCAGGTTTGCACAGCCCCACAGCCACCAGACCAGAGCAGCTTTCCAGGGAAAGGTCAATAGTTATGGGTCAATCTTCCCTATAAAGTACAAACCCTGCTGATGGTGCAGAATTCAGGGCTGTGCTGAGCAGGACAGCCAACGGGCCTATTACACAATTTGAATTTAATTCCTTTGCTGTGGGGGTAGTAACTGGAAATGTCTATAAGGTCTCAGCTGCTGTTGCTGAGTCCTGAGCAGGACTGGGACCCGATTACAGCCCCAAACTGAACACGGTGCCCTGGGGGAAGGCTCTGCATCGGATGCTGTCAGATGTTCCTGTGTATTTTACTATTTCCCAAAATAAAAAATGTGTGAGTTTTCTTCCCACTTATCCCTGAAATAGTCTGAGAGCCCTGAGGCAGGATAGAGGAGTCAGTGACCAATTGCAGCTTGCAGATCTGAGTCTCTCCCTGTCCACCCTGCAGCAGAGCTGGGGCTGTGGTGAAAGAGGGGTAGGAGCAGGGCTCTGCTTCAGCTGGAAAGCTAATCTCCCACAGAGGGTGACCTTGTGGCCCACGAACACAGGAAGCTGGATCCTGATGGCACTTGATTGATGGGATCTGAGGAGTCATTCTCTCTCAATGTCACTTGGCCGCCTCTGCTGACTGCAAATGAAGGCACAAGAAACTGGATAGTAATCAATGCCAAATGGAAGGTGCAATTGGAAGTGCCTCTGTCTGGAGAATGTGGCCAGCGGGGGCCCTGGCCGGGGCAGCACTGAGTGAACAGCTCAGGCCCACTCAGACACTCCTGTTTTGTCTTTCTGTTCCTTCATTATTGCTCAGAAAGGTGATGGAATGCAGCTCCATGGGAATCTGCTGGACAAAGAAACCCTGCTAAGAGCTGCCAGCACTGAGTTCTGTCTGGCGAAGCAGCTCCTGCAGATCAAAATGTGCTGTCACCATGCCAGGAGCAGGACACGGATCTGGAGCACGATGGCTTCACAGTTACAGCCCAGGGTGCAAAGACAAGACCACATGGAAGCATGGTGGGGAGCGGAGCACTCAGAGACCACGTCGCAACTGCCGGGTCTCAGGGAGTGCCGAGGGTGCAGGGCAGCAGCCAGGCTATTCTGTGCCTTGTTTTGCCTTGGCAGAATGGGAACCTCCAGGCTGGTGCAGCATGTTCCCCAGGCCAGCACATTCAGCCCTCAGGCACCGTGAGGGGAGAGGCTGGGAGACCTGAGCACTGATCAGGGGCTGCAGCTCAGCCCTGAGCACTGGATTCATTTGTGAGTGTGTGCCCAATTCCCTACCTGAATGCCCAGCTCAGGTGTGAGCACCCAAACAGGGTCTGGGCAAGGCCCTGGTAGCAGTGTGTAGCAAAATGGGAATTTGCTGGAGAAGTTTTTCTAATCGACCTGCTGTCCTGGGGTCCCTGACTGAGTTGGGGGCCCAGAGAGGCACCATTGGTCCTGTCCCCATGGCTCCCCTTTGGCATCACCAGGGCTCGGGGCTGGGAAGATGTGCCAGCACAGCCCAGCACATTGCCTCAGCCTTGCTGTGCCCAGTGAGCAAAGAGATCCTGGACAGAAAAGGGGTTTTTGCTTCTACTCTTCCACCTGCCACCTTCCGGAGGTTCCCAGGGTGGGGGACAGTGAAGCATCCTTCACCCGCCGTGTTTGAACGGGGCCATTCCATCCTGCCCCATGGCTCAAGGAGCTACAGTGGCTCTGCGAGGTGGGACTGGAGCTGCTCACAGAGACCCAAGTGACAAATCACCGGTGACATCGTTGAGGGGAGCACGCACATGCAGTGATGGGGTTGTAATGAATTAAGTGCTGTTAAAATTGATGCAGGACTGCTGTAAGGAGCGTGCGTGTGTTGTGAGGAGTAGGACACGGGTGTGATGAATATTGTCCATCAGCTGTGATAAAAAGCCTATCATCCCAATACGTATTTTCAAAAACTAATTTAAGGCTGAAAGAGATTATTAAAAATGAGGAGAGGAAATTGTCTGGGATATATTTAGAGTCCCTTGCTAGGTAAGATGAATTCCAGAAGTCAAAATACTGCCTGTGGGGTGAAAGGGATCGATGCAGATATTGTGGTGGCTCATGATAAGAAGACAGGGCTGAGATAATTCTGCTGCCCAGGGAGAGCATCTGGGGAAGGAGAGCCCTTGCCTGGGACTGGTGTGCTAGGGACAGATGTGCTGGGGTCCAGGAAGGGACACAGTGCAGGGACTGCCCTGGAGCTGTCAGTCTCCCCCAGAGAGTGGAGCGGGTCTCTGCCCCCAGCCCAGGGTCTGGCTGGTCCCTTCCCTCCTCAGTTTCCTTCCTGGGCCTGTGGCCGCTTTGCAGCTGGGCAGTGGGGACATGAGCTGGTGAAGGATCCTGTGATCCCAAGAGAAAGAATGCTTCTCCAGAATGAGGTTTACAAGCGGCCGTGCCCGGAGATGCTCAGGAGAGAAGCCTCCAGCGCTGGTGCTGTGTGGGCTTGGGCTCTGTCCCTCTGCATTTCATTCTCTGACATTAGGAGGACACATGTCCCTGTATCCTGAGTGCTGTGCCAGCGTGGGTCTGAGGAGATGAGCATGGCCAGCGTGCAACCTGCCGGGCCCCGGACATCTGGAGACTTGAGTTTTGATCTTGGCTGTTCCCTCACTCTTCCATTTATCTCTCTATGCTGTTCTCAATGACAAGATCATTAGAAACCCAGTTGCTGTTGCTGAGCTCTTCCTCCCGAGCTGTGTGTAACTGTGGATGATGCCTGCAAGACAAGAGGTTTAATTGTGTTCTGCCAGCAGCCACGGGATGTCAGCCAGGAAAATTTAAAGCCAGGCTGGATGGGGGTGGTAGATGCACCTCCATTACTCACCAGCCTGGATGAGGTTTAGCTTTATTATATCCTGAAATAGCCAGAGCCTGGGAGGTGCTGATTGAAGCCATTTGAAAACACGACAACATCCTCGGGACAAGAGGTGTCTAATCTAATGAAGCCAGAACACATTAGCTAAGAGCTGTGCAGAGCGAGGAAAACACAATTAAAGCATTCCTGAGGACAGCTGTCGACCTGCATCAGGGACACTGGGACAGAGATGGTACAAGTCTAATGAAAATAAATTATCTGTTTGAAACATTCCTCAAGTCAATGACAGAGCCCCAGCCACTGCTGGGCTCAGCCTTGGAGGGTCCCACCAGCCAGGAGCTGGTGCAGGCCCGTGCCCACGTGGGGTTCCCTGAGCAGAGCCAGTGGCACCTGCCTGTGCTGCGGAGGGGGCATGGCAGGGTTTTGTCTCAGCAGCAAAACAGCCCAGGAACATGTCCCCACCCCATCCCCTAGTGATGGAATAAGGGAGCCACTGGGATTAGTGCCCGTGCATGGCACGTGAGGGCTTTGTCCAGACAAACACCCTTCCCAAGGCTGGCAGCCTGATACCTTTCTCACAGTTTGTTAACCAGGCAGGATCCCTTCCCTCCTGGCAGAGTTTTGTAAGCTTTTGTCTCTAAATAACCCCTTAAAACCCTTCAGGATGGTGAGGTGCAGGGACAAGTCCTCTGGCCAGGTGGGCAGTAGTCCTGCCCAGAGCCCTGCTGTGTTACCACCGTGGTGCTGGGGAAGTGGAAATGGAGGAAACTCTCCTTTTCCTTCAGTGCCCAGACTGGATTGTACTTTTTGCTCTCTCCTCCCAGCTCTGCTGTATCAGAGCTGCATTTAGGATCTGGGTTTCATGTTGGACCTTTGAATAGAGACACCTTCCACACTCCCTTTAGACTCTCGCTATTATAAATAGTGATTAAACCCACCCACTACTGTAAATCGCTGGCAAGAGGAACTTGTATCAAATCACAAGAGTTTAAATTGACAGTGACAAACTTATTTCTAGAAGAAAGTTTTCTTTTGGGGAGTGATTTATTGTGCCACTTTGCATTTTGATGCAGTGTGATGTGATACCTAACACATCCTGTTTCCCACGAGGCAAAGCAGGGACTTATGCATGGCTGTGAGACAGCGTGTGCCTCACAGACCCACCCGGCTCTCCTCAGGTGAGACAACACTGCTAACAATTATTTTAACCAGCTCAGGGAAACGCTCATCATTTTTGGGCTCCCTGAGCCTGTTTTTCCCCGGGGATGTACAGCATTCCTGCTGTACATTCCATTACCCTGGGAGACTGTATTTACAGTCACAAACAGCCATTTACCCAACACACAATTGCCATCACCCAGGAACACCTAAATCTCACAAAAAGCTTTTTCATTGCCCTCTTAATCTTTTTGCCTCCTAGTGTTTAATAGAATTCACTTAAAAATATTTAACACCATAAATCCCCAGGGCTGAGTTGCCATCCCTATAGCTGCCTGAAGGGACAGCCCTGCCACCTCCATGCTCAGGACTCCAGGAGCGCGTGGCTCCTCTCTGCTCTCGTCCCTGGCCCTGCAGCCACGGGGCTTTATGAGTCAGAGAGGCCCTGGCAGCACTGGCTACTGCCCCACTGCTGCCCTGTCACACCTGAGCTGTATTAAGCTTCCAGCAAACTGAGACACAGTATTCCCCTGGGAACATGTCAGCCAGGAACATTATACAGAAGGGACTTGCAAGAAAACCCTGAATTGCCCAGTTCTAAGTTCTTTTCCAAACGTTTCCCCAGGGTGCCTCTGGAACAGATGATTGAGGGCTACCACAGGGATGAGATGCTGCTGCTTTATTTCAGCCCCAGTATGGAATTTAAATACTGTGGGAGTTAATGGGAATATTTATGGCTGCACATACACCAGCAAGCTGGGCTCCCACCACACAGGGCAGAGCAAGGGCAGCTCCCCACATGCTGCAGGTGCCAGTGCTCTTCATTGTTACAGAAACTCCAGAAACCTCTGAACAACCTCCTGTCTCTCCTCCTTCCCCTTTGCTCCTGCTGTTGAGGCTCTGGAGGTAGCAGAAAAAAGGAAGCTCTAGCTCCCTCAGCAGTGGCCATGCCCATGCCATGACGGTGGCTCTGGGACAGATCTGGACCTGCTGACACAGTACAGCTCCTCTGCTTTTTTCTGTGCCCCTTCAGGGGTGGCAGCTGCCCAGGAGCAGCCGCTGCGCCGAGCGATAACAGCTGCTCTTTGTCTGATGCTGAAGGTGCTTGTCAGCCTCAGGAAGATAAAAAGGCTGAAGTTATTTATAATTGTGTAATTAAATGGCTCCTGTGCCTTCCAGGTGGCTCTTGCTGCTGTGCAGATGGCCCCACTCTAAGTGGCAAGCTGCAAGTGCAGAGGCAGCTGAGGTCACCTATGGCGGGGTTGGTGGGTGCTGCTGGCTGGCACCCAGCCCTGTGCCACTGTCACCCAGTCCTGTGCAAATTTCACCCAGCGCTGCGCCGAGGTCATCCAGCTCTGTGTCAAGGCTGCCTCAACTGGGCCACAAACCCCCGCATCCATCTCACCATGGGCACCCCTTGGCCAGTATGGGTGCACCCACCTTGTCCCGGCCGAGGTGGGTGGTGCACAGCGCTGGGGACATCCCAGTGTGGTACTGGGAACCCATCCTTCCTGGGGCAGGAGGAGCTGTGGGAGTCTGGCCACGTCCCAGCCTGTGCAGTGCTCTTCAGGCACAGCAAGACCGCGGGAGATGAATAGGAGGAAAGAAACATCTGTCCTGGTGACACTTGAACTGACAGATCACTGATTACCATGATAGATGGCACTTGCTCTTCCTGATAATTAGCAATTATTCATATTCAAACCTTGCTCTTCCTCCAGACCCAGGTTCTTTTTAACATTCCCAGGGCATTGCCCTCCTCTTGCCCATATCCTTCCTGTACGGGCAGGATGGGGACACGTGGCAGCAAGGCCGAGCTCATCTGACCCCAGCACTCTGCTCTCACGGCAGGGGTGGCTCATCCTGGCCTCACCAACCATGGCAGCAGAGACAGGTCTGCACAGCCTCTCTGCAGTGAATGTACAGCAGAGGAAGGGGGAAAGCTGATGGATTTCCTGTCTGAGGCTGCTGCGTGGGAGTGAGGGGCTAGAGGAGGAGCCCTGGCTCCTGCCTTGCTCTCCCCAAAACACGGACCTGCTGGTGGTGCCAGCTGGATGCTGTGGCAGCTGCATTCACCAGCACCATGCAGTGAACGTTTTATTTTAAAAATTCCCCACATGATCAGCACCTGCCAAGTGCTGAGCCAGGCCTTGACAGCACTGCTGCACATTAGGGTTCCCTGTCTGAGCCATAATGGCTTATTGACCCCCCTTTCACCAGAGCCACATCCTCTGGTACAGCGTGTGGCTGAGCAGGGCGCAGGGCTGGTGCAAAGCATGCAGGGCTGGCACAGGGGGTGCCCCAGTGCAGCCAGGACAGGAGGTGTCCCACAGCTGCCAGCAGAGACAGTGCCAGGAAGGTCACAGAAGAGAGACAAACCCATCTCTGCATCTTACAAGGAGGCACAACTGCCAATAACTGGGCAAAATCTGCCTCTGGTTGGCTGTGACTGGGAATCCACTGTTCATCACTCCGCTCCAGAGCTCTAATTATTTCTTTATAGTGCCAGTACAGCCCCGGCCAGGCTCTGAGTGAAGGCTGCCTGAATTAATTGATCAACCGAAGGCAAATAGACTTCACCCATTCTAAGCACCCATTCAGTCCTTTCCCAGCAGCTGTCACCGCTGCCACCACACCAACCAGGGCTCCCATGCCTGTTCCTGGGCATTGAACAGCCCGGGAAAAAGAGAAGAGATGTGAATGAGAGTCACGTCAAATCATTTCTAAATATCATTGTTTGTGTTGAGTTTGCATTTAATGTGCTGGCTATACATGACTTTCATTTACTCAATAAAACAATTAATTACATGCCTTGAGTGCAGGAACTCTGCAGCATTTTCCCCCTGCTCAGCAACATCCCCACGCTTACACGCCAGCACCTGTATCAGACTGACCACTGCCCTGACAGCTCCACACTGCGAGCATGTCCAAGGTTATCTGGTCCCAGGGGTGATGGGAGGGATTCCCACCTGCCTGAACAGCACCTGGGCCCACAGGCCAGGCCATGCACCTTTCTGACCACAAAACATACACCAGCAAAGCAAAGTAGATGCTTTTGTCCCCACTACAAAGTGTCAGTAGCAAGAAACCACCCCCTCCAGCCACTCTACAGCCGTAACACCTTAGCATAGATGTTATTTAACAAAACAAGGCATCACTTCACACCTTGATGCTACTAAAACTGTCCCTTACACTCCACATGGCACCCTTGATAAAGTGGCATTTGCCCCCAGAACACTGAAATGACCCACACAGACAAACCAGGGCAGGATTACTGGTTGGTTTTACTCAGGTATTGAGATATCTCTTTATTGCCAGCTTCAACTGTGGTTCAATAAATACAAAATTAACAAAAATGTCAATAGATTTTTATAAGCATTTATAATAACAACTATTATTATTATCATTATTATTAAATAGTCCAAACCAACTGAGATTCCCTGGAGATGTCTGACTATAGTTCAAACATGAGATGCACACAGAGTCCCTTATAATATTACATTTGTCTCAAGCTTATAAAAATATATATTGACTTCTCAAGTGTGTATTTACAGTACTTAACATGTGGCTAATGAATATAAAGGAGATGAACCAACTTGATTCCCATTTGGTTTCTTGTGAGGGGAGTGTTGCAAATGCTGCTCCAACAGGACCGGGGCTCTCCCAGCCCCATCGAGGAGGCAAGAGCCTCATGACATGCCAGAGGCTGGATGGGAAGAGCCCAGGGTCATTTTGAGGCATTCCCTTGCAGCTCCAAAACAGCATTGCTGATTAATTTAAATATATTACTTCCCCAAGGAGAGAAGCTGAGAGGATGCAAGTTAATTTTGATATCATAACAATCTATAGCTTAATCTATGAAGTTTGTTACCTCGTATTGGTGAGGAGCTCAATTAAAAGTGTTTATTGTTGCAAAAAGCTGGGCTAGAAGGCTGCTTCCATGGGGGGCTTTCCTTTCTTTTCTTGAAGGAGAGACCAGGAAAGCTGATGACTCCTGTTTCTGCTGAGTTAGAGACCATCCCAGAGCTCAGCTCCTGTGGGACCCCTCCACACAGCCACGGCTACTTCCCACAGGAGCCACAGCCCCTGGCCAGCCACCGACCACTGCAGCCCAGGGGAACAGCCATGACCATAGGTAACTGTGCTGAGGTTTATCCCTTTTCAGCTGGGCAACATCCAGAGGGACAGAGGAGCAGATTCCAGTGGCCACGAGTGGCACTCAGAGCCAGCCCCTTGTCACATTCCTTATTCCGGAGACAGGGTCTGTTCCGGGGGACGTGAGGGAACATGTTGCTGCCTGCTCATGGCCACATCTGTTTTCCAAACTGAGGCACATCGTCACCTCATCACCAAGCCCTAGATGTCTCCAGACCTCCTTGAGAGCAGATGAATCAGTCTGGAGCCAGCTCCTCCAGTAGCAACTTCCCAGCATGGCTCCTGCATCCCAACAGACAGCACGAGCCGGGAGAGGGGAGAGAAGATCCAGAATCAAGCTAGTTCAACCCCCTGCCTAGAGACTTGTAATATACTTTCTCTAGAGATAAAATGTAAACACAGAGAGCACACAAATTGCACTTGATCCTTGGGATTGGGCATTTCACTAAATGCAGGGCTCGGTTCATTGCTATTCCTCTTCAGGGTGGGAAACAGCAGGATGGCAAGTGACCAACCTGACTGGACATAGGCCAAACTTAGAGAAATTATTTCTGCTAAATACACTAACCAAGAGACATTGGGGAGGGAGCATAGTTTGAACTGCAGAGGGGGCAGGAAGGAGAGATCTCATTTTCCCCAGAGAGCAACAAACTCCCCAGAGCATATGCAGCACTCACCTGGGCAGAGTGGTCACTGCCCTGAAGGGCTGGCCCCAAGGGGCCCTTCACTCAATCCTCATTCAGATCCTCATCCTCTCAGAACAGGCTAGCAAGAGGGTCTGCCTGGAGCAGATTTCCAACCAGACTCTGAGCATCTCCCACAGGCCTCATCCCCTATGTAAATCTTTGCCTTTCAGCATTAATAATTCACTTGTGATACCTACAGATCATAATAAAAGCCGTACAAGATTCCGTATAGAGCTGCAAAGACCCACTTAATTAACTAACTTCAAGGAACGTTGTATTATTAAGATGCTATTTATGTCTTCTCAGGGATCAGGCTGCAGCTATGGGAGCTGCTGGCATGCCAGGCAGGCAGCACCATGCTCACAAAACAAAGTGCGGGTGTGCCCTGGATTGCGTGGATGCAGCACCATTTCCTCTGCACTTTACTGGAGAACATTTAGTTTTGTTCACCAACTGAGGTGTCAACACTTGGCGAAGTAACTCACAGAGCTGAAGGGATGAAACTGGGAAAGAGTTTCCTTCAGCACAGATGGGGAAAGTCACCTTCCAGGAGCTGGGCATTGGGTGAGAGCTGCTCTCTAAATATAAAAGCAATAAAAACTCCTTGTGGGGTTGCTGTGATCTGTCAGGTTGTATAAAAGTACCCATGGATTCACCAGCAGGATGCTAGATACAGAAATGTTGGCTCTGGATTAAGACAGTGCAAAAAGGTCCATCCCACCCTGTGAACTCAACTACCACATGAAATGGCATCGATACAGTTTGACTCGTCTAACAAAACAGTGCTGGGGAGAGCCATGTCCACCCAGGCACGCCGCACCATCCCAGGAATCCTGGGCTGCCCCGGCACAGGGGACAGAAGCCTTGCTCTCTTGCCACGTGTTTGGTAGCACCCAGCAATTCCCACAGCCCACCTGAGACCATCAGGTTTCAGAGATGGGGCTGGTTGGGGCCAGCGGGCCGCTCCTCCCCGGGAGCGCCGGGCCGGTGCTCTGCACCTTTGCAGCACCTTGCTTCACACCTGCACGCCTCGGCCGTGCATCTGGATGACCTGGGCCCGGAGGGTCTGGATCCCACTCAGGATGGTCTTCTGGTGTTCTGCCAGCGTGATCCCCAGGCTGAAGATGTCTCTGCAAAACGAGCCCCACGTCAGCCAGGACAAACCAGCTCTGACCACCACATGCCCCGACACTGACTGCTTCCAGGCCAGACAGCCCACGTTCCAGACATGCACAAGTAAGAAATCCCCAACCTTTTGTCTCAGCCAAAGCAATACTGACGCTGACCAGGCATTGCAGGCTAACAGGAGCCTGTAGCACGTTAGGCGTGGGACAGCTCTGACCCTGCCACCCTGTGCTGCAGCACAACAGCTTATCAGTAAATCACATTGGATTTGGCTCTGCTCTCTGGCAGTGGCAGGGAGCATTGCTCTCACTGCACCCACAACACAAGGTTACAGCCAGGAGAACGGGTCACTTACTGGGCTGTCATCCTGGCCACTGACTCCAGGTAGCAGTAGCCTGCAGCAGTGAAGTTGTCCTTGTACCTGCCCATTTCTATAGCTTCCAGCCACTCACCCACGGAGCTAAAAGATGGGAAGGCCGAGAAGGTTCTCTCGGAGAGGGGAATGGACATGCCATGGGACCTGCCAACAGAGAGGGTGGTGAAGAGGGAGTGGGGCATGGCACAGCAGACAGGGGACGGGCAGGTGTGGCAAGAGGGTGGTCACCTGGGGCATGTGGAGCTGGGACATGTGGAGCTGGGGTACTTTGGGGGCTCCAGGCTCTGCACCAACTTGCTCAGGACATTGTGGATTTGTGAGAACTTGGGCCGCTGGCTGCGGTCCTTCTGCCAGCAGTTGAGCATCAGCTGGTGGAGGGGTGGCTGGCAGTTCGCCGGGGCGGGCAGGCGGAATCCATCCTCCACAGCCTTCATCACCTGCAGGATGTGAGGGGCTGGGGTCAGGTGCTGCAATGCAAACCGAAGGCAAACCCTGGGGCAAACCCCTGGGGCAAGCCTCCCTCCTCACATCCCACCCAGGAGCAGTGGCAGCTCCTCCACGCATCGCAGAGCCACCACACTCCACCAGCAATGGCTGCACCATCATCCACCGCGCAGCTGCAGGGGACTCACATCCTGGTGGGACATGTCCCAGTAGGGTCTCTCGCCATAGGACATGACTTCCCACATGACGATTCCGAAGCTCCACACGTCGCTGGCAGGACTGAAGTGGTGATACTGGATGGCCTCGGGGGCTGACCACAGCACCAGGCTCTTCCCACGCTGGACAGGCAGAAGGGCAGGAATGATGTACTTGCCCAGCGGGATGTGGCCAGTGCTGGCGATTCCCAGGCAGCCATTCACCATTCGTCATACCCTGCTTGGCATCACAGGGTGGACACCGAGCAAACCCATGTGCCATGAGCACATTTAGTACTAAGAGAAAACTTTTTCCTCAATTTGTTTAAAATGTCACTGCAACTGTATGCTACATGGGAGTGTGAGTCCTGAAATATCAACGGGAGAGGAGAATGTCCCCAGGAAGAGCTGATGGCATTTTGTACATTAATATTTAACAAAAACCACCTCACAGCTGTACAAACACAAGTCCCTCTGCCCTGATTTGTGCAGCGGAGTTGTGGCCGGAGCAGGCATGGTGCCAGGCCATTGCTGTGCAGCTGCCTGGCCAAACACATTGGATTTCTACCTGAGAAAGAAGTTCAAGGTGCAGAGTCCCTGTTCATACTTGAAGAAGGAAATGGGAGCCTAGGAAAAGTGTTGACAACAGAATGTGGAAATGCAGCTCACCATGGTGGAGAAGATGGTTTCCATCTTGTCCTCCTGTGGCCGTCTGAACCCAGTGATCTTGCACGCCAGGCTGGTGCTCACGAGGACCTTGTGGGCAGCAAGGCTTTTATGTACGTAGCCCATCTCTGCCAAGTATGCCATGCCAGAGGCTATACCCTGCAGCATGCAGATGAGCTGGGTGCCTGTGAACTGCCCCTCATGTTTCTGTGAAAGCAGAGGAGGAAAAGCCAAAGGTCAGCAATGGGAACAAGGCCAGGAGAGCCCAAGCTGAGCAGACACGCCAGTACTCACTCTGAGAAAGGAGTCCAGCAGGCCGTTCCCCATGTACTCCATCACTATCATCATGGTGCTCCCTGCACAGACAGACCAGCAACATGGTGTGAGTGCCACCATCACTCAGGCAGTTCAGACACCGCAGGGGTTAGAAATCCAGGTGCCAACCCCTGCACTGCCTGGCTTTTGGGGGAGATAAGGATGTTATCTCAACCAGGTTGTAATGAGCACTGGGTGAAAGGCTTCCCTGTCATTCCCAGCTAGGAATGGATTCCAGTATCAGAAGTTCCTTTCATCAGGACTCTGAAGCACATCACAAAGGACAGCACAGCCCAGTGAAAGCAAAAGCAACCAGCTCAGCCAGAATACTTCCTTTCCTAATAAAAAGCCTAGTTAGAATCAGCTCACGTGCTCTGGTTTCACTGGATTTACATGAATATCCATTTAACTATCGCATCCATAGCCTGGTTCTGCACACACGCTCATGGGAGAGAGCTGGAGCAGTCAGTTTCACCTGTTTTACTGACAGAATCTCACTTCAATTTACTCTTATTAAGAGTACACATGTTTGGCTGCTCAGCCAGTCCCACTACCTGCATTTATTATCTAGCTGGAAGCTTTTTATTAATCACCAGAATGCAAATCCAGCTGATACATGTGGGAACAGCTGATGACCAGGTAGCCAACTGCACCTCTAGCACCAGGTCACCTCTCCAACGAAGCAGTTTAAGCCCATTCCTGCACAGGAGCCTCCCAGGACGTGCGTACCTCTGGTGATGACCCCCTCCAGGCGGATGATATTGGAGTGGTCAAACTGGCCCATGGTGCAGGCCTCGGCCAGAAAGGAGCGCTGCTGCTTCTCCGAGCAGCCTGCCCGCAGCGTCTGGATGGCCACCGGCAGCTCGCGCTTGCTGGGCAGCTTCAGGCACCCCCGGCAGATCTCCCCAAACTCTCCTGAGCAGCAGAGAAATGGGTTAAACACATCCATGGCAGGATAGCTGCCACTCACACCGGGCCATCCTGAGCACCTGCCCTGGATCATGCCACTCCTCTGCATGGCACAGCCTCTCAGCTGTTCTCTCCACCCTCTGCTTCAGTGCATATTGTGTTTTATCGCGTGAGAGGAGGAGTAACCCCCTGTCAACGAGCTCATGCTCTGGGCCTGGCTAGTTCTGCCTCCTGGCTCAGCAGTGCAGAGTCTGCTTCCCACAGAGCTGGACACAGCAGGGCTGGAGAGTTCCTGCAGTCCTTGAGGAAGAACATCCCCCTGCACAGCCATGCACTCCACAACAGGAGCTACGGAATTCCCAACATAAAAAACCAATATTGGCTTTACAGCAGAAAGTGTGTAGCTATGAACGGCTTTATTGATTTGAAAATCAGGTTCTTGTTATGTCAGCAATGAGACAAACACACTCCCAAGTTCCTTAGATTTAAATGTCTTACTAATTTCTTTCTTGATTTTTCAAACACCAGTTTGCTCGTGAAAGGTACACGGGGCTCTTCTGAGCTGCTCCACGCTGCAGTTCAGAGGCAACCTCGTCCCCTCCTCAGTGTCCTCTCCCCTTCAACACTGTCCTTCAGCTGCAGGCAAAGCCCTTCCCTCCTCCCTTCCTCCACCTCTGCTGCTGCTACAGCTGAATTTATCTTTAGGAAAAGAAATGACAAAGAATGATCATGTTTCCCACGTTCTGGCACACAGTAGCCATTAAGGCTCCAGGGTCCAGTTAGGGGACTTTAATTTGCTTTTAAGTTTTAGGCAGTGAAGTTGATGAAAATCGATAAATTGTTAGGTTCACGTATTTATAAATAGTTTTCATGCTGCTGTCAAAGTGCCCAGATGCAGGTAATTGCTGATGCTTTTTTGGTCCATGGGGCGTTTGCTTGGCTGTGTTCAGTACCTCAGGAAAACACCAGGAATGTGGAACAAAGCTTCTAGACAAAATCCTCACCAGCCCCACTCCCATCCTCTGCTGCAGGCAGGTACCCCCAAGACTGGAGCAATGTCATGGCACTGCCACGGCCCAGTGTGCTTGGAGCAAAAGGGGAGCACACCAGCACAGCCCATGGCATGGCCACCACCCTGCGGAACTTGCCTGTCCTGATAATCCTCTCAATTTTGATGCTGGCATTATCCAGCTCCTTGGCAAAGAGGTGCACGGCCTGCATGGGGTCTTCGCAGGTGTCGGGGTCGATGTATGTCCTCCTGGTCGGTATTTTAACTGCAGGAAAGGCAAAAAGGACAGATGAGAGGGGCCCAGCAGAGCTTCCACCCACCCATCCTGGGAAACACTATCCCAGCTTATCCGTCTCCCGGTCTGTGGGCAGGACCAATGTGCCACCTTTCTATAAGCAAAGCAAAAGATGCAGTTCTAAGGTTTCTAAGAATTTTTTTTTTAGGATTAAGTGAATCCAACTGCTCTGCTCCACTGCCACAACCCCTGGGTAATGGAGAGCAGCCCCTTTGCTCCAGTGAAGCTCCCATCCTCCAAAGCCAGGTGAAATGGTCAAGGCAGGCTCTTCTACTTCCGAGGCGCTTTGGGGAACAGAAGAGCATGTGTGCACTCCATGGGCATATGCCAGGAATCAAATAAACTCATCAGTCCCAACATCTGAATTCCCTCTGACAACTGTTGTCTGTAAAATTATTGCTGCTCAATAATCCAGAGTAGCCCCAGAAAACAAGGCTCTTTGCTCATGTTCATGAGAAGCTGACAGAATAATTTATACACCCCATGGAAAGCTGCAAGTATCCCCATTTCCTCTGGCACGCAGTGACCCACACTTAGGAAGGACAGACATTGGCACATGAAGCTGTCAAGCCCACGGTCCTCGGAGAGCCTTGCTGTGCCAGCCCCTACTCTGGGGTAACACAGGATGACAACACTTCAAAAGTGAGGACTCAGGGCTGCTTTGGTGGGTTGTTAACAATGATAAATGCAGGGATCCCTGCAGTCACACTGGCCATGATGGCTGGGAGCCACTTACAGTGGAAGTACAGTTCCTCATCCCCATCCTGGCTGGCTTTGCTGTACCCACACTGCCTGCAAAAAGAATGAAGATGCACACCAGCACCTGGGCAGTAGCCCCTTACCCCAGCTCAAATCCCCCTGGACCATGCCTGGTCCTGCTCACCTCCTCCAGACCATCACGCCAATCACCACGGACACCAGCACTGTCAGCCCCGTGATGGCCACCACTGCGATGATGAGGACACGGCTCTGCTCACTGGAGGCCACGGTCACTGCCGGAGGGAAGCAGAGCCGCTCATCAACGTGCCCTGGGGCAGGTTTGAGGAGAGGAGCTGCCTTGGTCACTGCTCCCACGGCCAGCCTGTGTCCTCCAGAAGGGCTGTGGGAGTAGCCACCCAGCTGCTTTTCACCATCCTCACAACAATTCATGTTCTGGTTCAGCTTTAAGAGCCCAAGCTGGTGGGATCAGCCCAACACGCTGGGCAGTGCTGCAGGCACAGACAGAGTAACCCAGCACTGCTGCACCAGCTCCTGGTTTTGTTAATCAGAGCTGAGGAAGATTCCTGTTTATCAGAGGAACATATCAAAATTTATGACTTACAAATAGTTTTCTTTCATCACATTAATCCCTTTTCCTCCTGCTTTCGCAAACAGGGGTATTAGATAGCTACGTTCTCTATAAAATTTTTATTGGCTTCAGTTAATTCTGAAATGTCTTCTGTGTGGCAAATGAAGGCAATTTAAAGCCCTGTTAAACACAATCTGTGGGAGTTGTTCTGAGCCAGCCAGCTCAGCCTTGCACTTCCAGCCAGTGTGGCGGATTGTGCTGAAGCCCAACATCCCTCCAGCCCTCTTTTAGTGAAATAAGATGCTTTTGGACCACAGTTATGAATGGGAATTTAAAAAAAGTCTCAGCAGATAACACTGATGCTGGCTGCCCTGAGCCAGGCAAGCAGCAGACAAGCCAAGTGCCTCCTGAGCCAGGACAGCAGCAGGATGCAGGGAGCAGTCATGAGCTAAGCCTGTTTTTGGGCAATCTCAGCCAAACAGCAGAGACTGTCCCAGCTTCCTCATGAGAAAGAAGCCAGAGAGCAGCTGCCCTCATTGACTCTTCACTGAGAAGAGCCAGGACAGGCTCCCCCAGGACAGGCATGGCAGCAGGACCAACCTCATCAAAATCTAATGGAAAAATGAAAGGAAAAGTAAGTTCCTGGACAGTAGTGGCCCTTAGACCTGGAGAAGCAGAACCAGAGGAACAGGTGCTGCTCCATGAAACCAGGAGCAGCTGGGGCACGAGCTGTGAGCACTGTGTCCCCAGGGCCCAGCTCAGAGCCCTGACAGGGACATGAGCCCTGCTGCACTTACACTCTGCCAGTGTCTCCACTTCAATGCCAGGGTTGTAGTTCCCGTAGTCTGGAGAGGAAGATGTTCGTATTTGGAAAATATAGAGCGTACCAGGCTTCAGATTATTGACCGTCACGGCCGTTGATGTGGTTTTCACAGTTGAGTAACTTTGATCTCTCTGATCCTGTGAAATAATGAGAAACCTGAGATGGAGCTGGACTGACAGCTGTGCCATGGAGCTGGCATGGCACAGGCATATCCTCAGCTCTGGGCCCCATCAGGACAGCTTGTCCAAAGAGCCAGCCTCCAAAAGAAACAATACATTCACTGGATGTCTCATGAACAGAAATAACATGGGAAGGTCACAGGAAATGGCAGATGGAGCCGGATGATGCCATAAAGACATGAAGGCAGAAGATGGGGTGATGGGGAGCAGCTGTGCCACCCCACACAGCAACTTCCCCCTGTGCCAGGCTCAGCTGTGGCACCAGCCTGCCCTTTCCTGCTCCCCTGCTGCAGCCGCTCAAGTACTGGAACAAATCTGCGTGGATTGGCAAATGGCAGGTGGAGCCCCGAGGAGCATCCCAGCCCCGTGGTCCTGCACAGGCATTGCCCCAGCCCCACAGTCTGGCATGGGCAGTGTCCCAGCCCCAAAGTCCGGGATGGGCATTGCCCCAGCCCCACAGTCCGGGATGGGCAGTGTCCCAGTGCCACAGTCTGGCACGG